>OX453089.1:1388568-1911108 GCA_949708635.1 Hirtodrosophila cameraria
GTGGCCAACTATCGAAACTGTGCTAAGTCAATTATGGCCTGAACTGACTTCCTGTCCAAAGCTAACAGCATAGCCAAATTCTAAACTTGCCACATTTGGTGTGCTGTGCTTTCTGAAGCAACTATTATTTTTGAACAATATTAATATTTATGTTCCCCATTGGGAACTAGTGAAATAAGCACTTATAACTGGCTTTAAATGAACAAAAATTAAAATAAAATTTAGCATAAGCTATTGCGAATAAAAGAGAACTAAATCAGGCTTTTCGAAGCCTATTATTTTTCAACATTCTTCTTATATTTCAGAAATTATCTTTGTAAATAGCCTCGTTTCTATTTTGAAGAAGTTTACTTTCTCAATTTGAAATGATTTCCTTAAATTAGAAATTAAGTTGTTTCCTTTTAGGACAATTTTCTTAGTATGATTTTCATAAAACTACTTGATTTTTTCGAGTGTAGCCAATATATGTTTCATGCATGTCTCTTATCTCATTGTTGCACTCGTCTCAAGTACTTTTATTTTTTTTTCGTCCTAGCTTTCTCAAACCGATCTCTCCTTTAAATAACCTTATAAATTGTTTTGCAGTCGGTAAAAACACGCTTGTTTTCTAATTTGTTTAGTTAAATTGCACAAAAAACTTTCGTTTTCTTAAAAGGAGTTCTTTGTAGATATAAAAATTTGATATATTTCATTTATAATTGTTTTTGCTGTTAGCTTAAAAGTGAAAAGGCAGTCTTTTAGTGTGTTGGCAGTGAAAACAAAAAAGTAAAACGCAAAAAGTCTAGCAAGATACCAAAAATAAATTGATTCACCTACGCACAACAATAATAATAGCAATAATAAAATTATGAATTGAAGTTCAGCTAGGTATGGCAAGGTGTGCTCTATAAGTAATGTGGGCTAACATGTGGAGGCTGAGCTTAAGTAAACTTTAGCTATGGATTTGCTTTTGGCTTGGGCATTGACTATTCGAAATTATGATCATATTTGGCTTTGTGGGTTGCCTCTTGGCTGTTGGCCATTGCTAAACAACAACAACAACAACAACAACAGCAACTGTTTCGATTGACGTCAGAAGCAGCTGTGTTGCTTGTTGCAAGTTGTTAGTTGTAATCATGCCCCTTTAACTTTTATGTTTGCCTGTTACAGAACCAACAACAGCAACAACAACAACAACAACATCAACTGGCCTTGGGGCAGCCGTCTAAGCCAAATTGTTAAATCGATTAAACGCAAAGTTTGCAGTTCAGAGTTGAGAGAGCCACAAAAGCAAGTTGGCTTCAACCGCAGCAACAGCCTGATAACCGTAACTAGCTAGTAGGGATGTAACCAAACTATCGAACTATCGATTGTAATCGATTTTTTTCCATCTCGAAGTATAGTTTAATTGACATTTGTTGTTGGCTGCAATTATCGATATACTTGTATAGTTAACAAATTAGTTATTTGACTAGATTATTATCGAAAAAACAGCGATCGAAATATTTGGTGAAAAGTATGGATTGCTTTTTACTTTATCGATAGTTTTAAGATCACAACTAAGTGTTTGATAATTCAGGATATTTAAGTGTTTAAAAACGTTTTATAATCTTTAAAAAAGCAATAGAAAGTAAACCCGATTAATTTAAACTAATAAACAATCGCAAACATAATTTGTACCAGAATTATAAACATCTCTACTAAGCACAAATATAAAAATATAAGCATGTACTTCTAATATTCTGTACATCCACTCAGCTCAACTACAGGTTTTTAAAGTTTTGCAATAAGTGAAGTCAAAAGTTTGTTGCGCGCTTTTCTGTGAAAGTTTTTCTAATTAGCCAACATGTTGCAGAGCAGGAGGTGTCTCAGGTGTCATCAAAGCCAAATCCCCCGAGCCAAGCAGTAGATATACAAGTTGATTGACCAAAAGACGTCAACAAATGCGTTGCCCAGTCTTTATATATATATATACATATACAAACATACTTATTTACCTTGCATATACGACTTCTTGATAAGCATTAAATTAAAGTACCCAAAAAGTAAGTAAAAAGTTACGCAAATAAACGACAGATGAGACGGCCCAAATGAGCGAAATGCGTCAACTTCACAAATTGTTGATAGCTTATCAGTTAAAAGTAGCTGAAGAGTAACCTGGTTACCTGCTTAAAAAACAAAAAACAAAAAAACAACAACAACAAACTGAGTTTAAAATTGAGTCTACGAGCAGCCTTTTCCATTTGCTGTCTGGGTCAATTGAGCCATTTTTTGTTCTATTGTGCGTGGGTGGTTTTTCTTTACTTGTTCGCATTTTGTATTGTGCATCAGCTTTATAAATATATATACAATATATATATATATATTTATAAGCACTTTCTGCATGCTTCCAAATTTATGTGCTTTATAAAAGCACAAAAGACAAACAAACTGACAATATATAGCATATACAAGGGTAAATTAATAAATTATTCCTTTTTTTGCAGTTTTTTCACAAACTTTCAAAAGTTTAATTGAATTTATCAATTTTGAATAAAAATCAGAATTAATTATAATATTTTTCTATACTCAATTATAATGCTATTAAATCATAATAACATTAATGACATTTACTTTTTTTTGTACTGCGTTACCCCTCTTATTATTTTATAATCTTTGGTGTTAGTCGAAAGGGACTATTTTGAGTTTGCAGCTTTACCGAAAGGAACTTAAGCATAATAGCACTCAAATACAAATTCTATCGACCAACAAACATTTTTGAAAAGTAACGAAAAGTTAAAAAAGCCTTTTGAACTACGTTTTACTAAAACACAACTGTTTCGCTGAAAAAACCATACTAAATGGAAAAAAAAATCATTGAATTTTTGATGCACAATCGTTGAAGTAATCGTATATTTATAACATTTGTAAGTGGAACGCTGACACAAAGTCTAATTTACTGCTAATAAAAAACATGCGACGAGAAAAATGCTTTCAATATTTTTCACAGACGCAGCAGCAATAAAAAAAATACTTCCCAGCAGTGGCAAACACAATACAATTTTTTTTTTTTTATATTCTTTTTCTAGGCATGCTGACACACAGAAAAAAAATTGTTAGAGCTGTGCAGGCAATTACAACAACAACATGAATAACTGTCAAAAACCGAGCGTCAAAGTTGTCAAATATGTGTGAGTGTAAGCGTAAGGGGGCAGGCCAGGACAGGGCAGGGGAGTGGAGGGATGGACGTGGCACATATCGACCGATTTTAGCCATTGACAAGCTGTACATATTGACAGACAGTCCGAGTCCATATTGCCAGCTCTCATATCGTACGTTAATTGGCTTTTAAAACTCATTTAGTGTTTGCTGTTAAGCTGCGAGTTTTCTATGCGTACCACACGACGTATGCGCAATATTTTGGTTTCTGTTAACTTAAATGTGACACTAAATTGCCGTGGAATTGGCCAACTCACGTGCTTAAGCAGCTTATCGTATTTTGTAGTCTTATCTTTAGTTACTGCGCTCAATTTTTTGTATAGATTTCTTAAGTATATATTTAAATTGAGCATTTCTTTACAACTGCATTTTTTCTTCAAGTGTACAGACTTCATTTCTAGCAGTTGATTGCTTGCAAATTCAATAAAAAAAACTTTGCAAGTGTCTTCGTTAGAGTCAGAACCGCATCCGTTCTAATTAGTTTTGTGACTCAATCACACTCAAAGGACTGCTGGCAAAATGCAAAGCAGCAAAAGTTAAACTAATCATATAAAGTCAGCTGTTACGTCTTTTCATATAAATCAAGAATTGTATATAAATGTGTTTTTCTTAAAGAACACAAGTTTCAGCCAAGTCCAATATGAATTTAAGCTTCTTACTGCTCTTTGGTATTACAACAAAGACTTTATCTTCATTTGTCTACTCAATGGTGCATTCAAAGAGGATTATGTATTAGAGATAAAAGCTGGACGCAGAATGTGATTTTTATATTATAATTAACCTTATCAGCGTTCACTTTAAGATATAGTTAAGATAGATTTGCGGTTTGAATTCACTTTTCTTTGATCTGGTATTATAGTAATTTGACATTAGTTTGGGATTCAACTATGATAATAAAAATTGGAACAAGTCTCATATTCTTACTCCCTGTTCCTATTCAAAATGGGAAAAAGGGAGTTATAAAGTACTGCACATGTGTGTAACAGACAGAAGGAGGATTTGCGACTATATAAACTATATATGTTCTTGATCAGCATCAACAGCCGAGACGAACTAGCCATGTCCGTCTGTCTGTCTGTATGAACGCGTCGATCTCAGAGACTATAAGAACTAGAGACACCAAACTTGGCATGCAGGTTCCTGTATACCATACGCAAATCAAGTTTATTTAAAATTTTGGATGCACCCCGCAGCACCCCCGCAAATCCCATAGCCACAATTTTTAAGATAAAGCTTTGATTTTTGGTACACATATACGTTTAATCAATGTGTTTCGGATGCGTAAATTTCATTACAATCGGATAAATAGCACCAAAGTTATGGAAGAATCTATTACCCCCGTCTCAGCAGGCAGCAAGAACAGTTTGACAGGCACTGCACAAGTTAAGTGCGCTGCTTGCTTGTGTTGCCGCTGAACTGCTTGAAATGCAAGTTGGGAGCAGGGAGTCTCGTAGTCGGGCACACTCGACTAGAGTATTCTTACTTGTTTAATTTGTAATTTTCTTTAAAAAATGCATGAAAAGCAATTCATAAGAGGCACATTTTCATCTTAAGACAAACTTAAAAGTATGAATTAGTTAGACACTTGGCTCTTATTACTATTACATAAAACCGTTAGATTTAGCAACATTTTCTTATCGATTGGCCTATTCGCAATATGAGCTAATTGTTAAGTGGCTTCCTACAAATAAATTTTCGCCCACATAAGCCAAAAATGCCACGAAAAATGAGATAGAAATATTGATGAACTTGGGAAATTGTTTGCTTGTTTTGTACGCTGCTGGGCTGAAACGTTGAAACGTTGAAACGCTGAAGATAGATAAAGAAATGGGAGGAGAAGGGGTGAGGTTGTTGGATAAAAGCAGGGTCTGAACTTTTTGGTGTCTGTCGAAGGTCGTTTGCTTTTATTGGTCGACTTTTGCTTTTGTTGTTTGCTTGGCTGTGTGTTGTTGTTTTTTTTTTTGTAGCCAGGCAATTAAACAGATTTTCATTTTTCATGCTGAAGAAATTTTGTTTGCTTTTTAGCTGCGCAGCATTTGCTTTATTAATGTTGCCAGAAAATTATGATTATTTAATTTGCCAGCTTGCACGCCATAAACAATAAGACGAGAAAAAACCAAAAAAAAAAATACTGTTGGCCACTTTAATAAATGCGTAATAATTATGAATCATGCATACTTATTTACAAATAATTAATCATTGCGAAAATTTCACTTGAACGTCATACAATAATTTTATTATTTTCTATAAGCTAGTGAAATTAGTCTTAAGTCTGGCAAATGCAAACTAATTAATAACATTAAGTTGTGTTAAGTTAAAGTTAAGTTTGTTAAATTCATTGAACAAACTTTTGCCAGCCAACCCACCCCCCCCCCCCTCCCCCTGCTTTTACCCCTACTACATACAGGTGTTGGAGCTGTGCACGCTCGTAAATTGAATTAAGCTCCACGACGCATTTACCGTTTGTTTTTGGCCAGGTGAAAGAAAAACATACGGGCAAAAATTATTGCGCATACGCCATGTAGTTCATACAGTTGCTTTGCACCGAACATTTTTGTTAGCCTTTGAGTTTTGTTTATTTAGCGCAATGTCTGTGTGTGTGTGTGTGTAAGTGTGTGTGTGTGCGTGTGTGTGCGTGTGTGTGTCTGTGTTCGTTCTATTCTTGGCCCCGCAGCCTAGGGTAAACTTTATGCCGAAATTCATTTGCATATGCGCCAAGGAGTTCTGCCAACAATTGTTGTTTTTGTTTTTACAATATCATAAAAACATTGCAAATTAAACAGAAAACCAAAAAAATTAAAACATGGCATGTTTAAATTTTATAATTATATATTTGTATATCCTGGTAGAAGCGATTTTTCATACGAAAGTCAGTAAAAGTATATAGTAGTTCGATTTCGTTCAACTATAGTATAATGAAATTTGCAATAGCTAGGTTTATTTGAGGTATATGAGAAAAGGGAAAACGGATTGTTGCTATGGTAACAACAAAAACATATATAACATTTTCTAAATCATACTAAAACTCAAATTGAATGAGTTTGTTTGTTGTACCTTTAGAAAACAAAAGTTTTTTAAAATATTAGTTTTTCAACCGATATATGTATATATTAAACTGATATGTATGAAATGTTCTAAGCATACTTTATACATACATCATACTTAAACTCAATGTTATTGATTTGGTTGGAGTTAACTTAAAAAACAAACAATTTCGATTAGTTGAGCCTATGGCAGATAACTATATAGCTATCGCATCTGTGCAGTAGAAAAAAGTCATTTGTAGTTCTAAAGTTTCAAGAAAACAGCTTGAAAACAGAGACAGCATTTTGTAAAAAAAAACTATATTAGCTTAGTTCATCCAACTGCTCAAGAATATATGTAACACCCACAGCAAGGGTATACAAAATAAAAATAAAATGCAAAAAGAACATTTTTATTGGAATTTGGACATTATATAGCACCTGCATGGAAAAGCTATTTGGAAAATGTTTGATACGCATGAGCCGGCTAAATGAAATAATACATAAATTGAAACAGGAAAAACTTGAAATAACAGAGAAAGACAGCCAAAAATTGAATGCTAAAATAAATGAAAAAGTTATAAAAGGTTGCGCTTGTCTTGATGATGGGATTTCCACGTGCAGCAAGATGAAGATGAACAAAAATGATGAAGCTGAAGAAGCACGCAGCAAAGGCAACAAACACAACTACAATTACAACAATACCCTTGTCAATGCCAGAAGCTCAACACACACACACACACACACAAAAGGTCCTTGCTCCTTGCCCAACTCACGCCTGCCAATAAAAATGCGGCATACACAAAAAAAAAACTTTTGTTTCTTGACTTATTACGAAACAGAACCCTGGGCCAAGCCCCCCTACCTACCCGCTCCACATAATTAAAAGCTGCTAGCGAAAATATCATATTAAATATATGCTCTGCATGTTTTTTAGCTACTTCATTATGCAAAAAAAAAGAAATAAAAACAACAAAAAATTATGTAAAACAAAGCTATTTATGAGCTTTACGTATGCGATACGCTTAATTAGCGGTCCAGCCTAAAAACGAAGCTTCCTTCCTTCGCACGCAGCCAGGACGAGGTGGAGAACGCGTAGGCAACTGTTAAGCTCCAATAATGTATTACATTCATCTCAAGTTCTGTAGCAGGCGCAGCTCAATCAATAAACCAACACCCACCCAACAACTACCCAAGCCAACCATTCCATTCAAAATGTAATAAGACGCCAGGGCCATAAGCGTGGCTCGTCCAGGAATCGTGCGGACATCCAAGGAATCTGGCGCACAGGCAAAATCGAAAAACAGAGACCAAAGAAAAAATATCATAGATTGAATACCCTTAATATAGCTGATTTCATTTGAACTCATTTCATATTATCCTAACTACAATAGCATATTTCCAATTGGTAACTTTCGAAATATACACTTTAGTTAGGTTTCAATTTCAAATGTTCCCATTTTCACATTTGACAAGATTTTGCGGTTTGAAATCACTTCTCTATTTGAACTCTTTTCATATTATCCTAGCTACAATAGCATATTTCCAATTGGCAACTTTCGAGTTTAGTTGGGATCCAATTTCAAATGTTCCCATTTTCACATTTGACAAGATTTTGCGGTTTGAAATCACTTCTCTATTTGAACTCTTTTCATATTATCCTAACTACAATAGCATATTTCCAATTGGCAACTTTCGAGTTTAGTTGGGATCCAATTTCAAATGTTCCCATTTTCACATTTGACAAGATTTTGCGGTTTGAAATCACTTCTCTGAGTTCTACGATTGAATACTTCTAACATTGAGTTACACGAAGAAAAGTTTGGGCTATCCAATCAGAGAAAAACTTTCACTTAAAAATTCTAACCAGAGCTGTGAAAGACTGTTTAAGGAATTGAATTCAATTTAAATCTTTGAGAATTAGATATTTAGGAAGTTATTCTTTTGCTTTTGAAAATGAATTGAATTGAAATAGAATTAATTCTGTTAGAATTAGATATTCCGGGAGTTATTCTTTTGCTTTTGAAAATGAATTGAATTCAAATGGAATTAATTCTTTGAGAATTAGGATAAGATTCTCAATTCATTTTTCTGTCTAACTAAATTAATTCAATTTTGCCAATTCATTGTCTGAATGATTCACAGATTCATTCACAAAAAGAATCATTCTCTATAGCTCTATATATAACTCTACGACTATAATGAAAACCTGAACAATTAACGGAAATTCACTGCCGAAATATTTTGCTGAAAGTGAATACCAGAAGAGGTATGATAACATTCAATACTTGTACAATAGACAATAGGTATTTAAATATGCCTACTTTTTATCAAAATTGTTTATATTTCGTGACGCAATATAACATCCTCAGTAAGGGTATCAAAACGACAACATAAACGAGAGTAACATGAGTTGAAGTCGTAGCCATTGCTCGCCGCAGGCTATTGAATTGTATTTATATATATGTAGGTAAGTATTTGCTCTGTGCCATTTCCAGACCCGGTCGCATTTTTATTACCAGACCCCTGCCCATTCCCAGTACCATTTTCGATTGGTGTTCTTTGCTGGGAATGCTTTCTGCGCGTGACTAACATGAAGAAAGTGGCCTCTGACAATGTTATGGATAGATGTTGAACTTTGATGGATGTGTGTTTGTTTGGATGGATATGATATCTACATATTTACATATACGTCACAAAAAAGCGCCAACTATTTACTTAAAGTAAAATAAAAGCATACAACTAAATGTTGACAAGTTGGCGCCAGTTTGTTGCACACTCGAAAGCCTAATCAGCATTACCTCTTTGCTTCTGCAATTGACTCTTCCCCTCTATCTCTTTCTCTCTGACTCCCTCCCTTTCTCTCTCTCTCTGTCTTCGATTGCGTAGAAGAGCTTAAACGTGCACTGCATTTTATTTGTTTATCAAGCAATGCCACCCTTGAAGCTATTGATAAGCGCCTAAAATATTTAATAGCTAACAATAAGCATGAAGCAACAACAACAACAACAATAACAAAAAGCAAACACAACGGAAAGCAAAAATTTGCCTTTGAAATGCGAAAGCTTACATACCCTTGCAGAGATCTTAATAAAAATTATTCTTATATAGAAAGTCAAGATCGTTCCTACGGCACCAACTCAGTAAAAACATTGTTCTCGATTAACAAGTTGATAAATAATGTTCATTTTTATACTCTTTTTTTATAATTTTTAAAAAAAGAAAAGAAAAAAGAGTTTATTGGGTTTGTGAACTATCCGTCTGTGCGTCTGTCTGTATGAACGCAGTTTTTTTACACAGTTTTGAAGCTAGTACATGTTGGTATATATATATCATTGTCAGACAAAGTGTCAAGATCTCCCCTCCGACTGCAACGTTCTTAATTGTTAATATCGGTATTGAAAAAGTAAGTTTTTCATGTATGTCATTTGGAGCCATTAGTTCCAATTAATTTTTGTAAACGATAAACACGATAAACTTTCAGTGTTTTTAGGACGATAAAAAAAAGGTAAAAGAACAAAAACGTTGATCATTCTTATTGAAAAAACTCGGATTTTGAAGCTAATCATACATCTAACGTACATACTTAGAAATACATAAGTATAATAAAAAAAAACATTTTTTGATATAAATACGAAAACAAATATTCACTCAAAAATGCATATTTCAAGGCGCTACAAAATGCATTAAAAACTTGATAGCATCCTATATATAAGTGTATAAGAAGAAGAAGAATAGCAACGAGTACAAAACACTCACCTGACTTTGACGCTGCTGCTGCTGCTGCTGCTGCTACTGCTAAACCACAAAACGGAACGGCGACAACAACAACGTTGACGATTGTGGCTCTCTCTCTCTCTCTCGCTCTGTCTTGCTGTCACACGCTTGTGCTTGCTCTCTCGCTCGCTCGCTGTCTCCACTCACTCACTTTTTACTTCTTTCTTATGACGATTGCTGCTGCTGCTGCTGTTGTAGTTTTTGTTGTTGCTGCTGCTGTTGGCTAAAACCAAATTTAATTTGTTACTCTTGAGTTTGGATGTTTAGGTTTATTGGGGCGAAAAACGAAGGCGACGACGGAGGCGAAGGTGAAGGCGAAGGCGAAGGCTCTTACGGCGAAAACAAAGCTTCAAGTTCTGCTACTGTTGCTGCTGCTGCGCTGCTGCTGCTGCTGCTACTGCTGCTGCTGCTGCTGTTGTTATTGTTGTTGTTTTTACAGCGGCTATTCTGCCCGCGCTTATTTGTATGTGTGTGAGTCTTTGATGTTTCAACAAAATATATATTTTATTTGATTTGATTTGATTGAAAATGAGAATTTGCTACGTTTATACAAAAACACACACAAATTGTATGAATGAATGTTTTTTATACACTTCGCAGTGGGTATTTTAGTTTTGTCAGAAATTATGCAACTATATAAAGTCTGATCGTATGCTTGTTTCTATGCAAACTATTCTCTCAGTTTTAAAGCTATTGTCATATGACTCTGAGAATATGATCATTTTTACTTTTACTTTTGAATTATTTTTTCAATGTGTCAAAACCGGTCAGATCAGTTGGCAATAACATATAGCACCGTCATACATAGTAATGATCGGACGAAAATTGAGTTATGGCGAGGAAAACCTTACCTACAAATATAACCGTTCTTTCAAAATCAAATCAACTTTTAACGGTCAAAAGTCCAATAAGAAACGTTCATTTGTGTTTGTTTAATCGAAACGTTTTGGCCAACATCTAATTTATGTGTGTATTTTATTTTTTTGGGCTTTGTAATTGTTTAATTAAACGTGTCTGTGAATTATTTGCGCTTAAATAAACACTTAATATTTTCTGCGTGTGTGAACAGCAAATTGTTCAAGTCTGTATGTATGTATGTGCATAGGTGTGTATGCAGATACATACATACATACATACATACATATGTATGTATATTGTACGTTTGTTTGTATTGTTTATTTGCACTTGTGCTTTGTGCTTTTGGGCCTGTCTACTCTTTGTGCGCTCTCTCCTCTCTTTCTCGCACTTGTCTCTTGTCTGCTTGCACAACTCCCACACAGGCCTACAAAACTTGGATACGAATGCGTGTGGCTGTGTGCATGTGTGTGTGTGTGTGTGTGTGTACACCTGCAGTGATTGGCGTTTTTGGCATATTTAAAAGACGCCCGCTTTAGAAAGGGCAGCCCCCACAGTTAATATCGATGACCCTGACCCAATTGGGAATCACATTTCGATAGACCGATAGACACAGACAATTCGATTAGCCGCGTTTTACAATCAAGAGTAAGGTCGAGAGAGAGGTGTAAACAATCTTTTAATTTCAATTAATTAATCAAAGGCAGGCGCAATTAATTAATCAATGTTTGCATGAACATATGTACATTGTACATATGTGTTTTAATTAAGTAATAGGTTAACAGACACACACACACATACACATGTACGCACACTTATCGCAATCGCAATTAGATCAACTGATTAGCGTATATAAAGTACGGTGTGGGCACAATTCTTTATTAACCATTCAAAAACCGGCATTTGTAGCAACAGCTACCCCTCCCTCTGCTCTACCACCACCAACAAAGTTGACCACAAGCCACCCCAAAACCCCCCTCGAGCCTAGCCTAAGCGCGTTTATTGATTGTCCCCCCAAAAAGTAAAACAGCATACGAGGGGGGTAGAAACGGACCCCAACAGGCGTCCCCAAAAACCTTGCCGACGACGACAGCAACAACAACAACAACAACAAGGCAAGTGATAGGTAGATTTTTGTATGTATATTTTTTGTGGGAGCCTGCCGAATACCGACTGTCGACTGTCGACTGCTGCTGCCTGTTCGCCCGCCACCCCTTTCCCTTTCACTCCTCGTGCATATCGCGCCCTCGTTTTTTATTACGCGCACATTTTTACATACACTTCTCTTTGCCACTAACTAAATTTCTAATTGGTAAATTGTTGTAATTGGTAAAAATTGTTTATATATTTTTAGTTGCTTTTTAACACACTCTTGGATTTTTTTTATAATTTTTTCTTTTGTGTAATTACTTTATAATTTTTGAAACGCACGCAGTACGCATAAATCCGACACTTATCCGACAGAATAAAATCTAACCACTGGCGACGGCACACGTTACTATAATACTGAAACTTGGATTCTTATTGGGCCAACTCGATACATTTTGTCAGCCGGTGGTATCGGTTGACTGGCGTTGCCACCTCGTTTAAATGTGTAGCAATTGTTATGACGTCACATGAAGGCGGTTGAGCTTAACTAGGTGGCAGCCTTCAATTGATTTAGTTCATTGAACAGATTACAAGAATGGTATTCCATAAATTTAAATTGGCAATCAATAATTGAATTTGTGTTGCGATATTTAAGCAAACACACGAATTGTATTTTGTTTTTTTATGAAAGAAAGTCGTTGTGTGTACAGTGTACACACTATTTGCACAAAAGTAAATTTAAGTCAAAAGAAATGGCTAAAATAAATGTTTCAATTGTTTATATATAAGATTATCAGATTATGAATAAGAATTGTTATGCCTAGGGCTGCATAATTAATGGAAACATAGCTAACCTGCAAAATTGCATTATTATAGTTATTTATTACTACCAATAACCTCTACATAGATTGATTATCGATAGTTTGAGCTTAGGCTAAAACCATCAGCGTTCAGCTTACTAAATTTCTTTGTAGTTTCTAAACAAAAAAACAAAGCAACAAATGTTTTAAAATTTTATTGTTTTATTTTGTTGCTTTATATTTTTGAAATTTAATTAAAATATTTAAGTAACTTAAAACACAAAAAACAATAAAAAAAAATACCCACATATCGATATATATTTGATATCATCTCGAACAAATTGTCCATCACACTCGTCACGACAAAACCATTCAGTGCAGTACCTTGTATGTGTGTGCGTGTGTTTTGTGCATGTACACACTTAATTTATACTTTTTTTCGTTGCAAATATTAATGATTATTGCTGAATTAGTGTTTAAAGTTGCTTTTTACAAGCAATTAAATGGATTTAGAAGCTTAAAAGCACTTCAGAATATGGCGTCCAGCATGATTTAAGCACTTTCACTTCGCGGGCGAAAGAGAAAAGCAAAAGTGTTAAAAAAAAAAAAAAAAAAAAGGTACCCAAATGAGAGAGTTTGTGTGTTGACTTAAAAGGCAATTATCGCTGGCTGTGATTCACTAAAAAGAGTAAAAGAGATTAAAACAGAAAACAGTCACCAACTACAACAACAACAAGTGCATTAAGAAACAGGACACAATTGCTGCTGCAGAGCAATATAAAGCAGGAGCGGGGCTAGCATTGCCCACCCACACATACAAACACACAAACACAGTCGTACAGACACCTCACACACACACAGACATATCAGCATTGCGCTGTAACAACAACAATAGCATGGGCATTGACGACGACCATCGAAGAGGAAGAAAGACACCCTGTGGCTGTTGCATGACGGTCTTCAAGTGGATACCCGTACTTTTTATATTCGCCGTTATCGGCTGGTCCTACTACGCCTATGTCATAGAGCTATGTGTTCGTGAGTAGCCCTATATCTATCTATCTTCAATCATTACATATATATAAATAATATAAATTTGTAATTGCAGTAAATACGGAAAATACGGTTGGCATGATATTTATGTTATTCTTTTATCATATTGCGCTGCTATTGTTTCTATGGTCATACTGGAAAACCATTTCCACATCGGTGGGTCGTGTGCCGGATCAAGTAAGTCCCGTTATGGTGATTCACACGGTTCATTTTATTATACTGATAAGCTTATCATTACCGTTAGAGTTGTACATTGTTGTTCAATTGAATTAATTAGTTTCGTTATTCAATTTCACTATCGAACTATTTGATCCAAAGTAATAATGTTTGGTGTTCTGCAAATCGAAATCGTTAATTAACATCAATTTTATCAAAGAAATTTTAATAATAATAATAATTATATATAATATCGAACGATAATACATATCTTACAATCCTAAACTAAACAACGAAAACGTTTCGAAAATGATTCGAAATTTCTCTTTAAAATGAATTTGAAAACAAAGTTGAAAGTTAACTTATTCAGTTCAGCGAATAGTTCTATTGAACCTTTTCGAACTCGATTTTCAACAATGCGATAACATAATTGAACAGTCAGAATTCTTAAATGCCATAAATCATTTTAACGTTATAACCAAATTTGAAAATAATATTTGTAATCTTTTGCAGTGGCGCATTCCAGAAGAGGAGGTGAATCAGCTATTTCGTGCGGATAATCCGGAGGCGCAGAAACGTATTCTTAACAACTTTGCGCGCAATTTGCCAGTTACAAATCGGTGGGTTGAGTTTTCTTATATTTGTAATAGCATATTTTATTATTGATTACAAAAAATTCAACCCATCAGCACAATAAATGGATCTGTTCGGTTTTGTGAGAAATGCAAGATCATCAAGCCAGATCGATCGCATCATTGCAGCGTTTGCAGTTGCTGTGTTTTGAAAATGGATCATCATTGTCCCTGGGTGAACAATTGCGTTAACTTTTACAATTACAAATTCTTTGTATTGTTTTTGGGATATGCATTGGTCTACTGTTTGTACGTTGCCTTGACAACCCTGCATGATTTCATACTGTTCTGGAAGGTAAGTCGTTTTTTCTGTCTAGTTTTCACGCACAGATGTTTTGTTAGTGTTGGGTCGATAATACGTGTATGTGTGTCTGTCTTTTTGTGTATTTGAAACAAATTAGTAAACATGCTTCATATTTGTTGCTCATTCGTTTTGGCTCATTTGTACATTGTCTAAACGAGTATAGTTATTTTGACTCATTGCTAAATGCATTGCAAAGTTGTTCATTCTTGTTAAGCGGTTAGTTTTTTGATTGCTTTCAGCCATTATATACAATATTTGTCAAATCGTATCACTAAAATATATAGCTGTCATCGGAACGATCGTTGAAAATGGCTTATTTTTCAAAATGTTCTTCTGCATTTTACTTATTCGTTAATATGAACAACTCAGACTCATTCAAAAATCAAAATATAGCAATTGAACAGATTCATCCAACACTGACAGATATATTCCTGCATGCAACTAGCACTTGATAATTTAGCTGCACATATTTAATGCTTGAGCATAGTAAATAGTAAAGATTTTGTACATTTGTTTTTGTTTTTTTTACTTATTATAATTATTCAATTGTATACATATACATATAATATGTGTGTATAATATATAAAGATCGAAAATGCATACTCGGCACAGGGCCAGCTACACGGAAGCGGCATGGGTCGTTTTCACATACTCTTCCTGTTCTTTATATCGATCATGTTTGCCATTAGTTTGGTAAGCTTGTTTGGCTATCACATCTATTTGGTGCTCGTGAATCGCACCACTTTGGGTGAGTTATATACTCTTATATATAACAATATAACTTTACTATAATCATTTTAACTCATTCCATTAAATAGAGGCATTTCGAGCGCCCATCTTTCGTGTTGGCGGACCGGATAAGAATGGCTATAACCTGGGCCGTTATGGCAACTTTTGTGAAGTCTTTGGCGATGACTGGCAATACTGGTTTCTGCCCATATTTACCAGGTATATTTATCATCGATTTATTCTTTGAAATCATTTCATTTGATCATTGCACTTTTATTAACATGTGCAGCACTCTTTCTAAAGAAACAAATAAGCTTTGAAACATTTCTTTAATTGTTGTTTTTGTGTGTTTTGTATTTTATTTGTTTATACGCTTTTTTCTCAAACATTTGTTCACAAATTTGGCAAATTAAAGGCATGGCTTTAGTAGCATAAATGCTTCTCTTATTTTATTTTCAATTTTGAATGTTTTGTGCACTTAACAAATTACACTAATTAGTTGAAATGATATTGTTTTTAATTTTGGTAATAGCTTAAGTCCACATAACTTGTAAATGTTTAATCAAAAGCTGTAAATCTTTCAACATACCAATTAAAACAAATGTAAGGCTCGATTTCTCTTGTAACTATAACTTATTTCAACTGAGAAAACGCGCCTAAATGTAATTTTGTTTGTTTTAATGTGAAACGTAATCTAGTTTTAAGCAATAACTAAAATCGTTACTAAAATTGGCCAACTAGTATATAGTACCCCAGAAACGGTTAATATTTAAACAAAAAATTATAATTTTGTTATCTTCTTTTGTAAGCGAAAACACTGCAAAACAGTTAATTCTTCAAATAGTGCCTAGACCTAGAGAGAATTGTTGCGCGGAAAAGTAAATAATTATTTTAAATAGGGACCGAAAAGCACAGTTATATTAATGGAGCATTAAGTTTTACTCTCCATTTTTAAATCCTTGCCGGAAGTATTCTATTTTTTCTCACTAAATGTGTTAAGATGATGTTGTCTCCGACCTTATACAACATATACATGTATATTCTTGATCATAATCTTATGTCTTAGTTGGTTAATGGTAATTTTGAATAAGTGGTAATGAAAATATTTTCATTAGAACTGATAAAAGTAATGATAATAACAAAATAATTTCATTATAATTTTAAAGCTCAAAATAAATGGTACTTTCAATATTAACTTAAAAGCATAACTATTACATTTTATATTACAATGTAATTTCCATTTGCTTTGATTTGGAATCAATGAAAAAATCGGTCCACAAGTTAGTTTTTCAAAATCAAATAGAACTAACATCCGAAAATGAATTTATTTGTATGAGAAACTTTTCTGCAAGGGTGTACAACACTTTAGAATATAACTTAAAACCGTTTCGGTCTCTAATTTAAAAGCTGCTGTTAACTAATGCTTACTAAAATAACAAACACACACACAAATATCCACAACACCAGACTCTTTGAGATACGTAAAAACACAACATGAACAAAGAACAACAAATTAAACTAAACTAAACAAGAACTGTATAAAATGCAAAAATCTAACAACAAGCAACAACAAACCAAAAATGCAATTATCACAAAAACAACAAACAAACAATAAAAATTATGTTTTTCTGTTTCAATTTATTGTTAACAAAATACAACTTTTGCTTAATCACAAATTAATCGTCATCATATATATATGCTATATACTACAACCGATTAGTAAGGGTGACGGATTGTACTTCCCAACGGCCCAAGATCAGACTGCCAGCCAAAGGTACGATGCCATGGGCAACACGAACACGGCCAACACGAACAACGCGAGCACCGCCAACAGGTTAGATGTTCAACCAACAGATAAGTTGATTGACACTGTTCCATTGAATAATCTACAACCTCATCATCTGGAGCTAGAAAACGGCCTAACGTCTAGCAAGAATCATGCATTATTACCTACTAGTCAAATCATTGTTAAAATTGAAGATACAGTTGGAAACAATCATGTCATTGATATGATTGGGGATTCGTCCTCAACTGAAGCTCGTTTCAAGGATGCACACGTTGTTTCGAATGGCGGCCCGCCTTTGATCGCTGCCGATAATATTGTATAAATGTATTGCCAGGATGACAACAGCAAGTTCCCAGATGTTGTTCTAATTTATATATATATATATGTGGTAGATGCCAGATTGTAAATGTGTATTTAATATACTCGTAAGTTTTTATTAATCATCCAGTTTGATAATGTAACTATAAAACAAAAGAAACACAATGTATAACAACTGTTTACCTGTAGCTGCGCTTGCACAGTAACAAGCAAAATTGACATTGCATTTCAAGTCCAATACACTACTATATATCAATTTCAAATGAGACTATCAATATATACATATATATATAGATAAATATATTTCATTAAGTACACAATTAATTGTAAGCTATCTGTTTCATCTTCGTAATACGGGTATTCAAATGCCAGGCATAAGACACACCTTTTTGTAATCATATACATCATATTATAAGATTGAAAATTAATCAGTTGAACTTTTGGCAATACTAAGTAGTAAAAACATGACATTAATGTTGTTAATTTGTTAACGCACAGCATATAGAATATACTTATAAAAACACTCGATGAATTTACAATTAATTGATTCAATTGTATCATTATAACAAATTTTAAGAAATGCATAAGACTTGCTGTAATACCAAAACAAAATTGTCAGATCTGTTACGGTTTTCATTTGAAAAACTTCATTTTTGTAATCTTCCCAGTGGCAAGTGAATCGTATTTTCCAATCGTAACTCAAACCCAAGTGAATTCAATCCGAAAATGGCAACATTTAAGGAAAGTAAATACCCAAAACTAATTTATAAGACCTATACCGGTTTTCCACTGTCGGCAAAACTTAATCGTAGATTAAAACCAAGTGAATTCAATCCGCAAAATCTTGCCAAACGTAAAATTGAAAACTGGAACAGGTCTGTATATAAGTTAGCAGCGTTTCAATGCACAACCCATAATACACATTATAATAATATCAACTGGGGCCTTTAAATGCTTTTAAATAACTTTTAAATCAAATTATGTAGTTAGTTGATTGCAATTTGCAAAAATTTTGTTTTGGCTAGATTTAATAGTTTTTACTTTTGATATGACCACCTTTTTTGTAATACTTGAATTGAAATCAAGCAAAGTTTAAGGATGAAAAATATATATACGTACATACAAAATACAATCAGGTTTGTTTTTAATTTGCCAATATCCAAAGTCTTTTTGAAGTCTATAACTCCAAATACAACTTCTGCTTCTTGCACCGCACCAAACTTTCCTGTTCACAATTATATATATACTATATATATCAAATACCATACGTATCAAGCAAAACACACATTAATAATCATGTTGAAATATCTCTCTATCCTTCATGTTATTTCTATATGTATTTATATTTTCTAAAATTCTGTTCAATATTATGAAAAAAAAAAAAAAAAAAAAAACAAATCTCTTAGCTTTGGCGATGGCATTAGCTATCCCATACGACATCTTGAGGAGGATACCGAATCGCTACTGGGCTATCATAGCGATACGCGCATCGAGCTGGAAGAGGACTTTCTGCCAGAGCCGCGATATCAGGACTCGATCATGCCATAGCTAATCATGACCAGCGATAATGTGGCGACATATTATATATAGAGTATATTAGACTTGCGTTACTAGAGTTTTCTGTTCCAGAACTTGAATGTAAATACTTATGATGAAAATATAACAAAAACAAGAAAAACAATAGCCAGGAGCAGCCTTAGGCCATTTTGTGTGTAGTTTGTATACATATATACATATATATATGCTATATATTTTGTACTAGTTTGTATAATAAGTTTAAAGTATATATATATATATATATATAGAAAAGGAAAAGTGTATATGATAAGCGTAACTTTGTTATCAAATTCTTTGTGTCTTTATGTTAATAATGCAAAGTGACTGAATAATGCCTACTATATACATAAATGCCTAGTTGCTTTTCAGCATACGTATATATCGAACGCTGCCACAAAACAAGTAAACATTTCCACGCCTAAAATATAACAAACAACAAAAATGATAACGATAACGAGTATTATGTATAAGTAATGTTGAAACAAAATGATTTGTAGACAAACTTTCCAAACATTGTATATTTGTATAGATTTATAAGTAAAAAATCAAAAACAAAATGTTACTTGAGCGTTATGAACAAATTTTATATATATATATATGTGTCATATCTACATATAAACACAGATATTAAGATAAAGATACAGCTAGTTATGCAAAAACAAAGCACGACAATGGCAGCTATGTATATTGAGAATGTGAAGCTGTACAAAATATGGTAAAAACAATAAATGAAAAAAAGAAAAACTAACTAACAATATTCTTGACTGTAAACCAAAAGCAATTTGTATATCTTTCAACATTTTTAACAAACTCCAACCGTGGGTTTCAGATTTGAAAAAATAACCTAAAGCTCTTCGGAGAAATCATAAATGGATTAGTTCAGGTTTGGTTTAACTTTATATTTGACAACTGGTTTGGTTTAAAATTTAGTTCAACTTAATCAAATCGACTCAAGTCAACATCTTCGCCAGCGCTCGGTGCTGCCACTGAAGCTGTTGCGGAAACCACTTCAAAATCAGCTTCGATGGTAGCTTCCGGAGCCACTGTTTTACGATTGTTAAAAGGATTTGGATGCGAAGGTTCTGGAACTGCAACTAAAACTGGAACTGGAGTTGGTGTTGGAACTGAAGCTGGCGTTGGCTCTGGCGTTGTTGCCAATTCCGCAACTTGATTTGCAGGCTTATCCTCCAGTTTGCGCTTCTTTTTCTTACTTACGAGCACATCGCGTGTCATGGTAATGCCCGTGTCCTCGCTGCGCGGCAGTAGATCACTTAGATCTTTCTCTACATCCGCATGTTGTGGCTGCAACTTATCCTGCAGAGCAGCCATAGCTATAAGCAGCGCCTCCTCCGTACGTATGGTGCGTGAGCCCTGCTTGGGCAGCACATTTACATAATGATCGAAAAGCAATTCGGGTTCATCCAAAGACAACTTCTCATCGTTGGCCAGCGCCTCTTCGAGACCCTGTAGGCCACCAAATACAATGAGCATGTGATTGTATTGATAGGATTTGCTGGGCACTTCAAGCACGCTCTTGCCGCGATCCGATGTGCCCAGCGTGGCATCGTAGCCACCTTCGTAGGGCGATTTGGTGAAGATTTCAGACAAGGAGTGCGCAATGCGCACCTGGTAGCCCCAATAGACGCCAGTTTCGCGACGCGGCTCCTCCGGACTGACCAATGTGCCGCGTTGTTTTCTGCTTCCCTCTAGAACATATAAAGAAATTGTAAAGGAACTGTATGCTAAAATCCTCTGCAGCTTACCACTTGTTGGCTCCATTTTGACGGTGACACGTACACCTGGCTCCAAGGCTTTGTCAATGAGAATATCATTTAGCAGACCCACATTTGCATAGCTCTGCCCATCCTTGGCCTGTTTGTCGCACACGACGCCCTCGCGATACTTAAACTTGCTTTGCTGTCGCAGATGATGTGGCGTATCCAATGGATTAAGCAGACCCGAGTACTTCAAATCCTTGTGCAGCGGAAAGAAGTACTTACGCAGATACTGTGGACACTCCAGATATTGCAGTATGCGCGCCAATTGCAGCGAACTGCTGCGCACTGTGCTTGTGCCATTGCCCTCCGCATTCGCATCCTGCTCATAGCTACGCTTTGTCTCTCGCGCCGTAGCGATGCCCACATCATCAAAGACAATCACCTCGTTGACACGGAAGATGCAAGCAGCTCGAGCTATTTGGCCAGCGACATA
Source organism: Hirtodrosophila cameraria (assembly GCA_949708635.1). Classification (NCBI taxonomy): domain Eukaryota; kingdom Metazoa; phylum Arthropoda; class Insecta; order Diptera; family Drosophilidae; genus Hirtodrosophila; species Hirtodrosophila cameraria. Next base: position 1,410,036 of record OX453089.1, read on the forward strand.
CGCACGCAGCTCGGCGGATTGGGCATTCTCCAGTATTGAACCCGGCACCGCAATGCTAACTGTGGATGGATTGGGTGTCGCTTCATTTTTTGCATTTGTCGCCTCCTTGGCCGCCGCCTCCGCTTCCTGTGCCTTGTGCAGATCCTTTAGCGCTTTGTCCTGCTTCCGTTGCCGTTTGAGCGCCTTGCGTTCCTCGTTAACCTTCTTCCACGATTTGTGCGGCTCCGTCGGCTTTGTATTTCGACTGTTATCTGATATTGCGGACATTATGTGCCGTTGTTTTTGTTATTAAATAAAAACAATAACTTTATTTTGCAGCCAAAGCGCACATCAATAACAATTGCTGCACGTGTGAACTAGTACTAGATTTACACGGTGAGTTTTTTCACGCGTGTGTGTTGCTTATGCGCAAGGTTGATTTAGTTTGATTTCCAGTCATTTTATAGATTATGAATTATAATTATCACTTAAATGTAAATGTCGCTCAAAAAAAGTAAAAACTAATATCGTAAATGAGAGAGGACTATCGGAATAGCAGTCGCGTTTTTATTTCTGAACAAGAACTCGCTGTGTAAATACAGTATAGCGTGATCTCGTTCGTTCCGGAGCTGGAACTAGCATTGACTAGAGATGCGCGTTTGCCAAACGATATTTGTGGCACGAAAATTATTTTTAATCACATCAATTTGTTCCGTTTACAGAATATCAAGTATTTTATACAATTTAATAAAGTCTTCGTAAAATAACGAAAAGTAAAGGCTGACAAAATTAAAAACAAAGTTATTTCAGTATCTGATTCGGAATAAATGAAAAAATATTTTGATTTATAATTAGAATTTATATTTGTCTGTAGTAGTTTTTAAAATTAAGTCAAAATTCAAAAGTTTTTTTTGCATAATGATTTGTAAGACAATTTTAATCAATTTTTGAATGTCCAAGGAATAAATCCAGTTTGTATTTCTTTTATTTGTCGATTCAATTGTTTTTAAAACATATATTTAAAACTTGAATTCTTTTTGTCTTAAATTGTACGTGTATTGAATCGATTTTCATAAAGAAAACCTTTACATTAAGTTTTGTTTTTTGTTTGCTTGTTTGGGACTTTTAAAACAATTTTTTTATAAAGCTACTGTAAACACGGATGTGCAAATTTATGAATTTGTTTTATGAAAGAGGATGTGTTTTTTGAGATAATCATTTCGGGCAAAGGTTGTTCGACAATGTGGACATTTATGAGGACGTTTACCATTATGAATGAGATTATGTCTATTTAGATGATGCTTTGCGGCAAAGCTTTTTGGACAGTGAGAACATTTATAAGGACGTTCGCCCGTATGAGAGCGGGTGTGCATTTTCAGATGTTCCTTTCGGTAGAATGTTTTCGAGCATTGTGAACATTTATGGCGGCGTTCGTCGGTGTGGGTGCGCATGTGCATTTTGAGACTAACGTTTTGGGAAAAGGCTTTCGAACAAAGTGAACATTTATAAGGAAGTTCGCCGGTATGAGTACAGGTGTGTATTTGGAAAACATCGTTACGGTAAAATGCTTTCGGGCAGTGTGCACATTTATAAGGACGTTCGCCGGTATGAGTACGGGTGTGCACTTGCAGTTTGTCGTTTCGGGGAAATGCTTTCGGACAGTGTGGACATTTATAAGGAAGTTCGCCGGTATGAAGGCGGGTGTGCACTTGAAGATTGGCTTTTCGGGAAAATGCTTTCGGACAGTGTAAACATTTATAAGGACGTTCGCCGGTTTGAATGCGGGTGTGTACAGCCAATATTTGTTTGTTAATAACATGAGAGTTGAATGTGTCGTCTTCGCTTTTGCTTTGTGGCAGACTCTCCTGCACATTCTCAAAACTGATCTCTAAAACAGAGGCCTCCTCCAAATCATTGGCAGCAACAGACTTTGACTTATTTTTAGTAGATGACATGAGTCTAGTGGCAAAGTCTGTTCGGCAACGTCTCCGAGGGTTTGTTCTTTTAACAATTTCGCTTTCGCCAAGTGTCAAATACTCTGGCACGTTCTCTTTACTGCTCTTCAGTTCAGCGCTCTCTACCTGCTCTATCTTAACGATATTCCTTACAATTTCCCAATCCTCTGCTTCTAGCTTGTCGAGAAACTCCTCGTCTTGATCCATGTTTATTTTTTTGTGATCTTCGGGTATAGAGCACTGCTGAAAAAGAAACCTGTTTGACAATCATCAAATTATTTATGTTGTTTCTGAGTGTGGACATTACCTGTGACCTACTTTAAGAGTAAGATAGTTCAGTTCTTCATTACCTACATAGGTAGATATTTTCAAATAAACAAATTGCGCACTGCTTGAACCGTTGCCAATTTCTCGTATTTTGTACAGGTAGCGGTTTGGATGTTTGTATTTTAGAGATGTGTGTATGTATTAGACATTTGTACGACGTAATCGCATTGATATATCGATATTTGGCAAACTTAATTAAGGGGATTCCTGGAAATTAATCTGATACGATTAAAAGCGTTGGCAAATATACATAATCAGCTGTCCTATGAAAACCAAAACAAAGCAGCAGAGTTTCTTATGCGGGGTAGCTGCTGTTTCGAAACATTAGCTCAGAATCAATTTCAGGAATTTCTTTAAAAGCACCAATAGAGCACTTCAACTGTGGACCATCTCTATCTACTCCACAACGTGGACGATAACTTTCTGTTGTTTATCGAAAAAAAAAGCGCATTCCTAACATGAAACAGAAAAAGTTCAGTTCGTTTTGGTTCTTTCCCTGAAACACGACATTGTTGCAGCTTTTCTATATTTTGCTTGTTTTTAAAATACTTGCAATAAAATGAGCCGTAATGTTTTGGCACCTCCAACTCTAAGAATGAGCCACAATCGCAACTACCGCGTCAACGTGGTGCATGACGATTTCGGTGGCAGCAAGTGGAACTCTGTGTGCAATCAGAAAACTACAAAGGGCTACGAGGAGCCAGGTAATACAAACATAATTTGTATTGAAGAAAAGTGTTTATGCGTTTATTATTTAGATCTGTATGCGGAGGATGACTACGCGGACGATATTGCTGAATGCAGCATTGAGGAGCTGCCCATTGGCGGCTACAAACTGGCGCTGCATGTGCCCAAGTCTGTTTGTAGTGCTTACCTTAGTCCTGTCCTTTATAAACTTCATTGTATTCCTCTGTAGATCTTTATATGGCGGTCTTATTGGCTTCAAGGGCAACACAAAGCGACGCATTGAAACTGAAACTCAAACGGAAATCTATGTGCCACGTCAGAATGAATCGTCAAACGATTTAATTATTAAATCAAATGAACGCACAAATGTATGCGCTGCTCTTCGCAAGATTCGCCTCCTAATCGATTCTCTGCGGAAGCGCATGAGGCCAACACACTTTACGGCCGTGCCCCTTAACTCAGGCCAAGTGCAAACTCGTTTCTTGGAACTAAAGGTAATTTCATAGCAGTTGTTGTATGGCCTCCCTCGTATTTAAAGCGTCGTTTCCAATCTTATTATGTATAATGTTCTGGATCAGTCTATCTGTTCTTTTTTCCTATGCAAACCAGTCTCAGTTTTCAAACTATCTTGATAGTACAAATTTCTGAGACTCAGACTATATCTTATAGCTGACATAGGAACAATCTGTTGAAAAATAAGTTGTTATATGAAAAACTTGTTTGTTTTTCAAGGTATTAAAACCAAGCTCACTAATTCTACGTTTTAGTAAATGCATGTTGACTAAGTCTAACCAAAATCGGCTAACTGTATCTTATAAATGAATGGAACAACACAAAAACAAAGTTGTATGAACAACTTTTTTGTTTAACAGACATTTCGACCAAACTCTGCAAATTCAAGTCTTATTCTACTGTATATAGTTTGTGCAAAGTCGGGCATCTATATCTTATAATTGTCATTGGAAGAATCGGTAAAAAATTAAGTTTTTGTAAACTGAAGTTAACCTTTCATTCATGCTTTAAATACTCTTTATACATCAAATTAATGCAATCTGCATCTATAACTATCTTATCTTTACACATTCACAGCAAAGCATTTTGGATGCAAAGCTGCCAGGCATTGACGCCGAGCTGTTTATACCAGAACGCTGCATACATCTTACATTGGGCGTCTATTTGTTGCTGGATGACATTGAGCGCGAAAAGGCCGTTAATGAGCTGCAGGCGTGTCGCCAATGGCTAACTGATCTAAGCACTCCATTTGAGCTGAAAATGAAAGGACTAGAAATCATGAACGATGATCCCAGCTCCACCCGAGTGCTTTATGCCTGTGTGGAGTCACCACAGCTACAGCTGTTTGCCGACAAATGTCTTAAGCATTTCCAAACCACCGGTCTGTGTGCCACCGATAACGCAGAACGCGATAGCATCAAGCTGCACATGACAGTGCTAAACAGTCGCTATAGCAAGGAGACAACCAACAAGAGTAATCGCAATAATACATTTGATGCACGTGAGATCCTTAAACGTTTTGGCGATCACGACTTTGGCACGGCTCTGTGCAGCGAAGTGCATATGTGTGTGCTTAACTCATCGCAGGAGGTGGGTGACTTCTATAAGATTACGGGCAGCCTGAAATTTTAATTGCTTATATGATGCACAAAAAGTATATAATTGTATTTAAATAAAAGAAATGTTTATAGTATAATACCAATTGTTTTAGGCCAAATTGCATTTTCTTACTTTTCATAAGAATCCTTTTCGATTCTGTTCATAAGTGTTTCAAGGATAGACTTTTCAATCAGAACAGCTAACAATTTCAATGTTTGGGAAACTGTTTAAGTAGGGTTAAAGACGAACAACAATAAATTATGTTATTTCAAAAAGTTAAACAAAGTTTAAATAACAAAATAATGTTGATTATATATTTGAAAACAAATATCTTTCGAATCACGCGAAAACCGTTTTAGACGGAACTCCAAAAAAGTCAAACAACCAAAATATGTGAAAATAGCTAAGACTCAAATCGATTTACGACAATTTCACTTAAATTAATTGTATTTGTATGATACAGTTTTAATTAATAAGTTGTCTAGTTCCAACCTAAATCAAGTTTAGCTACGCACAAACACAGTGTTATTTATTTCATTTGTTTTATTTCGGCTTTTTTAGTTTATGCAATTTTGTTTTATAACATATTTTTCATTACCTTTTGTATGCATTTAGTGGACAGCTTATAAATACATAAGTATATATATGTATGTACATAAACATACAAATAGTTTGTGCATGTCTTCATTATCCTGTCAAGTGGACACTTTTGTTCGCAGGAACATTAACAATCCAAACAAATGTGCGCTGCATTGTTATTTTTGTGAGTTGTTTTTTTTGTTTATTACTATAAATATAAAAAATATACATATGTATATATATATAAATATATACGTGTGTGTGATGATACGATTTATTTCAAATAACAAAAAATGGTTTAAACAAAATACGTTTAGAGTTTGGGACGAAAGGGGTGCTTAAACTACAAAAAGGATTAGGAGCGTTTTTTTTTTCTTTTAGAATGAATATAAACATACAAACATCCAGCGAACATTGCCATGGAAGAGAATAGTACAAAGATTATATTTACACACAAGACACACATACATACACAAAAGTTTGTTTTGCAAAACAATATAATAATATCAAATTGATTTATATTTAATATTTCACTTAGTAACTAAGTTGAACTACGCGTTTTTCGTTTGCTTCTTTTGTTAGATATAATGTTGTTTTTGATATCTTCAGTCTAAAATTGAGTTTTGGTTGAGTTTTTTTGTGATATTTTCAGCGATATTTTGTTTTAATTGTAAAGACTTGCAAGTGGATTGATTTTGTGCTATTTTGTAGGCTTTGTTCGTTTCGAACTTGGATAAAACTTAGCTGTTTCTTTTGATTTTGATTACATACATAGACTATATGGTAAACATGTAAACAAATTGTATAAACTGGAAGAATTTTTAAATACAATACAGACAATATAGTTAACAACAATTGTACGTGGTCATGCACATTTAAATTATTTTCAATATACATCAATTATATATACATATTCAATTCGCGCTGAGCATTAAAAATTTGAATATGAATAGTATTGTTTTATACATACTAGTATTTTGGCTATTTTGTTTAAGACAACTATAAAAGTTTTGTTTTTTTATTATTATTATTTTCATCAATTGTACATGCATTGTAAAAACAATTTATAAATTCTCTTATTATTAAAATTTGTTGTAAACCAAAACAGATTTAAGTTTCTTCAGAATTCTGTGTGTGTGCGTTTAGTGTTTTTTGTTGTTGTTTGTTTTATATGTGTGTGTGTGTTTGTGTGTGCTCGCTTTATAGCACCTGCTCCCTGATATACCTTCTCTTCCCAAGTCCCAGCCGTTTTGCAGATGTCTCAATTGTCCAGTTGAAGTATTATTTGGCATGACCATTGCTAAGCACAGCAGGCAAAACATTCGCCTGCTGCACCACAGCATTAATCACATCGATTTCCTTTTTGAGAAAAGCGGCACTACTATCCTCCTGGACATAATCGGCATCAGCATTGCTGCAGTTGCTCTCATGAGTTAAAGATATGTTGTTGCGTTTGCGTAGGCCCGCTGCAGCGGCATCCACCAGATTGACAGCACCGCTGGTAACTGTGCCGGCGGCAAGCTTCAGTTTGGGAAACTCAATATCACGCATTAGATCGTTTTTGAATTCGACGATGCCGGTGACAGTGTCGGTAACAGTCTTATCAATGAATTCCTCAATATTTTTGGTCTCCGCTTCAATCTTCTCTTTAAGCTTGCTGGACAATTGATCCATTTCGCATTGGTCGTGCGGCACGCTAACCGCGTCGCGAGCGCAAGTCTGTTGCTGATGTTGTGGTTTTGGACTCTGTTGTTGCTGATGCTGCTGCTGTTGTTGTTGCTGCTGCGGAAGTGGTTGGAGTATTACATTATTTGGTAACTGATTCTGTTTGTCGTTATGCTGTTGTAGTTGTTGTTGATGTTGTTGTTGTTGTGGCATTGTGTTATTACGTTTAGCGTGCTTATCATCCTCTGCATCCTCTTCATTGAGATCATCTGTGTTGCTCACAGCCAGCGGCTGTTCAGCAGCAACAGTTGCTGCTGTGATATTGTTGTCGCTCTTATTAGCCGGCTGCACATCCGTTCCGGCGGAATTCCTGCTGGAACGCTGTGCACGCGGCTCTCCTCGTATGAATTGTGGTAAAATAAATATGGTCACTAGTGAAATAATATGAAGGCACAAAAAAAATCTCAGGTACAATTTGATGCTGCCCTGTAAATGTTCAAAACAAATAGAATAATAAAAACAATTTTAAATATTCAATTTTAATTACGTACCATAAATTCAAGCAGAACAAATGGGAATGTTGCGTAGCCCATCACAATGCGTGTCGTGATGCAGGTAAGAATGTCGTAGAACATGCGCGTAACTTGTGTGCTCTGGAAACGATGTCGCAACATACGACGCGCTGTCCGCGCTGCGGTTACCATTAAAGCGCCCGTAGCAAAGGTCAAGTAGTAGCCAGGATAGAATCCATGCCACACGGCGCTTAACGCAAATGTCAGTAGTGTGCCATATTTCTTTGGCACACGCTCATAGACGAGTGTGCGCAGCCAGCGGTTTGTGCCGCAGTTCCAATTGTTGATGGCATCGCGCATATTGGACGCAAACTGACATTGATATTTAATAAGGTTAATAACAAATTAAAACTCTAACAAGAAAAAAATGTTAAAAAACTATTGCACAACAGTGTAGTGTCCAAAATTAAAATCATTATTTCTTTATTATCATTAAAGAAAAATAATGAATGTATGGACAATGAAAAATGTAATGGTAATGAAAACATTTTCAATGAAATGGAAAAATTTAATGATAATGAAAATCAGTGTAGTGTCCAAAATCAAAATCATTATTTCTTTATTATCATTAAAGAAAAATAATGAATGTATGGACAATGAAAAATGTAATGGTAATGAAAACATTTTCAATGAAATGGAAAAATTTAATGATAATGAAAATCAGTGTAGTGTCCAAAATCCAAATCATTATTTCTTCATTATCATTAAACAAAAGTAATGAATGTAATGAACAATGAAAAATTTAATAATAATGAAAAACATTTTCAAAATATGGAAAAATTTAATGATAATGAAAATCAGTGTAGTGTCCAATATCAAAATCATTATTTCTTTATTATCATTAAAGAAAAATAATGAATGTAAGGACAATGAGAAATGTAATGGTAATGAAAACATTTTCAATGAAATGGAAAAATATAATGATATAAAAGTCAGTGTAGTGTCCAAAATCAAAATCATTATTTCTTCATTGTCATTAAACAAAAGTAATGAATGTAATGAAAAACTAAAAATTTAATAATAATGAAAAGCATTTTCAAATAATTGAAATATTTAATGAAATGCATTTTCATTAATCTTGGATCATAAAAAATAATTTAAAAAATTTTAAATTGTTTTCATTTTTAGTGTTCATTTCTTTTTTTGTTATTATGAAATGAGACTTTAATTATAATTTTCTAACGCAAATAAAATAGTAACGCATTACTTTTACAATTAATTAATTGTTTCTGAAACAAACACACTTCAAATTTTAAATTTAGTATTTTTTGTAATTTCAATTAACGGATTTTCATTAACCCATTTTCGAACACTTTTAATTCTGAATGAATAATTCGTAATGGGATTTTGGTATTTCATTTTAAAAAAGAGTATATTTTTCGCTTTTTGAACTCGAGATTAAAAAAATTTATTGTAATTCACAAAACGAACAATTAAAAAGAAATTTTTATCTCAATCAAAAATGAGCACCAGCCCGACTAATTATTATGTTTGAACATACATTGATAGTAAAAAATGACTTTTGTGCCGTTTTGGTCCAATAATTACAGCTAAATAAAGTTGCCTAAAAATGATATTTTAATTGCACTCACCTCGAATGACAGCACATTAATGTTGGAAATTAGATCCCATTTGGCATTGCCATCCTTATCATAGCCGGTAAAACCCAAGCCTGAATTATTGCATATGGCATCGGCAAGTAGCCATGCATGATAATACTTAAAGCGTATGCAGGTGGTTGCCATCATGGCATACCAAAACTTGTAGGCTATGTTAGTACCATAAATAAAGTCATCCTCCTTCATATTCTTCACTGGATAGATTTTCACAAACTTCATAAATATGAATGCACAGACCAGACTGCCAAGGACCTTGCGTATAACAGTTTTCGTTGGCGATGGCTCCAATACCAATTCCGTCTTGCCATTATCCAGATTGCCCTGCAAATCAAAAAGTAAAACGATATTGAAGAAAATCATTGTTATGTGTATTAAGAGAGAGCTGCAAGTAAAAAATTGATGAGTCAGACAACAGGCAGACAACAGATGGCAGACACTGTGTGGCTAAGTGAGCTCAGTGAAGGGCGAACCCCTTCCCACATCCTACCAACTTCCTTACGAGTGTTGCCAGTTACAAGAAGTTTTGCTTTTTTATGACATAGTTTTAGTGGTCAGCGGACAATATAGCTTTTTTTTTATTTTGAATTTTTCCAATTTGATTTTGAGCTAGTTTTTGAAATTGCAAAAGTCAAGTTACATCCTTATTATTAAATTCTAGTCCTGTACAAGTTTTTATATGGATGTCCGATCTTGACTTGACTTTTATCTTTTTTACCGCTTGTCACATAGGGCGGTGAATTTTCCGGAAAATTGGTATGCACTTTTTAATGAATTTATAGTTCTTTAAAATCAATCCTTAATCAAAGTGAGTTCAATTCGTAGAATCGTGTTAAAATTGCAACATTTAAAAGGAGTTCACATCCGAAATTAATTACCGAAAGTGAAACCTGGAAAGGAACTGGTTGAATTATGGAAAAATACTAAAAATAAAATTACTGATTCAACTCATTCAACGTTTTTCAGAAATTTCCATATGTCAAGAATCTACTTTCATGTGCTTTTCTGTTGTTTTAAAAACTTGACTAAAAACATTTTTTTTTTTTTGTCTACTCAAAAGTTGGCAACACTGATTCCCACCCTCTTTTCTGTCTTGCAGTGTGTGGAAGTATTCTAGTTCTTGTATACTGGTTTCTATTGCATATTTAACTGACATTGTGGCTGAACTGACTAACTGTCAAGCAGTCAAACCGTCTCTCAATCATTCAATTATGCAGCATAGATAATTAAATCACTGCAGCTGCTCCAATTTTGCAGTTGACCACATAAACTGACAAACGAGACAGCTGGCATACCCTGCAGGCTGTCAGTACATCTGTTGTCCACTTACATTGGCCGCCGGACGCTTCAACAGATTGTAGCCCTCGACAAATTCAATGTAATCCTTGTAGAAGACCAAAGGACCGGCCATAAGGCTTTGAAAATGCCAAACATACGAAAAGAATTCCAAAGCTGATGGCATTTTTCTAATGGCATGATATTGCTGTGCCTTTGTCAAGTCCTATCAAATAAGAAAAATAAGAAACATTAGCAATAAATATTGGTTAGTTAACAAACAAAACTCACCTCATCCTTGCGGACGAAGCCATCGTGTATGCTGAACGCCAAACTGGTAACCTTCTGTGTAATGATCATCAGGGGTCCTGTTATGTCCAATGCATAGGATCCATAATCGTAGAACTGACGCAGCAGATGCACGCACAGCAAATAGCCCATGGCGACCAGCAAGACGCTTCTGCAAAAAGCCAATTCACAACAACATTCAACATTAATTAATAAATAAATGATATATAATTAAGATTTATTTCTCCCACCTCTGCACAATGCGTGGGTCCTGTGTACGGATGACAATGTAACATAATGCGGGCAGTCCAGCAATATGTATGGCCTGTTGGCCAAAACAGAAATAGCCAAAGAACAGGCCCACAGAGAGCCCGAATGTGTGACGTACCTCAAAGGACACTTTCGATGTATGCAGCAGTGAACGGAAGAGCGAGGCCAGGAAGAGCGCCGATAATTGGCAGATTAAAAAGTTGACCTGAAAGAAGAATGAAATGTGATTAATATAAACATAAAATAATAAATAATAAAGTTAAGTTAAGAAAGTTGAGCAGAAACAATAACAATTTGAAAACATTGTTTTCTATTAATCGATATATCGAAATGAATATGAAAACTCGATTTCGAACTCGGTTTCGAAAAAGAGGAAACAAAACCTTTTCGATCGAAAATCAGAACAGTTATTCGTATATCGATCGGAGTTCATTCGTTTTTTACTTTTCAAAATCGTCCCTCAATAATCTTTTAATTGTATTCAGATCGTTTTAAAAAATAAACAAAATTTAAAAAAGTACTTGTTGGATAACATCGTAACAGCTCTATAAAACTGCGTATTAAGTTCTCAATAGTTCGAAACATCTCGAAAAAGCGCCCTAACTTGTTTTGTTGTGCAATTCTGTTAGCACTTAAGCGGTTACAATCTCAAATCACAACTACAGCCAAGTTACAACTAGATAGATGCATCATATAAAATATATATAGATATATATATACCATACTCGAAGCTGCTTTTTGACGTACATTGCTCTTGATCATGATCACATATCAGAGATACCGCGTTTTGATCAATGTACAACTGTGTTGGCCTTGGCCATCATTTGACTTTCAATTCAAATGCAAACACAGTGGAAGCTCTCTATTTAAATTTCAGTCTTATAAAATACAAATAGATCGTAGTATTTATAATATGTAAACTATGTACAAATGTATAATTGTGCTACAGTTGTGTAGCATGCACCTTGGCATCTGTTCGAATTGGTTTCTCGACATTTGCCTGCTAAGTGCTAATTTATGGACTCTATTTGTTCTACTTTAGAATACGCGAGCAATTGAACATTTTAAAACTAATACGAGTCAAATATATAATTTTAAGTGAAAGCAAATTTAACAGATTTTTTATAGCGTTTTTGCGCAGCTGAATCAAAGAGAAGATTTGTTAAATGTTAATTCTAGATTTCAACGACACAACAAGTAGATATTTTTGACTTGTAAGGATCCCAAGTCCATAGAAAATGATCTTCCCAGATTTTCAACTTCCATAACCTTGTCCAAACTAAACCGATTTCCATTTAGAATGTCTTGTTGTTCATGATTTCAACCTTAAATTGATTCTGAATTTACATTTATATTAATTTTAGCAAATATTTTTAGTCAGCTTATTTGCACTTATTTGCACCGAAAACTCACGAGAGCTCAACGATTATTCATTGTGAAGGCAATTTCATTCTTTAAAAGCGCCCCCCAGCGAATGTTTAACCCCCAACAACGGCGGATGTGAAAGTTGTTATCAACTAAGAGCAGCTGATTAAAAATAAAGTTGAATTACACCATTATGATGGCGGCTGTGAACGTCCGTGAATATGCTGAATAATTAAAAACAATACTAAAATAGGTTATCGGCTCTGTTATTGTCTGACACACTTGCAATCAGTGCAAAAAATAAAAAAGCACGCTTTAATGCGTTGATTTATTATTCGTTATCAATCTCTGATTTACATTTACACCAAGTGCCATTTGAAATTGCTTTTGAATTAATAATCAACTATGTTTACTGCATTTATGCTCCTTTTTGTAAAACCATTTGATGTAATTTGATTGTAAAATATGAACATTGACATATTTTCCTGCTTACAACTACATCAATTGTATTTCATCATTTCATTAAGTTTTAAATTGTTCATTTTGTGAATTAAAGCAAACCCAGTAACAGATAACGACTCTCTGCTAACTGAATGACTTTCTCTGTTAACATTTGTATATACATAAGCACTATCATTATCATTGTTTCTTCATTATCATAAAAAACAAGTAAGAATGCTCTAGTCGAGTGTGCCCGAAAACGACACTCCCTGCTCCCAACTTGCATTTCAAGCAGTTCAGCGGCAACACAAGCAAGCAGTGCACTTAACTTGTGCAGTGCCTGTCAAACTGTTGTTTCTGCCTGCTGAGACGGGGGTAATAGATTCGTCCATAACTTTGGTGGGGGGGGGGTGCATCCGAAATTTGAAATAAACCTGATCTGCGTATGGTATACAGGAACCTGCATGCCAAGTTTGGTGTCTCTAGCTCTTATAGTCTCTGAGATCGACGCGTTCATACAGACAGACGGACATGGCTAGTTCATCTCGACAGTTGATCCTGATCAATATATATAGTTTATATAGTCGGAAATGCCTCCTTCTCTCTGTTACACACATTTGCAGTCCTTTAGAACTCCCTTTTTCGCATTTTTAATGGGAACAGGGAGTAAAAAGAAATGAACAAAAATACAAATTGTAGATAACCTTGTAGGTTATCGGTCACTGAAGAAATATTGAATATACACAACCTCTTTTATTACTCTGCTACTATTTAAAATGATTCGATAAAGTGAATTCAATTCGCAAGTTGCGAGTGAAAACTAGAATACAATATCACTTTCTGAACAAAAGTTGTAATGGAAACAGGTCTTTAAATATGAATTAAGCGGCGTTTAATATTTGTTTGCTTAAATTTTGGCTAAGTGCGTTTATACATGGAACAGCTACTTCTCGTTTAAAGCAACGAATGCTTCTTTAGACCTTGTCTCGCCTTAATTACGCTGGGCGGCACAGTTAAGCACAAGGTTCCGACGACGACACTCTCCTGCCTCAAGATCGAACCAGTTGCCTCCCTTGCATCTGCGCAGCACGCGTAGTCCACCGCGGCATTCGAAGTAACGACGGCAGTGTTTGGAGTCCTGCAGGAAAACGCCATCAGCCCTGTTGCTGCAGTCGTTGATGGATGAGCTTATGAGGCTCAGCAGAGGATTGACAATCAGTTTGTTAAGGAGACCCGGTGCGGTAGTCGCGGGAGGGGTATCTTCTTCACAAGTTGTTGTTGTTGGTGGTGCACACGTCGTTGTTGTTGTTGGCTCACAAGAAGTGGTTGTTGTTGGACCACGGCAAGGACGCTTTGTAGTTGTTGTACTGTCACAAGGTGGGGGTGCTGGTTCACAGCTGGTTGTTGTTGTTGGTGGTTCACACGTGGTTGTTGTGGTTTCACGAGGTGGGGATGGTGGTTCACAAGTGGTTGTTGTAGATTCACGAGGTGGGGATGGTGGTTCACAAGTGGTTGTTGAAGATTCACGAGGTGGGGATGGTGGATCACAGGTGGTTGTTGTTGTTGGTGGTTCACACGTGGTTGTTGTGGTTTCACGAGGGGGGGATGGTGGCTCACAAGTAGTTGTTGTGGTTTCACGAGGGGGGGATGGTGGTTCACAAGTGGTTGTTGTTGTTGGTGGTTCACAAGTGGTTGTTGTTGTTGGTGGTTCAGACGTGGTTGTTGTGGTTTCACGAGGTGGGGATGGTGGCTCACAAGTGGTTGTTGTAGATTCACAAGGTGGGGATGGTGGTTCAGACGTGGTTGTTGTAGATTCACGAGGTGGGGATGGTGGTTCACAGGTGGTTGTTGTTGTTGGTGGTTCAGACGTGGTTGTTGTGGTTTCACGAGGTGGGGATGGTGGCTCACAAGTGGTTGTTGTTATTGGTGGTTCACATGTGGTTGTTGTAGATTCACGAGGTGGGGATGGTGGTTCACAAGTGGTTGTTGTAGATTCACGAGGTGGGGACGGTGGTTCAGACGTGGTTGTTGTAGATTCACGAGGTGGGGATGGTGGTTCACAGGTGGTTGTTGTTGTTGGTGGTTCAGACGTGGTTGTTGTAGATTCACGAGGTGGGGATGGTGGCTCACAAGTGGTTGTTGTAATTGGTGGTTCACATGTGGTTGTTGTAGATTCACGAGGAGGGGATGGTGGTTCACAAGTGGTTGTTGTAGATTCACGAGGTGGGGATGGTGGTTCACAGGTGGTTGTTGTTGTTGGTGGTTCACATGTGGTTGTTGTAGTTTCACGAGGAGGTGATGGTGGTTCACAGGTGGTTGTTGTTGATGGTGGTTCACAGGTGGTTGTTGTTGTTGGTGGTTCACGCGTGATTGTTGTAGTTTCACAAGGTGGTGGTGGTGGGTTTGGTGGTTTACAGGTAGTTGTTGTACTTTCACAAGGTGGGGATGGTGGTTTACAGGTGGTTGTCGTTATTGTTTCGCAAGGAGTTGTAAGGGCGGAAGGTGCGTTCGGATCTTCGCCTGCTGAGACATCCAAGTTAACGGAAACGCGTAGCGCTAGGCCCTTGAAATTGACACAGTTGACCAAATTGGCGACATTGCAGGACTCGGTGGACTCGTCAAAGAACTGGCCGAGACGACAGCTATGATGGACGGCTTTGCCGCGACTGCAGATATAATAGCCGGCACATCTGGCGGGATCAGCTAGGAGAACGCCATCGTCAAGGTTGTTGCAAGTTGGCCGCAGTTGCCTCTTGGCGGCACTCGTGGTGGGTGCAACGACGACTGCCACAAGAGCCACAAGTAGCACTTGAACTAAAAGGACACTTGGATAAAGCGTGGTTTTTATGCGTCTGGGCTGTGTTACACTTACGGAATTTCATCTTATATTTTGGTTTGGTCGAAAGGATAACTAACTAAAGTCTGTTACTTTACCACTTTCGTTTCCTAATTGTTTAAGTTGGAATAACAACACGGACTTTTATACTCAGTTTCCACAATGTTTTTACGCTTCAACTTCGAGTGTTTTTCGTGTACAGTCAATTTACCAAATTAGTATATTTATGTTTTTTCTTTGTGTAAAACTATTTCCCATATTGACAATACATAACATTAATATTGATAATGCAGCCACAAGTTGTAAAACATTTGCATGTTTTTTTTTTTTTTGCATTCTTGGCGCTCATTTCATTGCTATCTCTTTGTTTACAAAGACCTCCGCAAGTTTCTTCAAAGTTAATCAGTCAGTTTAACTTCACAGCGTGAAGCGTTTCATCTCTGGCAAAGTTACAGCTCTTAGGGTGTAAAGTTCGTGATCCTAGGATCGTTTAAAGTTCATCCGTTCAATTTTATTCTCAAATTGATTTCCAGTTTATGTTTTAACTGCTTTTCTTCTCGGAATTGTAGTCAACACGTATTTC
The DNA here is from genome assembly GCA_949708635.1 of Hirtodrosophila cameraria. Lineage (NCBI taxonomy): Eukaryota > Metazoa > Arthropoda > Insecta > Diptera > Drosophilidae > Hirtodrosophila > Hirtodrosophila cameraria. Next base: position 1,426,085 of record OX453089.1, read on the forward strand.
ACCACAAGAAGATCGAATCTTAAGTAACAAATACTTAAATGTACTTATACGTTGAGAAAAACAAAGAGTCAAAGCGATAAGTTTGCTACAGGTCAAAAACAAAGGCAATCATGGCCTGATGAAGGCCCCAGCTGTGCGTCATAAAGATAACTTTCCGTTTCTAGGTGTTATACGCCTCGCAATTGACGCATTCAGATACGCGTTGTATGTAGGCTGTAGTTGCCTACATTATACAACGCTTTGAAACTGCGAATTACAGATGTTTTTTCTGAGTCCGAACCATAGCTCAATAATTATATTTCTAAATTTTAAAACTATCATATAAAAACACACATTATTCTTTATAAATAATACATTAAATTATAATAAAATTACATATCTACATTTCGTCATGCCCAGAAGTGAAGCACGCGGATGGAAGTCGTCTGCCGGCTGACTGAGCTGAGCTAAGCCAAAGCCAAGCCAAGGCCTTTGTTTCAAGTCGGGTGGGGTAGACAGCAGTCGGACCTAAGAAGCTTACACTACACGAGGGCCCTTCAATTGTATGGTTAGCCCCAAAAACAGGTATTTTCGAGCGCCACAAGCGAATACACAATATAGTTAAATTGAGCATGAGTTCAGGTTCAGTTTAGTCAAACGCAGTTTGTCATTGATATTCAATAACAGTTGGACAGCTACTCAAGTCAAGACTCGAGTGCAGTGAGTAAATATATACATACATATCATATATGTAAGTTGATTAGTTTAGATTTGAAGTTGTAACAACTCTATTAAAGTCACAAATGTACAGATTACTTTGTTATTTCTTAATTTTATTAATTTTTTTTCCTGGAAGTAATACAATATTATAAGTTTTACTAAAGTTAATTATACAATTTAGAATGTTTTAAAAACATGGCACATTTTTTATTTGATTACTATGTGAAATTAATTAACTTAATTTAGTTTAGCTTTATTTTTGTTAGGTTATTCTATGTTATTTTATATTTTTTTTATTGGGTTTTATTTTATTTTCAACAAAAAATAAGAAGGCAGACCATTATCATATTTTAAGGATTGACAGACATAGTCAAAATTAATTAATAATTTTGTCTGTTTTTTCATCCGAGGTGCACTACTAATTATTAATTAATATTAAAATAATGATCCACTCGTTATAAATGAATTATACTGCGTTCGAATGACCGATCAAAAGAACTTAAAAGAAAAGAAATAATTAGTTCGTTTATCCGGAAAAGAACTAAATGAAACATTTGATCGTTTATGCGGAAAAGAACTAAAGGAATTAAAAGAAAGATTTATTATTTTATTGGGAATCGAATTACTGAACTATATCTGCAAAAGGAACTAGAAATCCCAACTCTAAGTTCAGTGATTCTTTTTGTTCAGCAACTCACTTTTGCTGAGTTGTTCTTTTTGTTCGGTAGTTCCCTTTTGCTCTTTAGTTGTTCTTTTGTATGTATTGACAAGCATAGTTAACTACTTTTTCAGCAGCTTTAAATAATAAACCATAGCTAATTTTCCATATGCACCTACAATTAAATTAAAAAAGAATATAGCTACCGGAACCCCTCTCCTCGCTACTTCAAGTATCGCTCTCCCACGCAGCTTATTATCAATGTCTCTGTATTGGAAAGAAACGTATAAATAAATATAGTATGCACATACACATACATATGTACATGCATACATATATGCCTAAGGCCTGAGTAGATGCCAGATAAACCACACTTCATATGTTGCCAAGCAACGAGCAACAACAACAATGCAGCTGCAACTACTACATGCAGCAGCAATTTGTTGCTTCTTACTCACACTTCATTCCTTTCTTCTTTTTGCTTTTTCACATTCTTTTGTTTGCATCAAAAATCAGCGTTGTTTTGTGCAGATTAAAGCACACTTCAATTGTTGCATTATCCTAGCTATTTAGAATGTTAAGTATATGTTTGTTGCTTATAAAAACACAACAACAATCAATCATTTAATATGTGCATGACTTGTTGTTTTTGTGTTGCATTTTTTCGGCAAAAATAAACCATAAATCATTTAATTTGGTTCGCGCGCACCCCTTTTGCAAGAGTGAGCAGGAACGAGGAGATCAAAATAGCCAGATAGTCGAATACCGAAAGGTGGCGTGATGACTATAAATAAATATATTAAACAATAAAAGCAGCAACAACAAATTCTATGAGTACGCGTGATAAAAAAAAAAAACCAAAGATTTATCGCTTGCACCGAATCTTGGATACGCTTGTGAACTAGTTCAGTAAATCGAACTATGAACACAACTTTTGTGCCACTGTTAAAATTCTGTTAAAATTTTAATTGAATTAAAACAGTTCAGTGAACTTAATGGGCATTGTAATTAAAAGCAACTGGCAACTAAAAGTTTTCAAATGTTTTAAAGTCCAAAACCCAAAATACAAATTAAACTAACAAAGCTGCCAGCCGGCAAGGCAAACAACAACACCAACAACAACAGTAAGTTCAAACAAATATCATGTGTGTGCATAACTCAAGGTCGCACACAAATATATCTATTAAATTCAATATACATATAATTTAGGCATAAAAATACTCAAAGAGAAATGGGTAAAGGCACGAGAGCTTTAGTGAAATTTTGAAAACTAAAACAACGTGAGCGCGCTCTTATCTCTGTCGCTCTCTCTTTCGTTGGGCGCAACTGGTTGGCACGCATAGCAATTACAGTTTACAGCTGTCTTTTGACCTTTGCTTTCTGCGCACGTGAACTGGTTCACAGGTTCCAGCGTATCAGTTCACACACTGTTGCTGCGCACTTGTCTTTCATTTCGACTGCGGCGCATAAGCAAAACCAACAACAAATATTTATCCCAAATAAAAAGTCGCATGTTTATTATTAACAGCAGCAAGCGCAAAATGCATAAAGCAAAAGAGTAGCGGCGTAGGTGTTCTAAAGAAAACACAAAGACCGAGAGAGAGAGAGAGAATGGCAGAGAGCGAGCGTAAGAGCACAAGCTGCTTATTACCGGTTGACTGCTCTTTGCTTCGCATTGCTTCATTAATTAGCACTTCAATATGCAAAATTGCATTTTAGGCAAAACAAAATATATGTAAACAAATACTTAGAATTATATAAACATACATACGCATGTTTATGTACTGGTATGGGTATTGGCGTGCTTTGGGTTTGGTTTGGCCTTCGCAACAATTTACATAATAAAACTAATAAAATATTTCGGTGCTAATGATAAGCCAGCGACGATTGCCAAATTACACCACATCACACCACCCACACACACACACACACACGCGCACACACACACACACGCGCACACACATACAAACGACCTTCTTGCAAATTGAAATGTGTCACACCACGTAATACGAAAATGGTAGCAACTGTGCGCGAGCCAATTAACTGTTTATAGCGCACTTGAAACACCCTGTTTTTTATGTCTGTGTCTGCGTCTGTATCCTAAGCCTGAGTCATATTCTGCGTCTGTCTCATTCGCACATTGTTGTTTACAAACAAAACGAAATCAGCGTTTTAAATTTGAAATTTATACCAAAAGAATGTGAACAAAAACAAACTACAAAAGTTTCTCGGTACATTAACATTAACAAAGTTGTTGCATTTGTTTTTGTTGTTATGTGCTAACACAGCTGACGACATTTGTATTAGATCATCACAAGCAATGAATATAATACGGAGCACCATGTGATTGTCATTTAACTATATTGTTAAATCGCTTGCCAATATTGTCACTAATACATACATATGTATGTGTGTACTTTCATACATTCGTATTAGTTTAGCAGAAACTGAGCAATACTCTAAAAGGATTTAACATTGCTTTTTTAAGTCGAGCTGATAAGTGCACAGCATCAAGGTGTCATAATGTTCAGGTGGGTTTTTATGAGTTACCAATTACTTTTCACAAACCAAAAACGTTTTTTACTCCCTGTTCCCATTAAAAATGGGAAAAAGGGAGTTATAAAGTACTGCAAATGTGTGTAACAGACAGAAGGAGGCAATTCCGACTATATAAACTATATATATTCTTGATCAGGATCAACAGCCGAGACGAACTAGCCATGTCCGTCTGTCTGTCCGTCTGTCTGTATGAACGCGTCGATCTCAGAGACTATAAGAGCTAGGTTCCTCTATACCTTACGCAGATCAAGTTTATTTCAAATTTCGGATGCAAAGATAAAGCTTCGATTTTTGGTACACATATACGTTTAATCAATGTGTTTCGGATGCGTAAATATCATTACAATCGGATAAATAGCACCAAAGTTATGGAAGAATCTATTTCCCCTATCTCAGCAGGCAGAAACAACAGTTTGACAGGCACTTTACAAGTTAAATGCGCTGCTTGCTTGTGTTGCCGCTGAACTGCTTGAAATGCAAGTTGGGAACAGGGAGTCTCGTAGTCGGGCACACTCGACTAAAGTAGTCTTACTTGTATTATTATATATACTTGTATATATTATTTATTTATTGCAATTAAAAATATGCCGAGTCGGTTATCAAATGGAAATTATAAAAACTGCAACCACCTTATATTATTACTGCTTGCAATGCACAGTTAATCAGCTTGTCTCTCTTCCCACACAGCCTCCCTCTCTAAACATATTGCGTTCTCGTTCTGTATTTCATTTCATTTATGCAAATGTGAAATGTTCTTAACGTTTATCTCTTTCTGTGTGTGAAGCATAAAGTGGGGCCAAACGTGTCTCTGTTGCAGTTGCAGTTGCAGCTGTTTGCTCAATTGGAAGCCGTCAAGTGCTGTGATTAATTCGCAACCAACACATTCAATTACACAGTTTTTATAAATGATGCACAAGCTTAAAATACACGTGCCATTCTAGCGTTGCATTGAATCGCTCCGACTTTGTTTAATTGAACTAATTGTATGAACTACGTTTCTTATTATAATTATCGTTCATTTTTGAGTCAATTGAGTTCTAAATGTTCGTTCAATTGATTTCAATCAGTTGTCGTTTAGTTCTCCGATCGAATTGTGTTTTCAAACTTGATGTTAAAGTTTGGTTCGTTCAGTGCAAATTGAACTAGTGAACTGCTGCAATGAATTGGAACTAGTTAAAAGTACTGAAGTGAAGCGGTAATAATTGGAATTGCATTGGAACTAAAAAGTGTACTACTTCTGTGAATTGGAACTAAAAAATGAATTACTTCTGTGAATTGGAACTATAAAACGAATTACTTCTGTGAATTGGAGCTAAAAAGTGTACTACTTCTGTGAATTGGAACTAAAAAGTGTACTACTTCTGTGAATTGGAACTAAAAAATGAATTACTTCTGTGAATTGGAACTAAAAAGTGAATTACTTCTGTGAATTGGAACTAGAAAGTGACGCTACTTCTGCATTGGAACTAGCAAGTACATCTCTAGTAAAGACTAATAAGAAAATCTGAAAATATTTCAAATAATAAAACATATAAACCACGTATATAGTTCACCCTTTGCTATATTAGAAATACATATAACCATTGATATACATATGTATTTATGTACATACGTATGTATGTATTTACAGCAGCAGCAGCTGCAGGCAGAGGTTATTGACAGCGTGATAGAGCGCAATTCGCAAAAGTAGAGCATGAAAAGTAAACAGCAAAAATCAAATGAAAACACAAATATTGTATGTGTATGTATGTATGTATGTGTGGGTGGTCGTCGAATAATTGTCTTTGTGTGTGAAAGCAGTTCAAAGTTCAAGTTCTAACAAAGCCAATGCAATTTTAGTTGTCAAACAAACGAAAAACTTTACTTAAAACTTTTGGCACATTTTTTGACATGTTGCGCCTTTGCGTGCAAGCGAGTTGAAAGGGTGCAGGGGAAGGGGAAGGGTGTGGCGCTATGAAACTAACCTTAAAACGACAAAAAAAATGCAGCCGGTGTTTAGCCTTCACTGAAATATATGCACACACACACACACATAAAAACACGCGAAGCACCGACAATCCTGCAGGGTGAAATAATAAAAAGGTGGTGTCAAACGCGCAGTGGGGTCGCTTTTGCATTACTAGAGATGGCACGATTAATTGAATAATTAATAACAACCGGTTATTTGCATTCAATTTACGATTCAATTGTGTCTAACAAAAATATAAATAAATTTAATTAAAATGTACAGCCCAAATAATGATATAGAACATTTTATAATTTTGTTCGATTGCAATTGGTAACTCAATTGGTAACTGGCACGCATGACATCACCTAAACATAATTACACCGTTTGTGGACATTCTGGTTTGAGAAGCTGCGTCTGGTTGTTGCACTTTATTAAACGTAAACACACACACACACGCACACATATGCTTAAAAAAACTATTGTCGGACAAAGAAAGAAAGAACGAAAGAACAAAACAGAACTTACCAAATCAACAGAGAGGCCAACCATATCAGCCAACCAGGTAAAAATCCGGCTGCCATCGTACAAATCATTTTCAATATATTGAGGCGATTCAAGCATTTTGTCTTATTGTTGTTGTTGTTGTTGTCTTGGACTTTGTTGTTGTTGTTGTTCTATATACTTATTGCTTCATTTGGAACAATTATTAACCGCATAAAACGCGTGCTGCGAATGGAAAAATTCTTGCACTTGCTTCACTTCAATTGTTTATAAAAACAAAAACACAGGCAAATTTTAAAGCTGTCACGTTTTGCTATTGTTGTTTTTTATTAGACTTGTAATTTTTTGTGCATTAATTTGGAAGTATTACTGTACACATATATACATATGTATTATTATATTTTGTAATCGCACAATGCGTGCGTCAAAATGGCCGTTCTCTTTGCGCCCGCGATTCGTAGTCGCCCTGCTCAGCTGCGTCCGACACGATTGAAAGAGCGAATGAAACTGAATTGAATTGAAAATGTTTTGCTATGCCGAAAATTATATACATATGTTATGCATGTGTGCGTTGAACGTTCGCCTAATAAATTGAATAAGAAAAGATTCTAAACATTTTCGAATTTATGATGTTATTGACGTTTAAAAAATAAATAGCTACGGCAGTTAGTAAACATATTTATTATATATTATGGAAATAGAAAAGTTAAAATCTTTTTGAAATAAATTGCGGGAAACAGCATAATGTTAAGCTGCTGTAAAAAAAAATGTTAAATACATAAACCAAATTGCGGCAATTTTAACTTTTGTTTTTGTTTAAACTTTTTCGTAAATTTGGAGTTTTTTTATGCCCAATCTGTTGCGAAATAGCATTAACTGGTCTTGTACAGAAATACGCTCTTCTAGGCTGCCTCAAAACACAAACAACTTAAAAACATTGCGCTCCAAACAGCTATCAAAATCTGCGTTTACTGTCAAACAGTTGAACAGCTGATTTTCGCTGTAACGTTAAGAGCTTAACAGTTTTCTGAACTCTTAATAACAGCGAGCGAGAGTGCAGAGCGTACAAAATTTAATTTAACAGCTGTTAACTGGTTCCAAATCAGTGTCTCTAAGAATAGACAACAGTGAGAATCGATATTGCTGTTGTCTTACAATTATGCGCTATTATCGATTGATTTATCGAAGCAGCGCAACTAGTTGCAATTGGAATTGCATTTTAAAATAATGTGACTGTTGTGAATAAGCTTTTAACGAAATCCTGCTATTTTGGCTATTTCATAGCCAGTTCTGGCTATTTTTAAACTTCGATTGCTAGAAAACTATTAACTATTATAACTATTTAAACAAAAAGTTGTGCGACTTTGAATTTTTTGAGACCAAAACCAGATTTTTTGTTTCACTTTTCAGAAAAGTGTTTAAAGTATAGATTTACCCAAGCTTTTTGTGTTCTTTTATTTATTTATGATTAACTTTAATTTGTGCTTCAGTCAATATTCGATACTATTTGAAATACTAGTTCCGTGAATTTTGTGCACCCCAACGATAACGATAGGTGAGCAGCTGATTTGAACTACTCGATAGTCAATATTAGAGTCGCATTCGCCGATAGTTGTGTACCGAAACAACAGTGCATTCTGTGGCTATCTCTGAGGGCAAACAAACACAGCCAAACTTGCAATGGCGGGACGTGAACTGACATTAACGCCCACGAAGCGAGAGCGTCGCAACTCGCCAGCAACAAGCTTCGGCTCGGACAGCAGCAGCAGCAACAACAGCAGCAGCAACAACAAGAATAACAGCATCGTGCAGCAGCAGCAGCCACCCCCAATTTCGCCCACATCTTCCGTTGCAGATACAACATTTGAGCCATCTATTGATATGATGGTAAATGATTTTGACGATGAGGCCACCCTAAACGAAGAGGAGGCACTCGCCGAAACCGAGTCGCATAATCCCGATGATGAAATAGCAACACTGCGGGAGGAAAGCGAAATGCCAATTGAAGAGTTACTGGCTAAATATAGCAACATGGAGCAACATGCAACCTGCACAACAACAACAACAACAACAACAACAAACGAGGCAAGCAGCTCGAAGCGTTCCAACAACTACAACTACAGCTGCAGCTCACGACGCAGGCGTGCTCCCAAACGACAGCATCATGAAATTGTGTTGGCAATGACGGACACACCAGAAAGTCCTGATGAAGAGCAGCAAGGACGCCATTGCATTGACATGCAACAAGAAAACTTGCAACTGCCACCAGAAAATGTAATTAATGTCATGGCAGAGCAGCAGGATTTGTTATTATTAACATCAGCTGATTTGCCTGATATTGAAATGTTGTCGGAGGTTTTAGCGCCGCCAGGCGAAGTCAACAATAAACAGCATCGCTCTCTTTTGATGGACTTGTATCCCGAGGAGTCCTTTCAACATTCAACAGGCGCTGTGTCAGATACCGAAAATTGTAAGTCTGAAAATTTTCAATTTTAAATTTTATAAACAGGCAATCAAACAGGAACCCTTGTCTCAAATTATTCGTTTAATACAAACTTAACTGATATTTAACTAAAAAAAAAAAAGTTACATAATCAGGCCTGTTGCCATTTCCAATTAGAATTATTCAAACACATATTTCAACAGAAAAGTTATCTTCGGCTTGCCGAAGCAAAGTTGCACAAATTTTATTTATTTAGTGTCGTTTTATAGCAGTATACACAGAAAAAACTTTAAAAATTACAGAATTCAAAATATAAAAAAAAATTTTAAAAAAACTTAAATAAATTACAAAAAATTAACAAAAACTTGAATTCAAAATTAACCAAGAGTGCATAAAAATTTAAAAAAAAAACTGTTCTAACATATGTTGTAAGGATTGCGGAAAACCCAGAAAATCCCTATAAGACCAAAAACTTAGTAAGAATATGTTGACCAAAAACTAGATATGATCTAAAAAATATAGTTATATATGCTCAAAATACAAAAAAAATAAACATTAAAATACTTACAAATTAGACAGATGACATTTGAGCAAAGTTCTAAGTGTAGAAATAGACTTGGCGATAATTACACTGTCACAAAAAAGAGATTTTCTCTCTGCAGCAAGGCTGAACTTGAAAATGATGATTTGTTAGAGGTCCTTAAACACAAACATATATTTTTTTCTTTTTTTTATGATCGACATTTTTTTAAAAAAATTTTCAAAGTTATTTTTTTTAATTGGTTTCTTAAAGTGTGTTTAAAAATTTCACTATAACTAGCTTATAGCGCTGCTGATTTTGAAAAAGGATTCACCAATGAAAGTCAGTATACATATACATAGGCTTACAATTAAGTCCCATATATTATTTACAAACATCTAATTATTTTGAAGATTTTGAACTTGACATTTCGAAAATACTTTTTTTATTTGCTAAGTTTTTATTTAGATATCAATTTAAAAATTTAAGAAAAAGTCGAAAAAAATTGCAGCATCCTACATTTTTCTTGGAGCATGAAGAATTATTCATAAGATTCTCAAAAAGTTATTAAAATCCACTGCAGAAATTCTAAAACATAACTATTTGAGCAAAAAGTACATAGAATATAACAGTTTTTGTAAAGATTTTCATAAAAAAAAAAATAGTTTTCCACCGATTGTTCCTATCGCAGCTATAAGATATAGTGATTGGATTTTGTTGAACTTTGTAAACATGATAAAACTCAGAATTGATAACTTTGCTCGAGTTATTTTGAAAAAGAAAATTGTTTATCTTTCCTATGGCAGCTTTATATTGAAGTAATTCGATAAGGCCGATTCTGTAATCCGATCGGATATTCGATTTGAAAAGCATTTATAAAGTAGTTATTTCAATCAACTTCTTAATCGAGAAAATTAAACCAAAGTCGCAAAATGTTTAGGAATGAAAAGTACTTGAAAAAGAGAACAGATCAGAATTATCCAATTTTAATTGTAGTCAAACAATAAATTTTATTTCTATGTTAAGTGAATTCAAACGTGAGTACAATTCGCAAAATCATGCAAAATGTGAAAACGAAAACCTTTTAGGGAAATTGGCTTTTTTTAAAAAAATGTTAAACAAAAACAGAACTTTTTATAGAAACGTTACGAATTGCAAAGCCCAAAAACGAAGCGATTTGATTGCCTGATTATAAATATTATTTTACAAAATATATATAACATATTAAATGTATTTTTAGTTACACCGCTTAAGACGCTCTTTGAGCAAGCTGAGGCTGAGGAAGGCGAAGGCGATGGCGAGGGCAGCGATACGGATTCAGAAGATGCACGCAAAATAATTATGGTTGGACCCGAGCATCAAGCTGAAATACCCGATGGTCTCTCACAGTATGGCGACGTCTTGCCCTACGAGAACGAGGATCAGCTGATTTGGGAGCCAAGTCAAGTGGCCGAACGCGAAGTGGAGGAATATTTAGCTAAAATACAGGAGACACGCACATTGACCACAGCAGGATTAGAGGAAGCTGTTGCCAGCGCTGCTGAACCAGAGCGCATTGAACGCGCTGAGCTTGATGAGATTTCACCGACAGTGTCCGCAATTGCAGCTGCTGCTGCCGCTCCGGCTGCTGCTGCAGCAACGACTCCACACAGCAGCGATGGGGACACCGTTGTCAAGGACAATGAGCAGGCGTTACATTTGCTTGTTCAATGCGGCTACGATTTTAAGGAGGCACTGCGTCGCAAACGCTTGAATGTGCTGCCATTGAGCAGCGATACGATGAGCAGCTGGTCGGAGGAGGAATGCCAAAAGTTTGAGGAGGGCATCCAGAAATGTGGCAAAGACTTTTATCAGATACGTCAGAATCAGGTAAAGGGCTCAACAACAACAATGATGCCGCCACACTAAAAAACAATGAGATCCTTTGCAGGTGCGCACAAGAACCATGCGCGAACTAGTACAGTTCTATTACCTGTGGAAGAAGAGCGAGCGTCGTGACCAGAGCTTTGCATTAAACGATACAATTGATCACATGGATGTTTTTATCAACGAAGGCAGCGGCTGTGGAAATGGAAATGGCAGCGATAAGGGAAACGGAAACGGAAATGGTAATGGTAATGGTAATGATAACAACAATGGTAATGGTAGCGGTTCATCATCGCACACCAGCAGCTGCAGCAGCAATGGTCACATTGAGCTTCATCTGGAGAAAGATACAGCTACAGTTGCATCATCACCACGTAAAACAACAACAAAAAACTACTCGATTATGGAAGGCAGCCAAGCTGGAGCAGCTGCTTCTGCCGCTGGTACTAGTCGCAAGCGCGAAGCTTCCTTTGGTCTAGATGAAGTCAATGAGGAGCAGGATAATATTATAGATAGCTTAAGTTAGATTTAAGATGTGTGTGTTTTTTTTTTTGAAGTGGTGGCGATTTACAACACAGTTGCAAGCTGAAACATCCATCGGCACAGCATTTGAGCCAAATTGCGCAGGCGCTTTCGACTCAACTTGGGGCTTGGCATTAGTATTAAGGTAAAAGAAAAAAAAGAACAAGAAACATTCAATATATACATATTCAAATAGACTTCCCGGAACTATTAATGTATATATGTGTAGACTACAATATATATATATATATATACTTGCCTTGAGCAAGTTTCCACTTTCGGTTAGATTTTTAAAAAATGGGGATTAAGTTCACTTGTCTTTGATCCAGGCTTGAATTCAGTTGTATTTGATCAACGTTTGAATTAACTTATCTTTGATATACAATTGAAATCACTCCTCTTTGATCTATGATTAAATTGACTTGACATTGAGATTAATTAAAATCGCAATATTTAACGAAATGCATCTTCGCTAAATGTTGTGAAAGTGGAAACAAGAACAGGTCTGATAGCTTCCTTAAAACCATACATACATATATATTTAAAGATTCTTGATGTGTAGCATATATAATATATACATATATACAGCTTCCGTAATACATATACAGATTCTTGATGTACCTCTCTCATAAGTGTAAGCATATACTAACTCAACAATATTGTCCAATTTATCTATTTATATGTATGTACGTGTGTGTGTTAGTAAATTTATGAGTATGTATGAGTGCGACTATGACGAACTGTGCTTTGAGCTTACGAAACGGCCAGTATATGTGTGTCGTGTACGTGAATTGAAGTGCTGAGAAGCAACAACGAAGGAGATAGTTGGCCCCGCAGACAAATGATTCGGGCTGGACATTTGCCTGCGGACATAACTGTTTCACATAGGACTGGTGAAAATTATATTTATCACAAGTAGAGATTATCGCTGTATAAAATATTCAATTTTCATCCTTTGCCCATTTAACCATTCCGCCCTTTGCTGGAGTTTTTCTCCAACTAAGTTTATTATCAACTGAACAATTTGCTCAACAGTTTTTCTTTCTGAATTCGGTTTTTGATTTTTGGTTATCTCGAACGCGATTTACTTTAAAAGTGTAATCAAATTTTAAAATCTTAAAAATACTATAATGCAAAAATACATCAAATAAATGTGCTTAATAAATGTATTGAATGAATAAATACTCTTGAGGTGGTTATCATATTACATGTTATGGGGCCGACGGTTTTTGGTATTAATAACCAATTTTAAAGGTTAACCAGCGATCCTCACGAACATTTTGTTCAGCATTGGTAAGCATACGTACGTTTATTTTTGTATACATATCTATATAAAAGTACTCAATTTCAGGGAGAACGATCTCTAAGCATAAGTATCAATTGATCTACAAAAGTATTTAAAAGACATACATACATATGTATGTAGAAACGGAATTCCTAAAAATATTTCTTCAGGCAGAAACTCAATCCGATTGAGTCATTCGGGAAAGATACATTTTAAAATCATCGATAAGGCAACGAATTTGCTTTCCCGCTCCCATCTCTAATTTTTACTCCCTGTTCCCATTAAAAATGGGAAAAAGGGAGTTATAAAGTACTGCAAATGTGTGTAACAGGCAGAAGGAGGAATTTCCGACCATATAAACTATATATATTCTTGATCAGCATCAAGCCGAGACGAACTAGTCATTTCCGTCTGTCTGTCCGTATGAACACACAGATCTCAGAGACTATGAGAGCTAGAGACACCAAACTTGGCATGTATGTAGGTTCCTGTATACCATACGCAGATGAAGTTTATTTCAAATTTCGGATGCACACCCCCGAAAATCGCAAAAAACACCCTCAGCCACAATTTTTAAGATAAAGCTTTGATTTTTGGTACACATATATGTATAATCAACGTCTTTCGGATGCGTTAATTTCATTACGATCGAATTAATAGCACCAAAGTTATGGAAGAATCTATTTCCCCTGTCTCAGCAGGTAGAAACAACAGTTTGATATGCACTGGGCAAGTTAAGTACGCTGCTTGCTTGTGTTGCTGCTGAACTGCTTGAAATGCAAGTTGGGAGCAGGGAGTCTCGTAGTCGCGAACACTCGACTAGAGCATTCTTATTTGTTTCTTTTAGCAAAGATCATTTTTCTTTTGGCCAATATTCAGTTATTTCTTAGGTCAGGTAAGACTCAATCAAATTTAAAGACACCCACACAAAGCAGAGGGCTTACAAAATACTAAAATTCGTTTGAATTCCTTTACAATATCTAAAAGAATCTTGAGTATTTCGTATCGTAAGTTTTACGACGTAAAATGTTGCACAAGAGATTTGTGTGAAACATATCAGTCATATCAGCGGCAACTCCTTCAATTTCAAGGATCAAATGTCAGCTGAGCAATGTGCAATTTTGACCAGATAAAAAAAGTAACCCTCCGAGTTTCCAGACAAGTAGCCAGTTCTCAAATTCGCTTTGCTTGCATTTTCGCAGCCATAAACACACACATACACACACAGACGCATGCATAGGCACGTATACACGAGCATAGAGAACGTAATGGAGATAGAAATAATATTAATACAGGCACAGACAGGCACAAAACGCCGATCGCGACAATCGTGCAAAACGAAGTTTTGTCTTTCAGCTGGGGCTTGGGCTTCTGCTTGTATGTATACATACATATCTACACGTTTGTATGTGTGTACGTGTGTATCCACTCCTCTCTTTTTTCCGCAAGCTTCCAACTGGCGTAGCGTGAACATTTTACGTTCAGCACAGCAGTCCAGCCAGCCGACCGTAGTGAAAAATCCAGTTTTGTTAAAAATAAACAAAGCGCAACAGCCAAAGCCAAAGCACGCTACAATCCTCTGTGTACAGCATATTTTTATGTTGTTGACCTGGTCTAGAGTTTTCTGGTTCAGTCAGGACTCTCATTCAATATGAAAATATTAACGTGGCTTCAAATTGAAACTAATGCGCCCCATTCACGCCTATCATAAAAGCGATCAGCGACGCTCTCTAACGTGCGATCCGCAGAAGAAAATTTAATAAAGAAAAGTGTGACACTCACATACTTCAACTCCAAAGACGTCAATGAAAACATAAAGAAATTTTAAAAAATAACTGTATTGAACTGGAAATAATTGATTTTCGATTTATGTATATGAAATAAATCATTTTTTCTATTCTAACTCTTAATTTTTATTTAAAAAATTCTAAATAATAATTAAATTTCAATTTTTATTTAAAACTATCGAAACAAGACTTATTTTTAATACTTACAATAAAAATATAAAATAAGATTTAATTTTGATTTTTATTTTAAGTTCCAAATAACAGTTGTTTCGTAACTTTTATTGTAAAAGTCAAAAATACAAGTTAAAGTTAAATTTCTTTTGAACCAAGTGGTTTATTTCTAACAATTAAAAAGAGTTGTAATCTGTGATTCAATTAGGGTGTTCACCTAAACCTCGCAGCGTCGCAGATGTGCGTGAACAGCTTTATACGTCGCAACTCATCGCATATATGTATGTATGTACTGTCAACTGTTTTTTGATAACTTGTGATGGACAGAGAGACGGACTTGTTCATATCGACTCGGCTGCTGATGCTGATCGTTTATGGGGTCGGAGACGTCTTCCTCAAACCCTTACACATTTCATGAAAGAATTATAATACTGTTTCAGATCTTTGGCAATAAAATGCACCAAATATATTGCAATATACCAAACAATAGATAGACAATATCGATTTTATATCGTGCTTTCCCCATCTTTATTTTGCGAAACTTTGCGACCATTTTCGTATACAAAGGCCTGAGTCTCGCTCGATCGCCGTTGAACAGGATCAACGTGAATGGGCCGCACAGCAATACACAGCTGCAACGGCTATAATTACGTATTTCGTTTTTAGGTACATATAATTGTAACGCTAACAGCAGCGCGCATGCGATTCGTTGCGGGCCGAAACGAAACCGCAGAAACAGAGTTAACAACCGTAAAGCGAACACGAGACGACCTACGATGCCAACGATGCCAGCGGAAGTTTTACATCCGGATAGTAGTCGCAGTTTGTGAAGATCGTCGGTTGTTCTTCAGCCCGCAAAGCCTGCTATTCGACGACCTACCACTGCCTCTCCCTCTCTCTCACTGCCTCTGTCAGTCTGCAAGCCACTCTTCTAGCATCTATTCATATATATTGCGAACTCGCTCACTCGATCGATCGGATCGGCTCGGCTCGATCGCTTTTCTTCTGCGCCTTCGCATTTTGCCTTCGTCTTGGCTGAGCTGCCGCAGCCGCAGCCAAGCCAAAAGGCACGTAAACTGGTTGTCGTCGTCGTCGTCTGCGTCGTTGTTGCCCGTACAGCCGCCGCATTGTCGATCGTCGTGGTCGTGATCGGCGTGGCGTGCCCGTAGTTTTTCAGTTTTGTCAGTGTTTCTCGGTTTCTGTTTCTCTTTAGTCTTGGTGTAGCGCTTGAGCTGCGCGGAGTCGTACCTCGAAAAGAAACACACACAAACACATACACACACATAGACATCATGGATCTGGCTTACAATGCGTCATCATCAAATTCCGCCACCTCCCCGTTACCGCCACCGTCCTCGTCATCCGTCGGTCCCTTTACCTTCACCAATACAGCCAAGCTGCCCATCGAGACGGTCAAGCGTCTCATTGCAGCCGTTTCACGTAGACCCGTCCTCTGGTTAAGAAACAACGTAAGCGGTCAAAAGCGCAGCGATATTACGCCCATTTGGTTTGACGTTGGCAAGGATATCAATTTGCCAGGTGAGTTGCAACTCTTCCTCTCTCTCTCTCTTTGATTGTTGTGCGAATAAGAATGTAGAAATATGTTACATATGTATGTACATACAAAAGTAAATGTAGATTGTACATATGTTTGTGGTTATCATGCACGTATAAATAACTATTTTTTACAGTGCACACTCAATATAGTGAACTTATACAACTAACTAATTTACAAGCAGGGCTGTAGAGAACGATTCTTTTGCTGAATGATTCTGCAAATTCAGTTAGACAAAACATTAATTAAAATTTGAATGAATTCATATTGTAAAATCATATTGTGAATCATTCCTATATTTAATTCCCAATGAATCATTCTTTGGCTTATGATAAAGAATTGAGTTGAAATTAAAAATAATTCTTTGGGAATTTGGAATTTCTGGAATTGTTCTTTACAGCTCAATCAAAGAATTAATTAATTTTTAATTCAATTAATTTTCAAATGCAAAAGAATGATTCCCGAAATATCTTATTCTCAAAGAATTGATTCTATTTGAATTCAATTCTTTGACAGAGCTGTGAGGAATGAATCACTTATCCTTTATTCTCAAGAAATTAAATCAAATTTGACTTCAGTTCTTTGACAGAAACATTAAAAAAAGACTGATTGACCAATTTTGAATTCTTTGATCTTGATTCTTTTACAGCTCAGAACTTAAAGATCGCTCGAATATTTTTGTTTTCACGTCCAAACTTACAAAATCAAAATTTAAGCATTATTTATGCTTGCTGTTAAAATTTCATCAAAATCGGAACACCATATCCTAAATCTGGCATGAGAACAATTTGTTGAAAAATTAGTTATGTGAATAACTTTTTTGTTTCTCAACTTATCTCAACCAAACCCGTTAATTTTCAGTTTAAGTATGTTCATGTCTTGCTGACCAAATTTGATAAAAATTGGACGACTGTAACTTATAGCTGCCCCAGGAGAAATCTGTTGAAAAATTAGTTTTTGTTTTTAAAAAATAAAGTTTTTACATACAAAACTTTTCTAAAAGGGTATACGTATAACTTTTCGAATTCCCGTAATTTGCATAGACAAATAACTGATTTTCTTTATATTTTTTTTTTATAGATATATTTAATTTAAAATTCAAGTAGACATAGAATTGAAACGAGGTACAGGTTTATTGTGTTGCGAATACCAATTTATTTCAGTTATTTATTCAAACCGGTTTCGTTCCCGTTTCTGTTTCTGTTCCTGTTGCTGTTTTCATTTCTATAATTTTTTTACTATAATTTTCGTTAAGATATTGAAAACTAGAATATATTTGATATAACGAAAAGTCCCTACTTATTTAAAGTCCGCTAAAGCTAAGGTTCACTGTAGCGAACGTGCACTGTACTGCAAGCATGGCAAATTGCGGTTTTGTTGTTGCCACAACAACATACAGACGTGATCAGTGAACCACACACACGTTCACAACACCTAATACAGCAATGGTACTTCAACTTCAACTTGTAACTACATCTACTTCTTTCTCTTTCTGGGTTACGCTGTTTGTCGCACGCAGCTGACGTTTGCCGTGTCAAATGGGGACACTTGCGAGACAATTTCCGCAAGGTTTATATAAGGAACAATCTATCGAATGAGTCGCCATCATCGTGGCGCTTCTACAATGATATGCGTTTCATGGAGCATGCGGTGCATGATAATATCTTGAGGCAGTCGCGCACGCGTGGCAACAAGAAGCGTTCACATGGACATTTAACAGAGAATAATAATCTAATATTGGATGATAATAGCAGCAGCAACAACAACAACAACAACCTCAACAAATTTGAGCCCATTTCGGTGGCCACCGAACCCATTTGTGAGCTAAGCGATAGCTACGATTCGGAGCTGCATCAGCCAAGCTTCTCGGACATCAGTTCATTCTTTGAGGATCGGGATTGCCAGCCGGATGGGAAGCGAGTAAAGTTGGAGCAAAATGGCGATATGCATAGCATCAATGATGATGAACTTAATGATGATGATTTCGATGAGGATGCAGCATCGGAGATTGAAGATGAGCGCAATCATAAGCGCAACAGCAACAATGGCACACCTGATCCGAGCGTCTTTACCATCGAAGTGTTGGATGATGATGAAGAAATGGCTGATTTGCCACTAAACAAAAGCAACAACAACAATAACCACAACAACAACAATAACGAGCTGTCCAATAGCAGCATTAAAAGCGAACCCGAAACCAAGCCGCAGTTGCATCATCATCCATCTGCAGCTGACTTGCCATTTAAATACATCAGCGTGGATGCGTCAACCAATACGGAACCAACTGTTGACGAGCTGCAGGACGATGCCGATCGCATGTTCCTGCTAAGCCTGATGCCATTCCTGCAGCGTCTGGACGAGCGTCGTAAGTTGCGCGTGCGTCAGAAACTTCAAAATGTTTTGATTGAAGAATTGGAATTTGGCTGAGGGCTGTGTAGTGTTGGGTAACGCTCAAAGTAACACTTGCTCACTGAACTGACCAAGTGAACATGTTCCAAACTCAATTGTTTTTGTTTTTCTTTGCTCACTGTTTTATTTATATTTTATTTTTAGTTCTTTTTGAATTTTTGTGCTTAAAAACACAACAATTGAACATGCTCTCTAAAGTGAGCAATGTTTACCTAACATGAGAGCTGTGCGGTGTTGGGTAACGCTCAAAATAACACTTGCTCACTGAACTGACCAAGTGAACACGTTCCAAGCGCAATTGCTCTTCACTGTTTCATTTATATTTTATTTTTAGTTCTTCTTTAATTTACTTACTTCAAAAACAAAACAACTGAACATGTTCTCAAAAGTGAGCAATGTTTAACTAGCACGAGTGCTGTGCGCCAATGGATCTTTACTTAGTTTTATAATTCAATTTATATATATATAAGCTTAGCTTACAGTATTAAAATTCTTAAGTATGCGACTGATACCGAAACACCCACATACATATATTTATATATTATAATTAAACCTACATAAAATATGACATAGAATGTAACATTAAAGAGACTTCGAAAGCAAAACATATATAGCAGAGTTGTATCCTTTTCGTTCAGGCTTAAGCAAAGATTTTCGAAATGAACTAGTGAATTGATGTAATCGTTAAAGAACGATAGTAATACATAGCTCATGAACGAGTAAACTATGCAGTCGTCCAAGAACGATAACGGTTTATTCAACAGCTTATCGTTCATGAACGATGTAGGTCATTTTTCATGAACAAAACTACTTAACTAAATAACAGATTTACTTAACGAGTCAAATTGAACTTGAAATCGCAACTCAAATAAATAGCTGTTCAACACGAAAAACCTCAGTGTGTAATTATTTTTGGAAAGGATGTCTGACATGCCGTTTACCTGTAGGTACCATAAGCTACGAACCGTGTTGCGCACCTGCGCTCTACCTGAACCACAGTCCGCAATTCCATGAAGTCGAGTGTAGAGGAGTGGTGGAACGAGGCAGCGTCTTGAAATTTTTAGATGCTGCGATGAGGCTAACAACAGCTCAAGCATTGGCCACGGACAAACCGTTTAAATTGAATTTTAGTGGCCAGCGAGTATGAAATTTTTGTCAGTGCAAGAGGCATGAGATGAAGCAAGTTCCTTAAGGGTGTTGTTTCTGTGCGACACGAGAACAACAACAACAACAATAAACACACAGGCATAGCACAGCAACAACACAAAACGAAAACAACAACAACAATGCGCGCCACCACCGGCCATATTTTCGCGCCACCGCCACATGCGCCGTTAACGTGCTCTCACTCTCTCTCCCATTTGCTTTGGCTCTCTTTGTTTAAGTAGCTAAATGTCAATGTCAATGCAACTTTCGAATGCTCTACGTTTTTATAGAAGTGGAGTTATCTTAATATTGATTTTAAATTTTAGCTCTGATAAAATCCAAATGCTATTAAGTAAATAGCTTAAAACAATAATGAATTAACACATAAAATCAATAGCGACATATGAAATTGTATACTTATTTTTATTATACATGTATAATTTCAATATAAACAGTGCATTTCTTTAGCTTAAACAAAATTAATTCGAGCCGATTTGACAGTGTGGCACTTGTACACAAAACACATGAGAAAACGTCATATGCTTGCTCATAAAGTAGGGTGCGCATAACAAAAAAACAACAAGCCAAAGGGGCAGCAGAAACGTTGTCGGCGCATGAACGTGCATCCAGTTTCATGTTTAAATGCGTGCGTGAAGGTTGGATATTTCGGAGAGTGCAAAAGGAGCCCTAATCCCCAAGCGAATCAAACCACCACAAGAAGTGGGTCAAAATTTCGATTTGAAAGCGAAACAAAACAACGCACCCAAAAACATGAACACTTAAAGCACAACACAAAACGTCAAAACTCCAAAAAAAATATAAAAATAACAACAAGAAAATACGCATCGTTAACACAACACTGTCGACAAAAAGTATGTTTATAATTCGGGAAAAGTGCATGTGGATATTGATATCAGGGGCGCATTTTGATTGCATTTCTTATGCCGCATATAAGTGAAAATAAATAGAAGATAAAAGAAGCGCACACAATACAAATACAGACATACAATTGTATAAAATGTGCTCGTCCATGTGAACAATACATACACACATTGTAAGAGACAGAGAGAGGGAGTCAGAGAGCGCAAGAGAGACCGAGCGCCATTGAGAGAGCTGCACGGCGAAAATACCGCAGAGCAAGCGAGCGAACGTTGTTTTTGGAGCGCGCGCGCACGCAAACATCCAAAATCAAAAAACAAAAAAAAAAACGTTCTGTGAGATACATTTTGGGTTTATTTTATACTTTTTTGTTTAGCTACATAGATGATGAGCAAGCGCAGCAACAACAAGCAACATATACACACACATACATAACATGCATACAAACATACATACATAAGCGAGGAGGCATGATTATTATGTTGTGTTTTTAGTCGAATGTATCTTTTAGTCGGGAAAAGGAATACACGAATGTCGGAGTCGAAACGGGCCACAAACGAAAATTACGCATGAGATCTCTTCGGTCTTACATACATACATGCTTACGTACATACATACATACATATATAAATACACATATATAAAAGAATCTCGCATTTTCGTACAAAACGCACAACACGAATTTCAATTCAACTCGTTAAATCGATACAAAAATATTTCAAATAAAAACAATAAATGTGTGTTTAAAATATAAACAACAATAACAATAATAACAACAACAGCAACGATACGATTTTCTGCAACGGCGACGCCAACGTTAGCACCATTGAAAGTTTGCAGTTGCGAGCAGCGGCTTGCATGAGGCTGCTAAAAAAGGTGTGTAGCAACAAATTCAAACAAGCAACAACAATAACAAATTACAAGTTGAACAACAACAATTACAAAGTCAAGTTTAACAACAATTTGCGTCCAAATATT
Source organism: Hirtodrosophila cameraria (assembly GCA_949708635.1). Taxonomy (NCBI): domain Eukaryota; kingdom Metazoa; phylum Arthropoda; class Insecta; order Diptera; family Drosophilidae; genus Hirtodrosophila; species Hirtodrosophila cameraria. The sequence goes on from OX453089.1 coordinate 1,448,011, forward strand.
GATCGAGATTTGCAATTATATCGAGATTTTATATGAAGCGTTTGTATGTATCGTATAACGCACACACACACACACATGCACAGAAGCAGCTAGAAAAACTTGTATAAATACAACCCTCATCCCTTGACGTTTTTGCGTCGTTTGCCACACATTCACACACACACACACATATATATACTTATATATATATAAAATATAAAGGACTTTAACTTCTTGGTTCGTGTTTTTTTTTTTGAGACAGTCTGTTTTTCAATGGAAAATGTTCAAGGGTGACAAGGGTAGTTTTCTGCTCAGTGTCTCTACACGGCACAAAATCTAGAAGTGCATCCTCCTTGGGGCGTTGCATGTGTGTGTGTGTACGAAAGAGCATAACGCAAGTGAGAGAGAGAGAGACCGGGAGAGCATAACGTTAGCTTCCCTGTGGAAAAAAAGGATTTACATATTTTGTTTTGAAAATTGGATTATAATTTAACCGTTCAGATTGTGCATGTCAAGTTTGCGAAAAACTCTTTAAGCATATGAAAAACGTTTAGTGAAAATTCATAAGAAAAGCGTTAAATTTCTATAAAAATGCTCAACAACATTTCTAAAGTGATTTGACACACAGAAAGTAATCAACAAACTAGGTATAACAAGTCGGAAAATAAATCTCAGAAAAACACCCTTTTTGCTGCAACTGTGTCAAATTCCAACCAATTTAGAACAATATCTGTGTCTTAAATTATATTTCATGGCAAAGTTATGCTCCTAAATATCAGAGCTGTAGAGAATGATTCTTTTTGCGAATGAATCTGTGAATCATTCAGGCAAATGAATTTCCAAAACTGAATTAATTCAGTTAGACAAAAAAATGAATTGGTTTAATATATGCATGAACTTATATTAAATATAAGAGATTGAAACATTCTTATATTTAATTCACAAATTAAAGATTTGTGAATTATTCATTTGCTTATGATAAAGAATTGAATTGAAATTTATAAAAATTCTTTAGGAATTCAGAATTTTGAGAATTATTCTTTACTGCTCTGTCAAATTCAATTTCAATTCATTTTCAGAAGCAATACCTAATCCTCAAAGAATTGATTTTATTTGAATTTAATTCTTTGACAGAGCTGTAAACGATTCACTTATCCTTAATTCTCAAAGAATATGATTATTTTATCCTTAATTCGAAAAGAATTAAATCAAATCTCAAGTCAATTCTTTATCGTTAACCAAAGAATGATTCACCAAGTGAATTCTTTGGGAATTAAAAATAAAAAAACAATTCAAGCGATATATACAGCCGGATCTACGCTCGTAGAACTTATTTTACGATATGTAACATCTAAGGTTTATCCAGTAAAACTTCTCTGTAATAAAATGTAATGGCCATGTTCGGCATAGGAAAATGCGTTTAAGAATGAAAAGCTCATATAAATTTCTAATTTCATCACGAAAAACGTTTTGTGCTATTTAGGATAATTAAAAATACCCAAATTGAAACCTTAGCGCAAGCAAACTGTTTAATCGTTTTTTCGGAAATAAGAACACTTCATAAATTATATTTCAAATGATTTGTGTGAAATCGGGAATGGGAAAGATTCTAAAAATCAAGAGATTTTAAGTTTTTCAATAAAATAGCAATCGTTTTAAATTTTCAAAGTTATTTTCGTGGTGTTTCTATTTTATTGGCTTAAACAGAAACTGTTTAAACGTTTTTCAGTACTAAAAACATTCTTAATTCTATAACAAAAGTGTTGTGTAAAATCTGAAAAAAGTCTAGATTATCAGGCCTGTTACCATTTTCGAGAACGTTTCATTTCGAATCGTTTTAGATTTTGTGATTCTGTTTTGGAAAGAAATCACAATCGTTATTTCCTATTAAAGATAAGTTTGAATACTTCTCATACTACTTTCTCAAAAGCAAACCTTTTAGTACCGAATTCTCCATCGATATTCGAAATTCAGAGCAGCTAATAATTCCGACTTCGAATGTTTTCATAGGAATTCAAAAAAGTAAAGGTATAAAAAGACTGACAACCCCTTTTAGATATAATAGAATTCGGTTGAAAGCAACCACCGCAAGCAATAAACTAGTTAAAATAAAAATTTCCCTCTGGTCAGAAAGTCAAATATACAAAAACAAGTTTTCAAATGTGTTTTTTCTTTAAGTGTAAATATTACTTTATCTTGCCTTCGCTGCTTTTGTTGTTGTAGCGTTTGTTTTGTTGTTGTTGTTGTTGTTGTGAGAGGGGATGAAAGTCGGTCGTTGGATTGGGCGTATATGTCGCTCCATCTTGAAGATGGCAACCAACATAAAAACAACAACGACAGCAACCAATTTGTTTTTTGCCTTTTCTGCGTATTGAAGGTATAATACGGAAAATGCTAGAAGATTGGGGGAGCCTTGGGGGTGGGTTTTTTTCTACTAGCATAGGAAAATACTCTATAAATAGCTTAATGTGTTGCGTAGTTTAACAAAATGCGCTTTAATTTTGTTTCAAAAACCAAGTACAGTCGAAAAATGTATTCGAAAAATGGAATTTGAATTTAAAGTTATTAAGTTAATAGATTGTTAAAAAGAATTATAAATAGATAAAGCAGTACAGTTGCTTCAAAATGCAATTTATCGATAAATTGGCGGCCATTTTGTGGCAGAAAAGGATCTAAAGTACTTAAAAGGAATCATTGGAACAATGTGTGTAATAAATTAAATGCGCATCCTTGCGTGCCAAATTTCCAAGATTCCGCAAAGGTAAAAACTGTACGAAAAACATCTGACCTGCTTTTGGGATACTCTTTTACTGCTGCCTCCTTCCACACACGCACACACACACACGCACACGCACATCTGCTTTTGGGAAAACTCGGCTGGCTTAAATTTTCTTAAGGGATCAAAGACTGACAATAGAAGATGTTGTGCATTTTGTCCCTGGAGGCATTTTCCGCTACCTACACAAAGTGCAGCTGCATTTAAAGCGATAGTGAGCGAAAGAGAGAGAGTAAGGTAGAGGTCCTTTAGACTACTTAATGCACAGCAGCGTGTCCTGTGCTATTTAGTTAGCTAGCTTCTCGGTAACTGTCAACGTCGTCAGCTCATCGCGTTCTTAATTTGTACAAACTTTGGCGCGTTCCAAACGCAGCTAGAAAATCTTAGAAAACTGAAAATCTTAGAAAACAACAACAACGTTTAACGTTAAAGTTAAACTTAGTAAAAACATTTTGTTTATCAAAAAAAACTTTGCATTTGCAGCTTGAAAGGGCCAACAACAAACGTGATCTCATATAGTGTTAACTTCTTCTTATGATGGAACTCTTGTCAAACAATACGGTTCCGCAACAAATGGCCAACAGCAATGCGCCCAATGCTGTCAATGTTGTTAACAATGCTGTCAATAATATTGTAGGCAGCAGCGTCAATAACGGTGGCAACAACAGCGGCAACAGCGGCAGTGGCAGTGGCAGCATCAGCAGCAATGCGAGCAACTCCTCCGAGCGTCTATTGGCGGGCATTTTGGAGTCATTTCCCGCTTGGGACCTCAATGTGGGACTGCTGCCCAATGTGGGTCAATCCAATGGGTAAGTGTTATACATGCATACTGTTATACTGTTATATTAGAAACATTCTCAAAAAGTGCTTAAATTGTTAAGCTGTTCTCATTTTCGTTTACTTTCAAACCTCATCGCTTTCGATTTTGCATTCCCGTTTTCCAATTCAGCCAAGAAAACACTTTAAAACAGCATATTAATTCATTCTTTTGAATTTATAACAGCTGATCATATGAGTTCCGAATATTTTGTTAGCAAAAACAGTAGAACAAAATCAATTTGGATTTAAAAATATACTATTTAAAAACTGAATTAGATTTCAATCATATTGTTTTTGACTATTTTGGCACAAACTATCAAAACAATCGATTGATTGTTATCTCTTGTCAACACTAAAGCTAAATGTGCTTATTATATTTAAGTATCGAAAGAATCGATTTATTTAGCGAAAGATCGAGATTGATAATAATTTCGATAGCTTAGCTAAAAACTATCAAAGCTTTTGATTGAATGATATTACTTTTATACAGCTAAACATAAAAGCGATACAGTGCTCATTATATTTATATATAGATATTAACGATATTTATTAAGCAAAGTATCGAGACTGATGATACTTTCAATTTCTTATTCAAAAACGAAGAAAACAATCGATTGTTTTATATCTCTAGTATACAGCTAAGCATTAAAGCTAAATTAATGTGAAACAGTGCTTATTATACTTATATGTCGATATTATCGATACTTATTTAGATAAACATCGAGATTGATGTTACTTTCAAATGCTTATCTAAAAACTATCAAAGCAATCGACTGGTTCACATCTCTAGAATACATATAAACATTAAAGCTAACTTATTGCGAAACAGGACTTATTACATTTATATATCGCTATTATCGATATTTATTTAGTAAATTATCGATATACTGTTAGCTCTTGTACTTGTAACTCTTGCTAATAATCTGATGTCTATTCAAATTGCAGCTCGCCGCCACGCACTGATTTCTTTATAAACAACTTTCTGGGCGGTCTGGACACACACGGTGATTTCAGCATTGGTCCCATTGGCAGCGGCGCCACACGTAATCCCAAAATGTCACCAGAATCATCAAATAACTCGAGCATCAGCTGCGGCTGGTGCGAGGTAAGCGCCTCGATACGCTGCCTCGAATGCAATGAGTTCATGTGCAACGATTGTTTGCGCGAGCATCGCAATAGTCCATTATCATCGAATCATTCGATAGTATCTCTACCCACACCCATTGGAGCATCACCCACCGGCGGCAGTTCCGCCAATGCACAGACACCGCCCAGCAGCAACTTCATCTGCGACATACACAATGAAATGTTGCGCTATGTGTGCGATTATTGCAGGAAGTTGGTATGCCAGTTCTGTACGCTGCATGAGCATAAGGAGCATAGCTATGCATCCATACAGCATTTCATGGTCGGCTCCAAGGAGAAGCTCGAGGGCGCCATTGAGAGCAGCCAGGTGGGCACACGCTGCATCAAGAGCAGCATTGATAAGGCATTGGCATTTATACGCTTGATTGAGCGCAACTGCAGCGAGCTGAGCGATAATATACGCAAGGCGTTCCGTCAGTTCATCATTGCCATTGAGGATCGGGAGCGTTTCTTGCTGGATTTTGTAGAGAAGCTGCGTCAGCGTCGCTTGGCCATCTTACATGATCAAATGGCGGGCTTGAAGTCTGCTTTGGCAGGACTTTCGGAGACATCGGATATGCTGAGCAAGGTGGCGGATAATGCCGGCTGCATGGATCAAATCGAAATAGCCATGAAGTTGACCAATGGCCAGCGTCAAATGGAACAATTTGCAGGCATTTATAAGGATCTGCAGCCCAAGCAGGAAGTCTTTGCCTTTGCACCACCCGACTACAGCTTGTTGCAGGACATACGCAGTCAGGGTGGCGTTATACTTGTCGATGACAAGAACATGCCCATTGTATCGAGCAGCAATGGCATTGTTGCCACAAATGTGGTCACTGCGCCCGCTGCTGCTGTCGTAAGCAACGCTGCTGCTGCTGCGGCTGCCGCTGCTGGCTTGGACATGTCCTTTGGCTTGAACAGCATGGCCAGCAGCAGCTCGGCCGGAGGCGCTGGCGGTCCCTTAACGGTGGCTTCGACAACGGTGCGTCGACCGCTGCTGCGCGATAATAGCTTTCGCATACCGTCGCCCATTATGCAACCGGTGCGCGGTGGCAGCGCCTGTGGCATGTCCAGCGCTGCCTTGGATTGGGAACTGAATGGTTTGCGTAGCTCGCCCGGTTTGCACTTTAGCGCACCACGCACCACTCAGGCCATACCAGGCTGCATGGATTTGGTCAAAGTGCGCAATTCGAATGCCTTGTCATTGTCGTTTGCCACCGAGGGTCATGAGGATGGGCAGGTGAGCCGTCCCTGGGGCTTGTGTGTGGACAAAATGGGACATGTGCTCGTCTCCGATAGACGCAACAATCGTGTGCAGGTTTTCAATCCAGATGGTTCGCTTAAATTCAAATTTGGACGCAAGGGTGTCGGCAATGGTGAATTTGATTTGCCGGCAGGCATTTGTGTGGACGTGGATAATCGCATCATTGTCGTGGACAAGGATAATCATCGTGTGCAAATCTTCACAGCCAGCGGCGTCTTTCTGCTCAAATTTGGCAGCTATGGCAAGGAATATGGACAGTTTCAGTATCCCTGGGATGTGGCTGTCAATTCGCGTCGTCAGATTGTTGTCACCGATTCACGTAATCATCGCATCCAACAGTTCGACTCCGAAGGACGTTTCATACGCCAAATTGTGTTCGATAATCATGGACAGACAAAGGGCATTGCATCACCACGCGGCGTTTGCTATACGCCCACGGGCAATATCATTGTTTCCGACTTTGACAACCATTGCTTATATCTAATCGATCCGGATATTAATGATGTATGTGCTTTCATATATAAAGTCTTGAAATCTTTTCTAATTTGTAATCTGCTTGCTTTTTATAGATTCTGTCTGTCAAGGGGCATGAGGGCTCCGGTTTCCATGAGTTTAATCGCCCCTCAGGTCTGTGCTGCGATGACGAGGGTCGTATTATAGTCGCCGATTCCAAGAATCAACGCATACTCGTCTTTAATCAGAATCTGGACTTTATGTGGGATGTAAGTGGAACCATTTTTGAAGCAACTCTTTCGTTATGATTAAGAAATGTCATCATAAAAAACAAATTTATGGAAAAGTACATCAACAGAATCCATAAGAAAACTTATATTTGGAAAAAAGTGCAGGAATAATATTCTTTAAGAAAAGTTGAACAGATTTTACTTAGATTCAAATAAAACGTGGTTTAATCTTTAAGTTTCCTTATCTTAAACAAAAACTCATATATTAATAAACTTTCTTTCAATTCTTTTATAGATCGAAGTGCGTCCTTCAATTAATCCGCTAATGCCACCAACGTTGGACGAAAAGGATCGCACTTGCGATGTCGCCATAATGCCAGATGGACGTATTGTATTCCTCATAGAGCTATCGCCAGACTCGAAGGAAGGGTCTAACCCTTACAAGCGGTTTGTGCACGTATTCTAAATTAGTTTATATATAAACAAAAACAAAACAAAAAAAGTAAGCAAAATAAGGGAAATGCATGCAAGCACATCAGATGAGACAGATGACGTTTTTTTTAGACCATTTACAAGCCGCTAAAATGTTTAGCTAAAGAAATCCAAAAACATAAACAAACAAATTAAAAAAAAAAAAACAAAAAAAAACTAAAAACAAAACAAAACATAAAACAAAAAGAAAGGGCATTAAAATTAGTAAAAATTTTTAGCATAAGTGCTACAACGATTACCTCGATAATGCTTAAGAGTTATTAAACACGGTTACGATTTGGTAATTTACATACAATATATATATATATATATACATATATACTATATATGTGCGTACATACGATACATACATATGTAAATACTTAAGTATATGGTCTTTAGCGAATATATATACAAGAAACAACCAACCAAGCAACCAACCAACTAGAAAACTTAAAACTAAAGCAAAATACCAACAGCAAACAACGCGTTCAGTAGAATTTTAGGCTAGAGAGAACCTAGAGAAAAACATAAAACTAGAAAACAACTGAAAACCAAACACTTTATATACAAAAATGGAAATGGAAATGGAAACAAACAAACAAACACACACACACAATAAAGTACTAGACGAAAATATTATTACCTGTTAGTTAGACTGAGGGCAGTTTGCTAGCTGAGGTGGGTGAATGGGTGGCGGGTTGGTTCATACTTAGGAACTGAGATTAACGAAAAAAAAGGTGCCACTAAGTTTTGTTTTGTTTATTATGTTTTTTTGTTTTGTTTAAATATTGACGAGTTACTCAATAATTTCGCTTAGTGGTAAATACAATATATATATTTGTTTAGTTCTTTTCCAATTTTTTTTAAATGTGGTATGTGAACGTTTTTAGTTTTTTTTTATTTACAAATTTTTTTAATTGTTTATTATTACTAATTTCTTATAATTGAGACTGAGAAAGTGAGTATGAAAACTTTGTAAAAGATAAATTAATGTAACACGAACAAAAATGAAACGGTAATTATAAATGAAACCCGCTGACTTTTGGTTGAACTCTTAACGAAGACTGATTAACTAAAAAAAAAAAACAAAAAAAACAAAAAACAAAATAACGGCAATTGTGGAGCCAACTGAAACACCATATATGGTGAGGCCAAAAAAAATTGCAATGACATTGATAACGTAACGTAATTTAAAAAAAAAACAAAAACAAAAAACATAGCTTAACAATACATATGTACAATATATATATACAATATACTATGTATATATATGCATACATACATAATTCAGCGCGCCACATACAGTCACAAGTCATCAATTCATCAATATGGGCATAGCTTAAACCGAGTTTAACTAACATACACACATACATATACACACACACACACACACACACGCACACACACACATACGTTGCATCACCAAGAAATGAATTTTTTTGTATAATTATTATGATTATCATTATATTATATATTGTATTATTATTAAATTGTATTATTAATTACCATACATGCAGGTACAGCAAATTTAGCAAAAACAAAAAACAAAACAAACAAACTTATCATAATTTTTTGACTCAAATGTGTTCATTAGCATTTAGTAGAGATCTTAAAATCTAGCGGCATGGACGTGTAACAAAAACAAAACATACATACTTATATGAAAAACAAAAGAAATTATGAAAATCCAGAGCAATATTGCGCGTATTGAATACATATTTAGGTGACATGTTCCTCGCAAAGTGAATGAAATGAAATGAAAGAAAGAAAATAAATTACAATACTACAAAATACAATACAATACATATATTAGCCGAATTAACGCCAAAACAGCTTAACTTCAAAAACGGCTTGAATGCCGAGCTGTATGCGAGAACATTGTAAAGTATCTGACAGATACAAAAAACCAAGTATCTGACAGATAAAAAAGAGTATGCGTTTGAGAAATGCGCTTAAAATATTGTATTAGCCAACTAGTTACTTACTTATGTAGTTATGTTTATATTCAATATTCTTATTCTTGCTTATTTTGAGTAAAGAAAAACCAACCGAAACTTTTGTTTAATGTCAATTCTTGTATTTGTTGTTCTTTATTAAACAAATCTTACTGAGCGAACGTTAGATAAAAGTACCGGAAAAGCTTAAAGAGTTTCGCATAAATAAAATCTGAGCTAACACTCCTTCCACGTATAAAGCAACACGCATAAAATGCGCAAAAACTAACACAAAAGAATAAATTAAAAAAAAAACGAAGAAACAAAATGTATGCAATTTTATGCTCTACGAGAGTAAATGCAACTAAAATTATATATATATATATATATTATACACATATGTAAATGTGTAATTTAAACAAAAAAAAAAATATAAAACAAATATATATATTGTGTAATTAGATTTAAGAAAATATCGAGAAGAAAGTGTATCGTAATATTTAAGTGAATCAATTTTCAAATTTTAACTTTAGTCCATTCACATAACATATGATATGATTTAGACGTGTTCTTTCCAAAAGTTATAAAAACTGCCATAAAACTCATTTCAAAATTGACAACAGACCTGTGTCCGTTTGAATTTTCCTTAAATGTTACCACTTTTCAATTTTGATAAGATTTTTCGGATTGAATTTTTTGATCTAGGTTTGAATAATGAAAACTTGGCAAACTTAAGGAAAATTCACTATGGAAACCAAAAACACATCTATACCTTAAAGCGCCGTTCATTTTATGTGATTGCTGGTAGCAACCAGATCAAAACATTTCCTCACATTTTGCAAATCATACCATAATAATAATGACAAAACAAAAACAAAAAGAAGAAAGAATGGAAATACTTACAACAATTAAATGTATGTATAAATTATATATGAAACATATGAGAAATGCCATATTTTACTAATATTTCTACATGTGTGAGATTTACTAAATGAAAAACGAAAAACAAAAAGCAAATACTAAAATCATTACAAATGAGCGCCGTTTTCTAAAAGCCACAGTTTTGAAATTGTGTAAAAAAAAAAAACAAATGGTAAACCAAGATTGAGATGTAAGTACTACCGAATGCCATAATTCAAAATAAAAAGCATTTAAACATTTATATACTATATATATATATATATATATATATACTATATATATATATGTGTATCTAAAGATTATTAAAGTATGTAATATTTAACACAAACTAAAAGTCATGAATACTGAACAATTTGCCAAAGGCTTAAGAATCAAACAAAACAAAACAAAATAAAACAAAATAAATACCATATTTAGAATCATGAATATCATAAATATATACACTCACACACATACATACATACACAGCTAGCCTATGCATTAAATAGTTAATTAAACATTTACAATACATACCAAAAATTAAATTTCAAGCAGGTATCAATAATGTGTTTTTTTTTTGTTTTATTTTAAATACATATGTAATACAAATATATATATATATATATTCCAAAAAAACTTTGCCCACACCTACGAGTAATTGCTATTCTATAAAAAATCAAAATGCTCATATACAAGTAGCTTAATAACGAACTAAAACGAATCCAAAACTTAAATCAGGTATTCAACATTTTTTGTCATACTTATGTACATATATATATTAGTACATATATGTATTTAGCAATTAAGCAAACATAAAACTAAATGACTTAAGATCTTGAGAAATGTAACAGCAGCTAACTAAAACACAAAAACAAAAAAAAAACAGAACGTGAAAATAATTTTCTAAAAAAAAACAAAAATGAAGAAACATACAAAAAAAAATATATATATATATAAAACCTATTTATAAATCAAATTTTTATAACAAGTCGATTAACGATGCTAAAATGAATTCTTATATCAAAATACAATTTTGAATAAATTTTATAAGACAAACAACAACTCTCAAAAGAGTTCAGAGAGTTCAGAGAGCGGTATTGAAACTTGATAATTGTATTTAACAAACCCATTTAGCATTAGAAATTAAGTTTGTAACAAACTCCCAAAAAAAAAGGATGAATTTCATTTTCAAAACCAATTCCACAAAATTATATGCGATTATCGTTACAAAATTATAAGATTTTGTAATTCAACAAGTTGTTGCTTCAGAAAGTATGCTACATTATTTTGTGTGGCTTAAATTCGAAAGTGGAATTCAGAACAAGTCCTGCTCGTATTCAAAATCATGTTTCTTCTGGCAAACATACATACATATAGATATTATACATATACATATAAACATACGCATGCATACATACTAAACATATGTAATAATTATGGAGCAATTGAGTACAAAACGAGTACAAATTTAAATAATAAGCATTGAAAACCAAGATCAGACAAAGGAATAACGCTAAAGGATTACACAAAAACAAAAAACAACAAAAAACGGAGAAAAAATTGAAAAAAAATAAACAAATAAAAACTTTATAAAAATTGTAGGCCAGCTACTGGTTTCGCATATATTATACATAAATAGATATAATAAAATACTATATATTATTAGTCTACCTGCGAATTGTATATTTGTAACAAAAAAAACAAAAAAAAAAAAACGACTCGAATGCTTGGTTCATATAATGGCGACTTAAATGCTGAACAAATTTGTATTCTCTCTATACGAATATACCTACTTACATAAAATAAAAAACAAGTAAATAAATACGATAGCAGCATACATACATATATACATACTTACTACATACATATACATATATATGCATACATTAATAGTAATAACTAAAACAAAAAAAAAAAACATACTACTACTCAAAAACGAAATTACCAAAAAAAAAAAAAAAAAAAAAAAATAAAAAAAAAAACCAAAAGATTGAGAAAAGTAAAAACCCTCCTCAATATGATTTCGCTTCAAGAGCTCGCAATTTGTTTTTTTTTTTCTTATAAATAACTACGCATACATTCATACATTTCTCACTTACTATATATATATATAGATATATACATATTTACATAGAACAAGCATGTACTAGGTACACAAGTAAAATACATAAATATAATATTGCAGCTATTTTGCATGAAATACATATTGAAAAAAGGACGAACAAAATTGCTCTTAGATCAAAGGCGACAAATTATAACAATAACGAGTTGCAGTTTAAAATTGTAATTGTGTAATAGTGGGGAAAACAAACAAACAAAAAAAAGAAGAAGAAGAAGAAAAGAAGAAAAACAACAAGAATACTACAATACTTGAATTGTAATTTTTCTATATATACATGCATACATAATTATATATATATACATATATGTATATATGTATATAAATGTGGGACAAAAGTAAGAGTATATTTTATACGATAAACAAATTTTATAACATATTTAAATAATAAATTATACACTAATAAAATAAACAAATATGGTTTCATTTTGAAAACTTTGGCTTGCCTGGTTTTGAACGAAACACATTTGATTTTCGTATTTCAGGTTTTTCATAATTATTGTAGGGGTAGCAAAAAACAAAAGGTTTCATAGACAAGGATAACTTCAAACAAGAAAGAAATGTTCAGCACGCCGAAGATACATATATATCCTTGCAGAAAAGATTTCCATAAGAAAACATATTTTGCAACCGATCGTTCCTATGGCAGCTATAAGATATAGTGGTTCTATTTCGCTGAAATTTGGTCAACATGTGTGAAAAGTGCTAAAACTGAGACATAATGAGTTTGAAAAACAAAAAAGTTTTTCATACAAAAACTTATTTTGCAACCGATCGTTCCTATGCCAGCTATAAGATATAGTGAGCCGATTTTGATAAAATTTTGTCCAAATATGTGGATAGTGCTAAAACTTAGACATAGTGAGCTTGGTCGAGTTATTTTGAAAAACAAGAAAGATTTTCATACAAAAACTTATTTTTCAACCGACTGTTCCTATGGCAGCTATAAGATATAGTGGTGCGATTTCGCTGTCAATTTGGTCAACATAATGCTGCTGCAATGCTGAATACCAAGTTAATGAACCAAACCCAGAGAACAGGATTAAAATCAGGCCTATTCATTTTTCTTTTATATTTTTCATCACATTTGGAAAAGAATTTGTCAATTTTATAACAATAACATTTTTAAAACTAAATTGAAAAACTTTCTGTAAAACAGAAGCTAAAACGTAGAAGAAAACGTAGCTGTTCTCGGTTCAGCAAACTAGATGACAACTACTATGAAAACTCGGTTACGAACTATTCGAAAAAGTGAAAACGAAACCAGTCCGATCGTAAATCAGAACAGTCCTAATTCGTTTGGAATTCATTTCATTCTACTTATCAAAAACTGAATTCGGAACAGGCCTTATAATACCTATTTTAATGAGAATCAGCATTGCATTTCTGCTTGAAATTTATTTTATTTATCTCAGCCTAAAAGTATGCTTTAAAAACTAAAATTGTTTTTTCTTACAACTGCATTGGTTTAAATGATTTAAAATTGTATTGTATAACAAACAAATTGTTTGTTAAATAGACCGAAGACCAGATATATCATTTATAATTCAATTCTAATTAATTGCCAACTAGGAACTCAATTCAGCGATTTCGTAATTAACTACAACTTATGATTGTGTACTTTAGCATCGCGTGCCAGTTAGATTGGCCAATTAACAAATATGTCTGTTTGATGAAGTTATTTTTATATAGCGCTTTCAAAATGTTATAATACTACTTGTATTATAACACAAAGTCCACACAACATCAAGATTATATAGTTGTTTATATGCATACCTAAATCATATGTTATTATTAGAGTAATAAGATTTAGCTTAAGACATTTGACACTGACATTCAAAACCTTGCTGTGAATCTGGGAGTTGTAGTCTGCACTTCATGGTCAGGGTTTCAAATGCCTATGTAATGTTTCGAAACAAAACAAAAATAAAACGATTTTCAATAACCGGTTCGTTTGTTTATTTGAATGCGACCCCAGCTAACAGCTGTTATGAACAAAAGTAAACAAACAGTTTCCAGGCAATCTTAACTACTACAAGTAAGTATTTTGAGAGGAGGAGAGTTCAATTAGTCAAACTTTACTGATGTCGCTTGTGTGGTTTTATACCCTTGTCAAGGGCATTTGGATATTCTTATATAGTATATAAGATGACTATAAAATTTCGTGTATATTGTTAAACTAATGTAGTATATTAATAATTTTTCAGTTGATAGCTAAAAAAAATGTACGAAACTTCTTGAAGTTTAATACAAAATATAAAAGTAAACTATACTACATTTTTATATTTTTAATAATTTGTTATTATATCAACTTAACCATGTGCTGTTAAGATGCTTTTTAATCAAAGCTTAGCTTTATTTTAAATAAAGTTTATTAAGCACTTTGTTTTATAATTTTTCAAGAGTGTTCAGTCTTCCATACGCGACTATAACTTTTGTTTGTTATAAAATTTTTTTTTAAATATATATTGATGCGTAAATTGTTGTTTAAAGTACCAGAGAGTCAGCAGGTTCATCAATCATAGATGACAGTAACTTTGTTAAGGCCGACGCAAGTTAAGAATTTTTGTCTTTGAGCTTTTAATTGTTATAATCTACGGAAATTGAACATTTTGCAGCGAAAAACAACGCGTATTTCAAAATCAGCCAGTTTACACAAAAAATCACCGATTATAGCAATTAAGCAATTTTGTAACAAGATCAAAATTAAACTGGAATATCACCATTTACCCGGCGCTGTTTGACCAATTTAGTGCGAAATATTGAAAAAAACTAAATACCTATATATATACATATAAAATACATATTTGTGACTGGAACTGGCCAAAACCGAGCCTAACTTGAAGCGCTAACTGCCCGTCTAGCCGGACTCGGCCCACAGACGTGTTTTGAACGTTGACGCGGCAAGTGAATCTATTCGAATAAAGTACGAGTATACTGGAAACATAATTTGTACACCTTTTGTGTAATTTGTGGCGTCGGTTTTCAGTTTCGGTTTTCAGTATCGTTGCGTGCTTTCAAGATTTCAATATACTTAGTTTTCAATGATAATTTTGCTTTATTTTGGTTTCGTCAAGCAACGACAGGTTGTGCATACTAAATTGAATGTGGAGGCGATCGCCCAGCCACATTGTAATTAAACCAAACTCGTCGTAATTCCGGAGACCAGGCCAGCTTTAGTCCAGCCAACACCTTCAAACCAGACCACAGCTCTCGGTTGGTGTGGAGCACAATTCAATCAATGTGAACATTCAGTTGACAATTGACGTTTGCTTTGGTTGTGTTATTTTCTGTTCGGATTTAGTCAGCAAGTGCGATTAACAAATAGTATATAAACTAGTACAAGCACACAACTTAATTATTAAGTTGATATAATATGGGTTAACGCCTGGCTAACATTAGATAATGACTAAGCTACACTAGACAACAAACTAAAACAAAATAATTCAATTTACGCAAAAACTTTTTACACATTTTCAAATTGAAAACAAAGCGCTGTTTGATACAGTTTTAAAAATAATTCAATTTTTTAGCATGCTTTTAATTACGTATTTCACTATATTAAAAGTGTTTTTAACGATTTACTTTTCAATTCGCAAGAACAAGCAACAAACATTTTTAAATTAACATTTGGAAAACTAAAAGGAGTGCTGTTTTTAACTGATTAAATTAGTTCAATTTAAGTCTTTCAATACTTAAAGTTTCCTAAAATATTTTATATATTAAGTTCATTAAGAAAGTATATTAAAAATGCTGTTGTCTAGTGCTTTCAACACAAAAACTGAAAGTGAAACTAACTAATGAAATATGAACAATTGAACGATTGTTAATGAAGTAAATCTTTCAGTGTCGTCGACCTGCAATGTCAAGTGGAAATTAATGGAAAAGCGTAATGTAATGCACATTAAACGGCGCCAATTGTGTCAATAGTATTTGCATAATGTAGTCTTATGCAATCTCAAATCACGAAAATGGCAACAGGGGCTTGCCATGTTTGTAGAGAGTCAATACGACAATGACATTGAAATGTTTATGATGGGAGAGGGTGTTAATAAACCTTATGGGTCAAGTTTATTAATTGATGCGTTTAATGTAGTTGACATGTTTATTATTCTTTTCCCCTTGAACTATAACACCTGAAGTGTCCTTAGAGTTTGCAACATGTGTTTTTGACAACAATTTTCCCACTATTCGGACAGTGATTGGTTTATATTGTATAAAATGATATCCTTTGCATAAAAGTGATTTGAATAAAAGTTACATTGCAGCTCTACAAGGTTCTGAAACTCGGTCAAACAAGCTATTACCATATAAGCTGTGCTCTAGCATTAACTTAATCTGATTTATGTAGTCATAGAGTTCAAAACTAATTGGTTTTAATCGTTTAATATTTACTTAATTGTTCTGTTAGTCAAACGTTAGTAGTGTGCAGAACTTTGTGCGCGAGAACTTTGATCGTATTCAAAATAATACACAATTGAAGTAAAAGTCAACATGGCCAATAATCAAAATCATATACAAGCGCAGATTATACCTATTATTCATGTGAGTGATAGAAATGCAGCAAAAGGTAAGATTTTTAATTGAACTATTGAAAAAACCAGAAATATATGTTATCTTCGGCGTACCGAAGATATATACTCTTGCAGAAAAGATTTGCTTAAGAAAACTCATATTTCAACCGATCGTTCCCATGGCAGCTATAAGATATAGTGATCCGATTTTGATGACATTTTGTCAACATGTGTGAAAAGTGCTAAAACTTAAACATAATGAGTTTGGTGGAGTTATTTTGAAAAACAAAAAAGTTTTTCATACAAAAACTTATTTTTCAACCGACTGTTCCTATGGCAGCTATATGCTATAGTTGTCCGATCTAGCCGATTCTGACATATGTACTGCTTGCAAACAGAATAAGCATCTGTGCCAAGTTTCATCAAGATATAAACAGATAGACAGACGGACATGACTCGGCTGTTGATGCTGATCACGCATATACAAATATTTTTTCTTTCTGAGACTTCGCCTTAAATGCGTTATACATTTCGTGACAAATTATAATACCCTCTGCAAGGGTATAAAAACTTGTCAGGACTGTTCCCATTCTCAAATAATTTTCAATTCTCTTTGTTTTCGATTTTGTTTGCCTTATTTTTGAAAGAAATAGCCTTAGAGTCAAAATTTAAAAAAAAAAACATCCATAATTTAGAAATATCGATTTCTAATGATTTGTTCAGAAATAGAAACACCTGCACATAAATTCGCTTATTTACAACAATATAAAATAAACATTTTTTATGGGCTCTTATTTCAGATGGAACAACTGTTATTAATATTGGTAAGTAAATGTATTAATTACAATATTTATGCTAATGTTGTTGACTGATTTGAACTCTCATGCTGACTGTCACTTGGGGCCTTCAGAATCATGCCAATCATCATTACAAGGCAGTTTTTTGATAGTACAGCTGACTCAGTGAAAATTCTAATGGTTTAAGCTTTCAAATTCATAGCAGCTTATCGATGGTAAAACCGTATAAACAAAAGTATATTTTTAAACATGCCTGATAAGCCGCAGTTGTATTAAAGTCTAAAATATCAATGTATATATGCATGTATACATGCACATTCTCTTGATTAAGTTAATCACCCAAGCGTTTCTACACCTGATTGCCCTACCAGTACTATGTATATAAATAAGTAAATATATATACTTAATTATGTTTGTTCACACACGCAGTCCCCGATTAGTAAGCGCTGATAACGCCTTGTTGTTTAGTATAGAATCGCTTGCTGGAATATAATTTCATTCAGTACCAACCGGCATTTCTGCTGATACACTTGTCTTGCTGAGGTAAAAATAAATAAACAAGCTGAATTTAAATTAATTTTCTACGTAATATTGAAATAAAAACGCAAAGTAGGCTGTCAATTGGTAGCTATTTTTAATTAATTCATTTTTCAAATAAAATACAACAATAAATACTACATAAAATTAATAGGTACGGGCAGTCAAAAGCACATCTGATTTGATTTGACTTGCAAAATAACGTTTATTTGCAGCAAACTATCGAAACGTTTCGATAAAACGACAAGTAGACAGCGATCGCACGGTACTCGATAGTTGTTAATCGGTACTCGGTTGACTTGAAACAGCTGTTCCACTCAGCACGCCATTGTTGTTGTTGGGACTTTTGCAAACGAGGCTGGCATGCGGTGTTTGCGTTTTTCGAAACGGGTTTAAGAATTGAATTAACAATTAAAGCAGCGTCTGCGGCTTCAGTCGTCAGTCTCAGTCTGAGTTTGTAGTCAACTTGCTCGCCATTTCAATTTCAATCATCTCGTCGTCGTGAGCGTCGTCGGTTGTGTTGCGTTGTGTTTTTGTTTTGTGCGTCAATTTTTGTAGTACGTTTTGCCGCCCGTTTGCCTCTCTGCCGCTGTCTCTGCCTCTGCCTCTGCCAACAGACACTGCTGCTTTGCTGTTGTTTCGCTCTAATAAGAAAAAGTATATTAGAAAAGTGAATGTGAATTGAATTGGAGTAAACAAAAGTTTAATAATATTCTTGTTCTGTGTATCGTTTGTTCTTCTTTCTTCTTTATTTCGCAGAAGCTGAAACAGAAAGCGAAAACGTCGACGCGACCGCAACAAAGCCTGATATAATGGCAAATTTCGATGATGTGAGTTGAGTTGTAGTGCTGTTCAACCAGTTGCAATTGCAAATGTTTCGTAAACAAATATATAAAAAACTAAAAATAAAGTAAAGTACTTGTATGTGTGCTGCATGCAATTTAATGCGAGCAGGAAAAGCAACAAAACAACAAAACAATAACGATTATTAACGAACATTTGTGCACGTAACGAACATTAAGCCTTATTTTGCGTCTGATTTTATTTGGTTTTTGCGTTTTTGCCTTTATGATTTTTTGTTTTCATTTTCGTTATCTTCCTATCCTTCCACGACAACAACAACAACAACAACTTGCGAATAAACAACAACAATTGCGATGAACAACAAACAGACACTGCAACGAGCCCGCCTCGCATTCGCCAGCGGCAAGACCAGGAACGTAAGCTTTCGGTAAGTAATTGTAACTAACGGTAACTGAAGTTTAGCCCCCCCCCCCCAAAAAAAAAAAGCACTTTATTTTTGTTGACTAGTACAAGCAACTAACAACTAGGTCATCTTAAAAGTTATACCTCAGTTACAACAAGCAACTCTTGCCGCAACTTTATTAGTCAACGTTTTGAAAGTAGCACAATTTGTGGCAACTATTATTATACAACAACAAAAATTACAAACATACAAAAATACACATGTACATACAACTGTTGTATATAGGCTGGTACTTGAGTTCGCTTTCGAAGTTCATCTTCAGTTCGCTCTGGGATCACAGTACAAACAAAACACGCCTAGTTTCAGAAAGCTTTTGCGCTCGCAACTTGAACTTTGTGCTTTTACTTTAGAGCTCGTGCCGTTGTTCTGATAAGAAATGCAGATAACTGTGTATATAAGTATAGAATATGTGTAAAACAAAACTAAAGTCTATATTATACACAAATACACTGAGCGAAAAGAGGCACTTTGCATGTAAGTGTATTAAATATAAAATAAAATTGAAAAATATGTTTTAACTAAATCTAGAAACAAGTTTGAGATCTTTCAAAAGCCCACCCGTCCCGGAAAGCTTATTTTCCGTCTCCAGAATTTAAAAAGTCATCCCATTATGATCAATTTGGGTAAAATTTTCAAAAATGTTTATCCCAATTTATCCCAATGCCAATATTTCCGTCCCAATCACATTTCTAAAATAAACTATAAGCGATGAGTGGAAAACATTTATAATCATGGTGCTTAAAAATACTTCGATCGAAATATTTGGAATAACAAGTTTAAATTCGAAACTTGTACTATGAATTGGCCTTTCCTCCTTTACTCCTTTCCGACTTTTCATTATACTGTCTAAATATTTAATCGATTTTTAAAGTGTTCTAATTCGAAACTTGTACTATGAATTGGCCTTTCCTCCTTTACACCCTTCCGATTTTTCACTATTCTGTCTAAATAATTAATCGATCTTTAAAATGTTATAGTGATTTGATTTTCAAGGGATTTCATAAGTGACTTTTGGAATATAATAATGAAAGAAGTGTGAATATTTGAATACTTTCAAATGAACTGGCTCTAACCGAATACTCTATCTCTTTTTACTCCCTGTTCCCATTAAAAATGGGAAAAAGGGAGTTATAAAGTACTGCAAATGTGTGTAACAGGCAGAAGGAGGCATTTCCGACTATATAAAATATATATATTCTTGATCAGGATCAACAGCCGAGACGAACTAGCCATGTCCGTCTGTCTGTCCGTCTGTCCGTATGAACACACAAATCTCGGAGACTATAAGAGCTAGAGACACCAAACTTGGCATGCAGGTTCCTGTATACCATACGCAGATCAAGTTTATTTCAAATTTCGGATGCACCCCCCCGCACCCCCGCAAATCGCAAAAGACTCCCACAGCCACAATTTTAAAGATAAAGCTTTAATTTTTGGTACACATGTATGTTTAGTTAATGTCTTTCGGATGTGTAAATTTCAACACGATCGGATAAATAGCACAAAAGTTATAGAAGAATCTATTACGCCCGTCTCAGTTGGCAGCAACAACAGTTTGACAAGCAGTTTACGAGTTAAGTGCACTGCTTGCTTGTGTTACACCCGTATCAGATGGCAGCAACAACAGTTTGACAAGCAGTTTACGAGTTTAGTGCACTGCTTGCTTGTGTTGTCGTTGAACTGCTTGAAATGCAAGTTGGGAGCAGGGAGTCTCGTAGTCGGGCACACTCGACTAGAGTATTCTTACTTGTTTGTGTTCAAAAAAGCTAAAAGTGTTGATTCCGAATGATATCTTTAGCATTTCAACAGTGATTGCTTGAATTTTCCAAAACCACAACTTTACATATGTATGCATATGTACATATCTACTTTGAGTCAGTGTTAATCGGGTGAGGATCTTTGATCTTTTATTTGTTTCGCACTTTGCTGCTTGCAAACTCAATACAAGCTGAAATACATATGTATAAGCAAAATTCTTTCATAAAATAGCAACAATAAGAACGTAACTAAGCATCGTAACTCAAATAATTACAGACTTTAATAGCCTGTATTTAGACGGCTTGGAAGCACATGGAACCAATTACAATACATATTGTATATATATATTATATGTATTGTGTTCATAGATATACTATATATATATACAACAGACTGTCAAGAGCAAAATCTTATATGTTAATAAAACAAAAGCTGTATGTATTTCAATATATACATCGATTTTTGAGCGCAAAGTGTGAAACGGAAGTGCGGACAAAAATCTTTGGCCCCCATCAAGGTTGATAGATATTTAATTTCATTATCTTTTTTTTCTATTTTTCGGAACAAAACGTGTTGAGTTCTGCGTTTGTTTTCGCCTTTTTTGAGCTGTCTCTTCTACTTCTTCATAGAAACGAATGCATTGAAATAAATAATCTAAGATTTGAATGCGATATATGTATATACATATCTATATACTTATATATATACATGCACTCATATATTTTGTCGACCAAAGCGTTTCTAAATATTGATATTGAATATCAGAGTTTTATGCCGCATCATTGCGCGCTTAATGGCTTTAATTGCTTCATTTATATGCACAACGGTCATTTTATTATATATATACTTATATACATTCATATATATATATATATAATAACTATTATTATTGTTTATGACTTAATGTTAATTTTATTAAACAAGTGCAGCTTCAACTTGCAGCTGAACTTGGCAATCAACTATTTAGTATATATACATACATATATTTGAATTCCAAGAAGAATGAACTTGTTCGGAGTGCCGAATAAATGAATACCCTTGCAGAAGAAGTTTCCAAAGCCAAACTTTCATATAACGAAATTGAATGCGAATGTTAACTAATTCAATATATAGAAAATTTCTTTCTTTCCTTTCGAACAATCGTTCCTATGTTAGATATATTCATTTCCAAGAACTTTTCATTCCGAATCGTTTTCAATTTTGTGTTCCTGTTTCGAACTAAATATTCGAATACTTCTCATTTCACTGTTTTTAAATCGAGTTTTCCATCGATATTCGGAATCCAGCTAAGTATTCCGATTTCCAAAGATTTGAATGCAATCGGAAGTGGAAACAGGCCTGACTCATCCGATTTCGATTCAATTCAATCTCTCCTATACGCAACACATTCCTTGACAAACTTATAATATCCAAGGGTATCAAAATTATTTATGTAGAACAAATGTTTGTGGCTAACCTTTAAAAACAGCATTTAAAATATCTTGATACTGTTAGCCAAGTTTTGTGCCGGGCATGTCGACCGGTTTAACAGTTCTATTCCAACTAGATATTAATTTAGATAAGTCTGTGGAGCAGCAGCTGATGTCGATGATGTTTGTTGCGTCATATAAGCGTAGAATCATTTTTTAACCTAACATTGCATAATTTATTATCGAAACGGCAAATTAGCATTGACCTTCTCCAATCTTTTACTCAGCAACGGCAAACGGCAACAGCAGCAACAATAACAATACCAACAATGACTTTAGATATTTTCTATATAAATACTTGTCTTGCATTGTGATACGTTTCTGAGTTTGTTTTGGATCTGTCTTTGGTGTTCAGGCTGAAAAACGAAACTGCGCTGATTGTAATTAGTTTTGAAGTCAAAGTGATTCTTTCAAATGTCTCATTGAGAATGGTTTTTGGAGGGTTGTTTTCAGAAAAGATAGTTTTAGTAAATTTGTATTTTAAAAGACTCAGCTCAGACGATTGTCAAAGAAAAACTCTCTAAGTTCTAACTGTTTAAAAAAGTTTCAATTCCAAAAGTTTTCGGAGGCTACAAGTCAGTTTTTAAAATCTAGAAAGAAAACTTAAGACCACTTACTTAAGCTGTTGCATTAATGAAGAGAAACTAGTTTTTAACAAGTTGTCGAACGTACACCTTTTAAAAAAGTTGTACAGCTTGTTTAACAATAATTATAATAATCATTTATTTACTTGTTAGACGCAAGCAATTGGAGAACCTACTGCGCTGCTATGAGGAGCATGAGAATGAGATTATCAGCGCCTTGGAGGCTGATCTGCGACGTCCCAAACAGGAAAGTTTGATTGTGGAAACGGAATTCATGAAGAATGATATTAAGCACATTTTATATCATCTTTCCGACTGGGTTAAGGCTGATAAGGTGCGTATTTGTAAATTATAAATATTTGTATTAATAATACTTACTTTAATTTTCGTATTTTCTATTTCTAGCCACCCAAGTCGTTTGTTAATATGTTGGATGATGTGCAAATCTTTCATGATCCTTTTGGCGTTGTGCTTGTTATTGGCGCCTGGAATTATCCGTTACAGCTGCTTTTGGTGCCCGTTGCAGCCGCAATTGCTGCTGGTAACTGTGTGGTTATCAAGCCCAGCGAGATAGCCGGCAATTGTGCCAAGTTTATAGCCGAAACAATACCCAAATATTTGGACAATGTGCGTGAGCAGTGTTTTTAAATTAAATGCAGTTTGAATTCTATTAAACTTTTCTTTTTTATCGCAACAGGAATGCTATCCAGTTGTCTGCGGTGGACCCACTGAAACCGCTGAGCTGCTAAAACAACGCTTTGATTATATATTTTATACGGGCTCCACGCGTGTTGGCAAAATTATACATGCGGCGGCTAACAAGTACTTGACGCCCACAACACTAGAGCTGGGTGGCAAGAGGTAGCAGCGATAAATCAAAGAAACTGTTTAATAACTATGTTACTCATTATCATTATCTATTTTTTGGCAGTCCCTGTTATATTGACAAGTCGGTGGAACTGCGCACAGCTGTTAAACGCATACTGTGGGGCAAGCTGATCAATTGTGGCCAAACCTGCATTGCGCCTGATTATATACTCTGCTCCAAGGAGATGCAGGAGAAGTTCGTTACGGAAGCCAAGGATGTGCTCAAGGAGTGGTATGGCGATAATATACAAAGCAGCCCGGATCTAAGTCGCGTCATCAACCAAAACAATTTCCAGTAACTATATTTATAAAACATGTTAACATAATCCCAACTTATGCACTCTTGTTACCATTTATTTTTGCAGACGTCTGCTGGGTCTCATGAAGTCTGGACGCATTGCTTTAGGCGGTAAATATGATGCCAGCGAGCGTTATATTGAGCCGACAATTTTAGTCGATGTACAGCCAGATGATCCTATTATGCAAGAGGAAATCTTTGGCCCCATCTTGCCCATTTATACAGTTGAGAATGCCTATGATGCGATGAAGTTTATCAATGCCAGGTATGTTGTTCAGTGTGCCAACTAAAAGACAACATCATCGTCTGCTCACAATTGTTGTTATACATACATGCCATACATCAATACATGCATCACACACTTAATTATATTATATTTCGATTCTTTTTTTATCATTTGAAACCCCTGCAAAAAAAAAAAAAAAATAAAACTTAAAATCGTCTGTTTAAAATACTTACGTTAATACCAAAAATTAGAGAAAATCCGCTCGTCCTGTATATTTTCACATCGGAAACAGAGGTTCTCGATCTCTTCGTAAATGGCACACAATCGGGCGGAATGTGCGTGAATGATACGATAATGCATTATGCCGGTAAGCCCAAAAACAAAACAAAACAAGTTTCAACATTAATGTTGATGATGCCTGGCGATAGCTACCTTTTACTACGGCTACGGTTAATAATATATCTGAGCGATGCAATTTCCCCAATGTATATATCCAAATCAACCCAACAACTTAATCCAATTAAGTGTAGTACCTATTTAGACGTAAGGTCTGCTACAACAAGTTTTGTCTACGGTTGCGGTATAAGCCCCTGCTTTTCTACCCCTCCTGTTTATTGCCTGATTTGTTAATTGTATAATAATTATTGTAAATTTTGCTAAGAATAGTGTTAATTTATTTGGTGCTGGTTCTATTTAATATAATTGCAAAGCAATGTAAGTTTAAGCCAAACTTGAACAAAATGTATTGCTTATTCTTGTTAATCTAGTTTGTTCGATCAAAGTACTTATTTGAATCAGATTAACCGAACAAAACAAACAACATTTTGAAGAAAGTAATGTAATAATCAAACTGAAGAAAGAATGATAACAAATATGTACCACAAATTGTTTAAATGTATCCCTTATTTCAACTATTGTTTAACTATACTTTTACTGTTAACTTATGACCCCTAAATATCAATAATCATCTGTCCTACACAAAGTCATTCAATTTTGTAATTCATACATTTTTGTAGCATGTTTCTTTTGTTATTTCTTAGAAAGACTGTTATCAACACTGTAGTATTATATATTTTAATTGTTTAAAACTTTCCTTCCCCACACTTACCCCTAAATAGAGAAAAGCCACTTGTAATCTACGTGTTCTCAAACTCTAATAAATTAGTTAAGGAGTTCAAGAATAATACCACAAGCGGCGGATTTTGCAGCAACGAAACAATAATGCACGTTGGAGGTATACAAAATATAGCTTAAGTATATATTTTAGTTGTTGTTCCTATTTTTTCTAGTTGAGTAAAGTTTATATAGCTATTTGATTTGTGTTTATGCACTTAAAAAAAAAAAAGACACATTGCACAGAATGTAAATTGTTGACATCCGTTTGAAACCAGCTCGAAATTAATAGTTGCAACAGTTTTTTTGTCAAAATCAAAAGCACAGTAGACACCGACACAGAAATGCCCTTCAAAAACATAAGTACACACACAGATTACTTTGAAAATATTTGGTATATATGCATATTTAAAACATGTTTTTTTTTTTTTTGGATACGGTTTCAATTTATTGTCTATTTATTGGTTATGTGTTTTAAAATTGCTTGCTTGAGAAACATTTTAGCGATTTGTTGATAATAAAAAGTGCGAATATTTAATTAACAACTGGTGATTGGTGATTGGCTTGCAAATAAAACTCAAAACATTGCAATATTGCATCGAAAAACAACAAAAAACAAAAAACAACTATTATTTAACAAATAAAACTTTGTAACTAATACAATTTAACCAGCGTCTAAACGTTTTTTTTCTCGCTTTTTTGTTAACGTTTTCTGGTTTTTCCCCTTTATCCAGTTGATACAATGCCTTTCGGAGGCGTCGGCATGAGCGGCATGGGCAGCTACCATGGCAAATATGGTTTTGACACATTTACGCATAAGAAGTCGTGCCTGGGCAAGGATTTGGCAATTATTGGCGAAAAGATGGCATCGTGAGTAGCATCATTATGACTATTATGAAATATGTTTCGACTAATATTTGAAAATTGATTAATTGTAGCGCACGCTATCCACCATATTCGGATCGTAAGAGTTCGCTGCTTTCATTCCTGTTGCGCAAGCGCAGACCGCTGCCCAATTTATATTTATCACATGTTTTTGCTGTTGGTCTTGGCGTCGGTCTTACTGTTTTGATGAATTACTATCTACAGGTAAGAAAGGTATATTTTGCAAATCATTAGCAAGCCATTTGTTTAGTGTATTAATGTGGATTATTTTACATGCATTTCATACGTTACGACTTTCCACAATTTCATCGGGCCAACATTAATCGAATTTGAATACACATTTGCATAAATTCCAATTCATAAACAATACTTACACCTACGTACACCTTTCTAGGGCAAGCTGTTGTCGCGCTAGATTGTTTTAAAAAACGGCTAGGTGGATTTAAAAAACGGCTAGGTGGGTTTAAAAAAAACGTTACACACCCATGAGCAAAGTGGACTTTGATTATACACATTTGGAATATCGTATCGCATTGCAGTTTAGTTATTTAGATTCTTTCAAAATTATTGTTGGGCTTTGCTTGCTACTAACCTAGATATTATATTAAATATTTATACATATTATGTCACGCATACACGCCCTGGCATTAAGATAAACAAAAAAAAAAAACTAACTTTATAAATAGTATATACATTTTTACATTGATATTTAAGCTAAAGAAAAACATTACTATGTATGTCTATATTGTAATTGAACTGTTTTATTTATGCCGTGTAACATTTTATATTTTCAGAAAGAATCAAACTAAATAAAATGCATGTACTTTGTACTTTTAAAACACAAATCGGTGGGTGATGTAATGCTATAATGGATACTCCGCTATATAATAGTATATTGTTATTTAGTTAATACTTAATAAAACAAATGTAAATGTTTAAAATACCAAAAATGAGTTGTACGTTATTTATTTATTTAAAATTACCATACAACAGTGTTGCCATATCGCTGCAGCTAATAGGCGCGTTTACCAACATTGTTTTTAAAGCAACCATGTTTGTGGCATATTTAGGCAATTTGAAAGCAAACCGATGGGCATACACTGCTGGCAATATATATTTTTTTGTTAATAGAGCAGCACTGCCAATATTTTTTGTTTCAGTAGAGCAACACTAAGTTTTTGTCTATCATTATCGTTTACCTGGCTTATAATTTATTTTGTATTTCGCATAAAATATACATAAAAAACAACGTTAAGAATGGCCGCTCGCGGCGATATGATTGCACAATTCATTGAAATAACTGGCACCGAAGAAAACACGGCCAAATTCTATTTGAACAGTTCGGAGTGGGACATTGAGGTACGTTTTTGTATTAGTTGTAACACGCAAATTATTTAGTTAACAAAGAAATGTCAAAATATATATAATAATGATTTGCAATTGTGTCGGCATATAAAGCAAGCGCTTGGCAACTACTGGACCACACAGGGTGACTCACCGGGCACTCCAAACGTTGCCGGAGCAGAGCCAGACATCAACCCGACACCAACAACAACACCGGCACCGGCAACAACTTCATCCGGCGCCATTGCCAGCATCGATGTTGCTGCGACTACAAAAAGCGCAACGGTTGCTCCTCCTAAAAAGAGCACAACTAAACCAAAGTAAGCATATAGCAGGCCTTTTCTACATTTCAATTCAGTTTGAAGAGCCAAATCGTTAACATTCCGATTCGGTTATTCAATTTGAGTTCGTAGCTACGATTCGGTTTTTGAATTGGTGCTCGTAATTCCGACTAAGTTATTATTGATTTCGTTGTTGATTACAAATAAAATGGGGACTATGCTTCACAACACATTTTTTCGCTTGATGCGCTTAGAATTCTCAACCGGTTCTAACGCTTCAATCATAAATTAGGATGCTTGACAGTGTAGTAGAATTGAGCATTCTAAGTCCTTTTGCGAATATAGTTCAGTAGTATCTTTCTGAATTAAGGAACTTATCTTACTTTTGTTTTCTCTTCGCGTAAAGAAACTTGTCGTTTCTTAATTTTCATTCCAGATCCTTGTTTCTGTTCTTTTAAGTTAATTAGCCGTTCGTTCGAAACATTATGACGTACTTTCCCATTCCGCTTATAACATATATTGAAAACATATAACAGTAGCCAGCCTACGCATGTCTTCAAATCTTTTGAAAACGAACAATTTTGATCAAAACAAGGATTGCAACTCAAATCTTTTGATGTTTGTCTAGGTTTGCCACGCTAAGCGACATGTCCAGAGAGCCATCCAGCGATGATGAGCATCAGGCGTTTTATGCTGGCGGCTCGGATCGCTCGGGACAGCAAGTTTTGGGACCGCCAAAGCGTAAAAACTTTCGTGAACAGTTGACCGATATGATGCGGTCCGCTCAAGAGCAGAACATTGCTGAAGTTGGCATGGGACCATCGACAAGCGCCACAGCCAATGCCAGTGGTGGTGGTCTTTGGGGACAGGGCATGCGTCTGGGCATGACGGACAATGATCATACAGCTGTGGGCGCTAATCGCACTGCTGCACAGCAGCCGTCGGAAAACAAGCCTGTTGTGGTGCTTAAGCTTTGGAGCCAAGGTTTCTCAATTGATGGTGGCGAGCTGCGTCATTATGATGACCCACAAAACAAGGAGTTTCTGGAGACGGTTATGCGTGGGTAAGTTGCCACTTCATTTTTATTTGCTGCCTTTGAAAGTTGCTTATTTTTTTGTTTTTTGTACTTAGTGAAATACCTCAAGAATTGTTGGAAATGGGACGCATGGTGAATGTCGATGTTGAAGATCATAGACATGAGGATTTCAAGCGTCAAGCAGCACCACAAACCTTTAAGGGTTCCGGGCAAAAACTGGGCAGCCCGGTGGCCAACATTGTTTCAAATCAAAAAGAAACAACTGCTACCGCTGTTGTTGCTGCTGCTGCCAGCACTCCCGCAGACGTGGCCAACCAGGAGGCCAGCGCACGTGATGCTCTCAATTTGAATGCAGAGGCTCCATTAACAACACTCCAAATACGTTTGGCAGATGGCTCACGTTTGGCGGCTCAATTCAATTTGTCGCACACCGTCTTAGACATTCGTCGCTTTATACAAACGTAATTCTGCTTAGATTCAGGGGCTGTTCTGGTTTTCGCCTTTCACAATTGAAATTTGTTTCAACGCTTAAAGTTTTCCTTATTGCCGTTGATATTTAAGTGAAACAATCTTTCGCAATTATCTTAACGAAATCGGAAGCTGGAACAAGCCTTATTATATTTCATTCAGTTGATTTAATTGCCAAATCTTTTGCAGCGCACGTCCGCAGTACTCCAACAGCAACTTTGTGTTGGTTTCTTCGTTTCCAACACGTGAGCTAAGCGACGACAATTCAACCATTGAGAAGGCTGGCCTTAAGAATGCGGCGCTGATGCAACGCCTTAAATAAATCAAAATCAAAATAACCCAACCCATCTGAAAAGAGGTTCCAAATTTATAAGATGCAAAAAGAGAATTTTAACTACAATAAAATATTAAAGGATTATGGGTGGATGGCATTCAAAAAGGGGCAAACAACAAATATTAAAACATACAACAACATTCAAAAAATACTGTGTATCGCCAATTCGATGTTTTATAATTGTCTATTTATTATATATACAATACAAAATTGAATCATATTTATTGCTTATATACTTTTGGCTATATATGGCAGTCTAGTCAAAACTTAAACTAACTAGGCGTATACTCTACCTAACGAATTAGCTAACTAGGCGTATACTCTACCTAAACTAGTCTTACATTTTAAATGAGTAAATCGATCTCATTTCGCAAGGCATTTATGTGCTCCATCAAATCTTCACGCACACCATTACGCCAGTCATGTAGACCATCCTGTCCGACATGCAGACAGTCCACATAGCGATGCGCCAAGCCGTTGGACAGCGGCAGTTCAACGCTCGTTGCCTTTGGTTGCAACAGCTCCGCCGGCGACAGCTCCAAACGATGCAAAAGTAATTTATGCGGCGGCTTTGACTCCGGATCATATTGAACATTATCGATAAGCAACTTCTTCCGCTCATCAAAGCAGACGGCAAAGGTGGCCAACTCAAAGCGTGAGGTCTCTGTGGCATAATGACGGAGCTGCTGCAGCAGTGAACGCTTGGAATTATCGCTAATAAAGCGTCCATTTGGATAGACAAGCTCATTGGGTTGCAGGAGCAGCGTAAAGCTAGCAAAGTTCACATTGCGCAACAAACAATCGGATTGTATAATTTGACGTATACGTTTGGTTGTTGTATTTGTTTGTAGAAAGGGAAAGTTAAAGGGTAGTCCATAGATATGCATATTGGTGCGCTCCAACAAACGTACAACCTGCTCCGGCAGCTCATCATAGTTGTAGACCAGAAAATGCTCAACACCAATGGCCTGATGGAACAGAAAGAACTGCAGCATGGCATCCGCATTGCGTGCAAATCGAGAGCTCATATTGAAGCTAACCAGATCCACGCAAATAGTTGCCGGCAAACGGATTTGGCCAGCTGCTGCAGTACTACCCTTGGCAACTGGATTGATATTTGCGGCGGGTTTTACTATTCGCAAGTGTAATTTCACCTGCCTTTTGATGGAGGATGTCGTATCGCTAAAGTACACATACTCGGGCTGTCCAAAATTGCGGCTCACTTGACAGTAAAAATTGTAGTAGGTAAATGTTGCATCTTTGTCCTGGTCGACAACGCCCTCAGTTGCATCACGTTGAAAACGAAATTTACCCTGCACGCTGCGTCCGCCCACATCGAAGCTGCAACGAAAGTCCACCACAGCGCCTCTTTTGCCCACAACAATAACATGCGCTTCTCCGCCAGCAACCAGCTCATTACGTCTCCTAAAAGCAGTCTTTATTTCGTTTCTGTGAATTATTAATTAAGACTTTTTAAATGTTACCAGTACGCGGAGTAAGCATGAAAGTTGTCCCCTATCAGCTGCCACACGGGCAGCGGCTTGGCGTAGGCTGCTTGCGTCAGTTGATGCTGCTCATCCTCATTGGCTGTGCCGTTCTGTAGACGGCGCAGCACGGCTGCATCATTGCGTCCAAAGAAGTTTACATACTTCAATACATATTTGAGACGACTGTTTTCGCTCTTGTACATCAAGAGTATTCCCACACTAAAGCAGGATATAAGCAATAGTGCCAGTTGTTGGTACTTTCGCATTTTTAATGCTATTTAAAGTCCCCGACAGAAGCCTTCAGCGTAAGTAAAAACAAAGGCCAGTGTTACCCTATCGATCGAATGTAACTCTAAATAAGCTACAACAAGTTGTCAAGCAACTTGCAATACAGAAGCAAATCAACAAATAATACTTTTGCAACTATAAAAAGAATGTTTTCCATAAAGAATCTTCATTTTAGTATTTTTTTTAATGATTGATATAAGACTAATTTGCATACAATTACCGCTGATGCCAATTTAGATATTTTATAGCTACATCTGGCTATTTTTAAAGTTCGATTGCTAGAAAATTTTAAAATTGGTATTAGCCGGAAATCTGGCTATTCAAAATATATACATATTTAGCTAAATTTTCGGCAATAAAATTACTTTCAGAGAACTAATTTGAAGTTTAAGTGTGTAAATTCCTTCATTTAAGACATAGAAATTATGAATTGAAATGTTTTAATTTACAAATGAAATAATGTGACGAACCAAAACCTAACATTAAAACAATATGTCCTTTCAACCAATAAAACTGGCATAACGTGGAATTTCTAAGTGTATGGAATCGATTAACTAGTAGAGTATCTTGAGATCGGCTATTAGTCTGTATTTAGTTTTAAAAATACTATTTTTGCAGGGTCACACTGTTGCTTTCCATCTTTGTAGGAAATAAAAACAAAATAAAAAGACTTTAAAATGATTTCTACAATGAGCGCTAAGGAATCCAAAGCCCTTATAAAGGATATACGGGATACAATTAAAATGGCCAAATATGGAGACGCCATACACAAATGCCAAGTGATAATCAAAATGTCAACAGAGTGGTTTTGGTTTTTGTTTTGCTTATTTTTGACATTTATTGCAGCGTCTGCTTAAAGGTGACCCAAAGAATCATATGGGTTACTTGTTGCTCGGTGCTGCCTATCAAAGTGTTGATAAGACTGAGGCGGCTAAATATCTGCGAAAGTCCATTGAGCATACGGAAGGTCCTGTAACTGTTGCCCTACAAGGACTTGCGAATTGTGCGCCAACTGTGGAGCTACCCGAAATCTATGATCAACTAGTGGATTTGGTTCCGTAAATAACGCTTGCACTTTTGTCTGACTTGGGATTAACATTGTTTTATATTAATCCTTCATTTGTTTAATTTTAGTGAGAAATGTTTGGATTACTATGAAAAGCTTTTTGCGCTGGCGTCGGATGCCGCCTTGTTGCCGGCTTGTCTAAACATTTTCAAAAAGAGAGCGAAAAATCGAGATGATAGCAATCATAGCAAGATTCAAGATTATCTGGGCAGAATGTGGTTTGCCAGTGAAATTCATATAGCACCTGCTGAGAGCGAACTTGTAAGTTTTTATTAAGTATATATAAGAGATAATATTTTAAAGACCCGCAAGTATTTTCGGAATCTGTGAGAAAGTTTTGAGGACAGGCGGGGTTTTCGGAATAGCCTGGGTCTTTTTGTCACCATCCGATCCTAAAGTAGTTTTGGGACACTCGAGATTCTCTCTTTTTCCAATAACTTGTATTGTTGGGCAGTTTCTGTTGAATTTAATTTTTCAAATTTCTAACTCAAATACATAACTTTTTCCAAACTGAACCGATTTACATGCAGAATGTCTGTTTGGTCAAGGTTGATTCTCTAGATTGATTTGCATTTTATTTGAAACAAATTTTTTTTCTTATAGTACAAAATCAGCATGGAAACTCTATTGATCACAGGCGATGCAGAACTTAAGAGCATGGTATATAAGCGTTATCTTAAATGGCTGTACAAACAACAAGATTATGTGTCCTGTATACGGAACGCTTGTAACATGACAGTCTCCCATCCACGGGATGTCTATGGCTATGAGTGGATATGTAAGATACACTGCGAAAACCATGATCAGGCAAACAGTCAAGCTTGGCAGCGAGAACTTAGTGTACCAGTTCAGACATATGCTGAACAGCTCCTGGCACTAAACCCGAATTCAAATTTGGCACTGCTCATCAAGGCATTGGACTTGTTTAACCAAGAGGAATATATTCTGGCACGACAGCTGGCGCTGCAAGCGCAGCAATATCATCCTGGTTACAAAATTACGCTGCAATTGTTAGCACGCATCCATATGGAGTTGGGTGCTTACAAACGGGCGCTGCTGGTATGGCAGGAGATGGGCCAAAAGCACGAGGAGTATGCACAGTGTTTATCATACGAAAACGATGAAATCAAGCTGAAAGAAGCAGTCGTATTGCTTAAAAACGTGTCACAAAGCAAAGTGAATGTAGAAGCCCTCGCACGGTCAGTAAATATTAATTATTTATTGTTGATCTTGATTTAATAATTAAAACTGCAATATTTGTCTTTTAGTTGTTATTACAAACTTGGAGAAACTCAGCAGCTGGAAACCCTACTATTGAACGATGTTGCACGCGCTGAATACTTATTGTAATATTAATAGTTATGTCCTAGAAAACACGTTTTAAAATCATATGTTTAGATCACCCAACGAAGCTGTGCAGGCCATGGCCGGTAACGAATCTTTTGAAGCGCTGTTGCTGTGCGGCAAACTGTACATGAAGCTCCAACAACCTGCAGACGCACTCAACTGCATGCTGAAAGCTGCACGTTTGCGGCCGCACATTGCCGAGTGCTTTGATTATTTGGCTCGTTTATATCAGGCCAACGGCGACATTTCCCGTGCACGCAAATGCTTTGAGAAGTGCATCAGTCTCAATGCGCTGGCGGAACAGGCTGTAGATGCTCTGAGCTCCATCTATCAGCAGCTGGGCGAGGAGGATCTGAATGAGACGCTGCTGCTAAACACGCTACGACACTTGAGCAGGGAGAATGCTGTGAGGCTGCAATACAAGCTTGGCTTACACTTTCTGCAAGTGAAGAAATGGGATAACGTATGTCTTGGAACGGATGCTGTATTTGTGTTCAACTCAATTCAAATCTATTTTATAAACATTTTGTTAAGGCTATTCAATGCTTTCGTATTGCCATCAAGCACGACTTCAAATGCATGATCTATTGGGAGTCCTTGGGTGATGCTTATGTCGCACGCGGCTCCTACAATTCAGGCCTACGTGTATTTAACAAAATACTCGAACTATCGCCCAGCAGTTCCTATGCTCTACTGCAAATAGCGCTCATTAAGACGGTAATATACTTAATTTTAGTTCTCGAATCGTTTTTGATTTGGTTTTCCTCTATTTGCAGACGATTCGTATGTTTGTCGAAGCAATTGTGGACTTTGAGACGCTGCTGAAACAACAACCAAATTACTTGCCCGCTTTGAAAGGCGCTGCGGAGGCGCATATTGGTCTGGCGCAAAATCTAAGAATGCAGAATCTATATGGACGCGCGAAGGATGAGTTTCAGTTGGCTGTTGGACATCTGCAAAGGTTGTATTCATTATAATTATGTATTTCAAGTGATTACAACATTTATTTTGAAACTATCGCAGCGCCTTTTTGCAAGCTAAAGCTCAGGGCATGGTTTGGCTGTGGCGTCTCACGGCCAGCGTATTTGTGCAGACAGCGCAGCTGCCACATTCCTTGGCGAATCTGGATGTGGCTGGCAGTTTGGCCAAGCGAGAAGAGACCATTGCGTATTTATCGCGCAAGGATCTGTTGCAACTGGCGCAAAGGTTTTATTTGTGCGCTATCAAATTAAGGAACAACACATTTTTGTGGTATGAATTGGCTTTGTGTAGCTACTACAGCGCTGTCTACGTCCAAGAAGAGGCCAAATTGCATCTCGAGACGGCGGCCAAAATGTGCAAAATGGCCATCCAGGAGCGCAACGTACGCTGGCAAAATTGGAATCTATTGGGAGTTATCTATATGCACGCTGCGAACGAGAATCTGCCTGTTGCGCAACATTGTTTAATCAAAGCAGTTGAGCAGGAGCGAAAATCCTACACGGCATGGACAAATCTGGGCGTGCTGTATATCAAGCTGGGTGACATACGACTGGCCAACAAGGCGTTTAAGCGTGCCCAACAATCCAGTCCAATATATCCGAATGCATGGATTGGCCAGGCCATGGTGGCCGAAATAATTGGCGATCAAGGGGAAGCCTTTGATCTTTTTCGCCATTGCCAGCAATTTGAGTATCATCCGGAGGCAGCTATTGGTTACGCCCATTGGGTTTGTCAGGTGCTTTCGGATCCGTTGCTACGCGCTAACCCACATAATAGACATGCCATCGAACATATGTATGCGGATGTTTATGCCTTGGATGCAATCAATTGGTTTGTTTCTAACAAGAAATCAGGTCTATGATCATATACTATATTATATTATGTACTACTTATTCTGTAAAGGTATGTACAAAACGAGGAAGCTGATGCCAGCATTTCATCGCTCGCCTTTCAAGGATTCTTATGCGTACGTCAGAAGTTGTATAAACAAGCCATACAAGCATTTACTCGTGCCTGCAAACAGTCGGAGCCCGGTGAGGATCGGGACAAGCTTTATACGAACCTTGGCTATCTGTATTTAAAAATTGGCCAGCCAGCGCAGGCGGTGAGCGCGTTTAACACAGTTGCACATGCCACATTTAAGCCCATTATTGGCTTAGCCTTGGCATATTATCGATCTGGTCAGCTGCAGGAATCATATTCCATTTATAACTCTGTGCTTGGAAGCGTTGTCAATCAGGATGATGAAAAGGCAGCTACTATTTTAGTGGCCATGGCTTCCATGGTCTATGAATTCCAAGGCGAAGCAGATACCAAAACATTGCTCTATCAATGGTATTTATAAAACATTACGTAAACTTCTTAAACAAAGCTTATCAAAATCTATTTTCTCTGCAGCATTCTGCTCAAGGGTTTGCCAATTCAGGCTCTGTACTCAGCTTGTGCATTGGGTGTGCTGCATCGGGACACCGACTTGGCTAAGATCTTTATGTCTGAGCTGCAGGCCTATCATTTCAACGAGCCGCATTGCGCAGATATAGCTTACCTAACAGCTCATTATTGTTTAATCACCGTAAGTAATAAGTTGCCGGATCAACTACTAAATACATATAAATTGAATAATTTGTTTTTTAATCTTTGAAACAGGAGGGTCCACGTCAGGCTCTAAATTACTTACAAAAACGAGTGCGCATGTTTCCTCAAAGTGCTGGCTTACGCCGAGTCTTTCTTAAGTTTCTGCTGGACTATTTCCAGGACGATTCTAGATATGAACGTGCAACTGCCAATATGGGTTTAATTGCACTTAAATTGGGACACTCCAATTTGCGTAGCAGGTATTATTCGATTTGTTTCGGCTTTTACTTGTGGCAAAATTTTCATTCATGAATTGAATCCAACCAGGATCACAAAATCTTGTCATAAGTGAAGTTAAGAACACCACACTTTCACAAAATCTTGCCAAAAGTTAAAACCAAAACAGTCCTCACTATTGTCAATATCTCTATAATTAACTTAACATTAACTACACTATTTCTATATACATATTAGCATAAAAGCCGGCGAGGAAGCGAAAACGTCAATTTATGCAAGCCGTGCTTTGGAACCCGTCGACAAGTTAACATCTTTAAAACTTATACAATCCGCGATTCGCCTAAATCCAACCAACCAAGAAGCAAGGCAGTTACTTTCAAGCATTACAGCATGTTAACATATATTTAACTATAGCTTAAGACAAAATGAAATATATATTTTGATAAGCGCAAAACAGAAAAAAAGGAAAAAGTTGAAATCCTTCGAGCCGGAGTCGAACCAGCGACCTGTGGATGTCTACAAGGTATTTACTCACTACAGTCCATCGCTCTACCAACTGAGCTATCGAAGGCGGATAGCTGGCGGGAGCCAAAATGCTTTCAAATAATTTCACCAGAGGCAAATTCACCACACAGCAGTGTTGCAAGACACGCAAATGATGTGTGTGGGAAAACGGCGCAATTAAAATAAAGTGTGGTGACACTGGTTGCCATTCTTTCTGGTCGGGGTTGGAAGCACCAGCATCAATGAGCAAATAAAAAGCTGTAAAATGTGTGTAAAATAGTAGAAATATCAATGAAAGCAACATGCGAATGTGTTAAAGTGTTATTGCATTGTGTTGTTATATAGAAATATATGTGCGCAACTGTACGCTAAGCTGGCAATGTGCGCAAAAATAAACGGCGTCTACTTGCAGCAACGACGACTCCACCCTGCACCGCTTGCAAGTTGCAACAAACACAAATACCTATGAATGTGTGCATGCATACACACAAACATACAGAAAACCTGCTGCCGTTGGCCGTAATTACAGTTAGACACTAAAATAGCAACACGGTCAGTTAATTAAGGAACAAAGCGAGTTCAAGTGGGGAAGGGGTAGGGGCAACTTGAACGACGCCCACGCACGCGCTACCAATTGGCAACTTGCTACTGCAACTTGCAATGGAAAACGAATCCGTCAAATCGGAACACAGTGGACGCTCGCGACGCTCTCGCAATCACAATAACAATAGCAGCAGCGGTGCAGGAGGAGGTGGAGGAGGAGGTGGATCTGCTGGCGCAGGTGGCACTGTAAACAACGGCTATCATAGAGATCGTTCTCGTCACTCGCATCGCAGCACGCACTCCTCCAAATCAGGCAAGGGACGCAGCGACATGGCGCCTTATCAAACCAGTGTTAATATGACAGGTAAGCCTTGAAGTCTATGCAGTTTATAAAAGCCACTTAAACACTATTCTAATCTGCTTCGTAGGAGACGAGAGCCGTGATGGGCAGGAGGTAATCGAAGTGCAAATCCTGCCGCAAGATGAGAACTGGGGTGAGAACACAACCGCCGTGACGGGCAATACATCGGAGCAAAGTATATCCATGGAGGATATCAACAATATGTGGCATCGTGAGAATGATAAAGGCTTTGGCTTTGCTTGCCGCCGCTATGTGGAATCCACATTCTATTTTCTGCTTGGCTGTGCTGCATTCTTCTCACCCGTTGCCATGGTTGTCATGCCACACATTGGCTTCTTTCCATCGGCCTTCGATCATCCCGAATTGACGCAAACTGTGCGCACACAACTCCTGGCCTGCAGCGAACAGTGCAAGGGTCAACTGGTCTCGTTGGCTGCACGTTTGCTGCTTTTGGCCATTGGCTTGTGGGCTGTGTTTATGCGTCGCACGTCAGCTAGCATGCCACGCATATTTCTGTATCGCGCAATTGTGCTGCTGTTGGTCACCATTAGCACCTTTGCCTATTGGCTCTTTTATATTGTGCAGGTGACAAATGGTGCCAAGATTGTGGTCGAAACGGGCGGCGATGCTGTTGACTATAAATCTTTAGTTGCCTATGCCACAAACTTTGTAGACACGCTGCTTTTCATACATTATGTGGCCGTGGTGTTACTCGAGTTGCGACATCAGCAGCCTTGTTATTATATTAAAATAATTCGCTCACCCGACGGCTGCTCACGTTCCTATATGCTTGGCCAGCTTAGCATACAGCGTGCGGCTGTGTGGGTGCTGCAACACTATTATGTTGACTTTCCCATCTTTAATCCGTATTTGGAGCGCATACCCATTTCAATATCAAAATCACAGCGTAATAAAATCTCGAATAGCTTTAAATATTACGAAGTGGATGGGGTAAGCAACTCGCAGCAGCAGAGCCAAAGTCGCGCTGTGCTTGCCGCCAATGCACGCAGACGTGACTCTTCGCACA
Source organism: Hirtodrosophila cameraria (assembly GCA_949708635.1). Taxonomy (NCBI): domain Eukaryota; kingdom Metazoa; phylum Arthropoda; class Insecta; order Diptera; family Drosophilidae; genus Hirtodrosophila; species Hirtodrosophila cameraria. The sequence goes on from OX453089.1 coordinate 1,487,281, forward strand.
ATGAACGCTTCTACGAGGAGCATGAGTATGAGCGTCGTGTTAAAAAGCGACGTGCACGTCTGATTACCGCTGCGGAGGAGGCATTTACGCATATTAAACGTATACATAATGAGCCGGCGCCAGCATTGCCGCTTGATCCACAGGAGGCAGCACAGGCTGTGTTCCCATCCATGGCACGTGCATTGCAGAAATATTTGCGTGTAACGCGTCAACAGCCCAGGCATACATTTGAGAGTATACTGAAGCATTTGGCGCACTGCCTCAAGCATGATTTGTCGCCACGTGCCTTTCTGGAGCCCTATTTGACGGAGTCGCCAGTTATGCAAAGCGAAAAGGAGCGACGCTGGGTGCAGTCCTGGTCTTTAATCTGCGATGATATCGTCTCGCGGCCCATTAGCAACGAGTGCACATTTCAATTAATACAGAACGATGTATCCTTGATGGTCACGGTGCACAAGTTGCCACATTTCAATCTTGCCGAGGAGGTCGTCGATCCCAAGAGCAATAAGTTTGTGCTCAAGCTCAACTCAGAGACATCTGTATGACACCACCACAATCAGAATCACAATTACAACCACAATCACCACCAACAGCAGCATCAACAATCCAACCCAAGAACACCGCCCATCATAACGCCCACGCATAGCAATCAAACGCAATCCTCGTATTTGCATGTCTTTGTCTGATCATCCATTTGAAAAGCAAACTTGCTTAAACTTGTTTATAAACATTAGTGAAAAGTAATTGAATCAATTTCTTTATAAACTTATAAACATGTTTAAGCAACCGCTTAGAAACATTTGGACATGCTTCCATTTCCGATTCATTTCGATTTCATTCGGCATTGTTTTCAACTTTGTGTTCCCATTTTGCAGAATTAGCAGATCTTGAATCGTTTTTATCTTTCAAAACGAATTGAATTGATTTCTTGGCACCCTCTCAAAAGGAATAATTTTTTAAATCGAATATTCAATTTTTATTCACACTTGAAAACACCTAACTAACTTGATTTCAATCGGAAATGGAAAAAGCCCTAGTTGTAAAAGTGCTGGGCATATATTTTTTTCTTAATTTTCCTTTAAACTTTTGTATTCCAACATAAGTACTTACAATTCAACTTGAAAATTTATCTTCAGTTGAAACTAAGCTTACATTCACGATGCTCAAGCCCAGTGTAATATCCTAAGCCAACGCACACATATCACACGTCCCTTAAATTGACTTACAAACTGACATAAAAGTTCCCAAAGTATTATTCTTAAGTAAAAGAAAATAACAAAATGAAAAAAAAAAAAGCAAACAAATTTTCCAATGCAGCTCATACTTTTACTGCCTTTTTTAGCAAGTGTGCATATTTATAATTTTTAGAAAATATCACGTAGCTATAAGTATTTATAGTCTCTAAAAAGCTATTCCAATTGCCAGATTTTTTGGTTGTGGGTAAAAGAAGATATAGGACTTGTGCCAAGAGTGTTTGTTTGCACATGTTTTCGACACTCTTTGCGCGATTCAACAATCATAAGATATATAATATAACTATAAGTGCATTTTAAACATAAACATACATAGAAAACTCAAAACAGTTATCCAACGTTCCACAAAAATACTACTTGAAACAGAACTAGAGACGCCCTAACTGCAACTATACTCGAATGTAACTTATGACAAATACATAACTTAAGCAAGAGACTGCTAAAATTGCATTTTATAAACTAAAAATTGCCAACTTATATTTGTACTAACTAATCTGTGCATAGCAACAACACTAGAGCACAACGTTTTTAGAATAAAAGTTTAAGATGAATAACGAATATTTTAATGATAAGTACTTAAACGTATTCTCTTATACGCTCCAGTGAACTCAAACGTATTCTCTTATACGTTCCAGTGAACTCAATTGATACATATACATACATATATATTTATTGTATACATATTTACAAACCTACGTAGAAAACTGCTTAATTTTGACGTCTCGTCGCAGCGTTTATAATTTCATTTTCTAGCTAAATGCTTTTTATCAGAACATATACATATACATTTGAAACCTATTATAGCAATAAATGTGAAGCAATTTTAAACCGAATGCATATTTATAGTTTTAACAACACTTCGATATCGTAATTGTGTCTGTAATAATTATTATAAACAACGGCACACAAGCTGTATAAATAAATGCAAAAAAAAACCTTATCAGCTTTAATTCAACTGTTTGTTTACTTAATACAATCTCAAGAGAACCCCGGGTGGGCAAAAGCTGTATGTATTAGTGCTAACTAATCTACAAAGATACACTTGTAATCTAAAAGTCATCAATTTCAACGTGGAACCATCTGTTTTTGGACGTCAGCAACAGAGGCTCTTCCTTGTGTATTGTGGCAGGGCATAAATAACGCTATAAAGTTAAGTACAAGAAAAGTTGACCGATTTATAATCTGAATGTTTCTTTGGTTATGCTGTAATCATATAAGCTATATGTAATCATATGCTTCAGAGTATGCTGAAAAACCAAAACTTGCACATTAGAAATATATTCCAAAAAACGTGTATTCATATTTTTACATACGAAAGAGTGCTACCAAAGAGAATAGATATTTAAGAGGAGTAACATGCATACATTTCAAAACGAGCCAACATTTTCAGCCTGTCTTTTCGTTTGGCTTCACTTATATTCTTTTTGGTGTTGCACTATTCATGATAAATTCTAACAGCCTCATAAAGTGTGCAAAAATATGAATTATATAATACTATTGCGGTTTTGTCATTAAAAGCAGATTGACATTGAAATTTCGCTTTTTATAATTGCCACTCAAGTCTTATGATTCTTTTGCGATAAGCATCTTAATTAGTTAATCAAAGTTTGCGTTATTTATACCCTGTCTGAAGGCATTATAATTTAGTCGGGGAATGTGTAACGCATTTAATAAGCTACTTCAAACACCATAACACTTTTCAGGATTGGATGCTTCCTCTTTCTGCAAACAGTACATATGTAGATGTGTTTCGGAATCTATTGACTAAAATTGCTATTTCATATCATTTATACTATTTATAAAACTAATTAGATTCAACTTAAACTTTCGTTTAATATCGTTCCCTACTGATTGACAAGATTAGATAGTTTATTTATCTGCAAGTGTATTTAATCTTTCATACCCCGATAAAACAACTTTTACTCGTTTTAATTTGTTTGTGCGTTTTTGGAAATGTTTATTTTAGTAAAACCTGTTTTTTTTTTGTATAAATATTGTGATTATATAATGCTATATAGCATATACTTATGTATATTTGTAAATAACGCATAAATATCAGTTCAATGACTAATTCAACATCTTTGTTCCTATATATATTTGGTTTGGTTATAGTTTTTAAGTGTTGTTTTTTTGCTGCTTCTGAAGACAACTGGGCAATGTACACATATGCAAATGTGCAGTCAAAATTCGTATTGGTTTTCTAATCTTTTTCCTTGCGTTGCAGTTTGTTCTTTTCGGGCTCATAGAACTCATTCACAATGGCTTCGACCATGCGATGAAGTGTGCTCTTCAGCTCATCCCAGTTCTTATCCTCTGGCTTGCCGCACATCTCGGCATAGTACTTTACCTTGGGCTCTGTGCCGCTGGTGCGCAATGTGACAACCACGCCATTCTTGAAGGTAAACGTTATCATCTGGGAGCTGGAACTGACTGGCAGCGTCGCCTTTTTATCAGCTGTGCTGCTGTCATAGCCTGTGGTCAAATCGCGAACATGCTCAATTTCGAATTTACCAGCCAGTATGCTTTTCGGATAGGTGTTCTCTTTTCCATTGTCAAAAGTGCGCAGCCGGTTAAAGATTTGCTTGATGAGCACCTGATCCTTGCAAATGACATAGGAGCAGACGCTTGTATGATAACCATAAGTATCATAAATGTCACGCAATTTCTGCTGCAGTGTCATGTTCTTCTCGCAGCGTAAGTAACGTGCCATGGTGGCAACATGTGCCGCTGCACTGATACCATCTTTGTCCAGCACATTGGTGGACACCATAAAGCCAATGGCTTCCTCAAATGCGAAGAGCACCTTTTTGCCAGCTGATTCCTCTTCAATTGCCTTGTTGCCCATCCATTTGAAACCAGTCAACGTTTCGTGGAAAATAAAGCCGTGAATGGCAGCCATAGATTTCAAAATTTTGGAGCTAACTGTGCTGGCAATCATAACAGCATTAGATATATCGCCATCATAGCACTCTATTGTCCACCAGCCGATCAGTGCGCCTAACTCGTTGCCGCTAAAAAGCTTGTATTTATTATTATCGCTGATTTCGGCGACAGCAAGACGATCAGCATCCGGATCGTTTGCCAATATGATATCACAGTTCTCATCAATTGCCGTTTTAATGGCCAAATCTAGCGATTGCTTGCCCTCCTCAGGATTAGGCATAGGTGTGGTTGGGAAATCGGGATCAGGTTCAACCTGCTGGCACACAGGCACAACTTCATTAAGATTGATCTCCTTAAAAGCCATACATATGTATGGATAGCCAACGCCATGCATGGCTGTGTAAGCGATCCTCAAAGGACATTTCGATTCGCCATTGGCTTTAATGTGTTCTGGCGAGATTTCTTTTTTCAGCGCTTCAGAATATGCTGACACAATCTTATCATATGGATCTATCAGCACCTCATTGGATAATGTGGCTGCATCCACATTCCATAGATCTCCAATTGGTTCCAAGTTTTGTAATATGGCCTTACTGATGCCCGCATCATGTGGTGATATAATCTGTGCACCATTGCCCCAATAAACCTATAAACATTTATTAAATTAGTACTTTATATATACCTCAAACACAGTTTTTAACATACCTTATAGCCATTGTCTTGCTTGGGATTGTGCGAGGCAGTTACCTGTACGCCAGCCAGACATTTCAGCTGCATGATGGCATATGGCACAAAGGGTGTGGCAGCGTAACACTTATAAAGATACACACGAAAGTTGTTATTCGAGAACACAATGGCTGATAGCTCTGCAAAGCGTTTACTGTGGTGGCGTGCATCATAGCCAAAGATAATGCCACGTTCAGACCACGACGACTTGTCCGGATACTGCTCCTTGATGTAAGCACAAAGACCTTGAGCGGTTCTAGCAAAAAGCAAACAATTATTATTATAATTTCCATTTGCATTTGAATGGAAACTTACTGCACAACAACCAGATCGTTCATGGAATCGAAGCCAGCCCGCATTTCAGCACGCAATCCTGCCGTACCAAAAGCTATTCTATTACAAAGACGAGCTCGCAGCCTGCAAAAGAGATTGACACTTGATAAAATTGTTTATTTTCCAATATTGTTTGCTTTACTTACGTATCCCAATCTTGCTTCTTAACTGCCTCCAATATTTCAGCCTTTGTTTCTAAATTACCATCCCATTGCATCCAGTTTTTGATTTCATCATCCAGCTTCCGTTCGCCCGACAGTGGCAGGTCATTAAGTGCATTTTTAATTTGGGCCATTAGGTAACTTTGCTTAGTCAAAAAATCTACAAAATATATTTTAAAATAAACGTCTTAATCTCTTTAATCTTTATTTAAAAATATTTTTTTCAGCATAAAAAAATCGTTATTCACAGTAACAAAAATCACAAACAATTAATCAATCAGATAACTATCTGAAAAAGAGCATTATAAATTAGAGTATGTTTTCATGCTTTTTCCATAGCGATGAAGATAATTTTATACTGTTTAATTTTTCATAAAATTTATAAAATTGGGTTTGCGAAATTTCTGTCCGTCTGTTTTCAAGCTAGACCACGTAGTGTTAAGATCTCTTAAGATCAAAAAGGTTAAAAAAAGAGTATGTCATAGTCGGAAGCATCCGACTGCCATTTAATTTATGTATTGGAAATGTATTTTAAACGTATGTTTATTCTGATTACTAAACAAGCTTATCAACAAATTTATTATGATTTCTGTTATTGTATTGCCTATCAAAAACATAATTTTATTAACATTATCAGGGTCATATGAAATAATTATATATTGCCTAGCAACTAGCTGCATGAGCTGGTCCATGAAGCCGAATTTCACAAATTAGCTCAGAATACATTTCGATTAGCTGTTTCACACATTTATGCTTTTGACGTCTCACACACACACATTCTGATTCTGTATATAGATATGTGCATTCAGCGCAATTATATTTTTATTTATATTTTGAATTTTGTTCATAATCAAAAACATCTTTAATGAGCTTCACCTAATTTGACAGGCACACGTATTTTACACTAACAGAAATAAATAGATCACAAACAATTAATCAATTATCTGCACGACACACCCCTGTAACACGTCATACACACACATGCTTATTACAAATGTAATTATTTTTATTAATTGTGGATTTTCGCCGAACTCACCCGGTATTGAAGAGCCCTGAAGAAGACCCACGAACTTGAAAACGAAAACAATTACACGCACTAATGTGACCGCAGACCGGTAATAACAAAATGACAACGAAATCAAAATACCGAAATACTAAATCCCATATTTCAGTTTATTTGTTTAGTAAAAATACTAGCTGCACTACCAAAATTTTAATTTGATGTGTTTAAAAACACGAAAATTTTAAGAATATAAATGATACATTTATTTAATCTTTACAAATTAGTTTAAACATTTAAATTATATTTATATCTTGACTTTATTTAAGAGTGATATATATGTGCGCTGAAAGCTTAATCCAAAGAGATTTTGTCTGACAATTTTGGCTGTTTTTTTATATATACAGTTAAATATCGAGGTAGCTAAACAAACTAAATATAAATAATAAATTTTAAACAACTTCCGCTTGTCTCGTATCGAAATCAATTTGCGGAATACCCCTATAGTGCATGTGTACCATTTGAAAATAACTAAATGAACGACTAACGGGGAGCCAGCTCGTTCGTTCATTTCATTTCGCTCCGCTCCCATAAATAGTTGAGTACTTCTCAAAAGGTTGGTCATAGGAATAGAAACGCAATTCAACAAGTCATCTCAAGTCAAACATGTCAAACGACGAAGAAAAAACTTTTACGCGTGCTGAAGTGGCCAAACACAACAGCAACAAGGACACATGGCTGCTCATTCACAACAATGTCTACGATGTCACCGCATTCTTAAACGAGGTGAGCAAGAAAAACAACAACAACAACAACAACAACATGCCTTTCATGGGTACACGTCAAATTCAGAAATCAGGGGCGCTGGCCCTGTTCCCTCATTAAAAGTGTTAGAAAAGTTGTCTTATCATCAATAGTTGTAGTTTTTCTCTGTACTAACTCGCTAAGATGAAAGATTTGATATCTGTACAATATGTTTAAAGCATTGCGCATTGCGTGCAACAACTCAAAATTATTAGGTATACAAAACACAATGAATATCGTTTGTCATTGTACTTTGACCTATGGTCATCTAGCTGACCTACTCAGTTTTTGTTGCTACTAATTATACATACATGCTAACGTGCATATGTTTATTTATATACAGAAGGCATATATTGGAAACGTATTCGTTTTTATATTCATTGCATTCGATTATATATATATAGATAGGTATACATATTTCATTTTTGCACTTTTAGTTTCCATTATCAATGGAAATAGGGCAAAAGTTAAATAAATTTTAGCTACAAATTTACATTTCATTCGTCTCTGAGCACTGAGAATGAAGTTTTCTTTTATTTTTATGTAACTTATTACTTATTCTAACGAAGCTGGTGTTCGAAAGAGCTAAATATAGCTCAAAGATCGCTCGAAGTAGTTTAAAATATTTCAAAATATTACTTGAAACGACGTGTTTGAATACAACCTAAAAAAAGGCGACTCAAGAAAATATTCCAGAAAAATCAGAGTAAGAGAGGGGCAATTAAATTATAAAATCAAAACTGTTCTGGTTTTCACTTTCGGCAACAATTTTGCGGGTGTTCACTTCTCCTAAATGTTAAAATTATTACAATAGTTGTAAAGCTATTGCATTGAATTCTATCTCAACTCGCAGAATGTTGTCAAATGTATAAATGGGAACAATAAAAAGGTATTCACTGAAGTAAAAATGCTGCCCAAAGTGGAATTAAGAACATGCCTTTAAGCTGTATACCTCTTATATCGTAAAAGTAGCTAAACATAGATAAAAGAATATCCAAAAAGAAATAAATTGTATATTTAAATCAACTACTGTATTTATAATATTGCTTTTGTTTATGCCCTAAATATATACATACATATATGTATGTACATATGTAATTAGATTTGTTGTATCTTCTGATTAAAACATTTTATTGATATTCATTGTATGTAGGCAGCTTTTCGCTGTGAGTGTGTGTGTTTGTGTGTGTGTTGCCTGTTGTTGTTGACTGTGATAAGAAACGTAGCCGGGCAACTTTTAAAAATGTGTAATCTAATGATTACGTTGCACTTTGTCTTCGTTCAAATTGTTAAAGTTTGTATGATGAAAATCGCACGTTCGCCGTGACATCCATATATTGACGTTAAGCAACACTGTTGTATCCCCCTGAGCTACGCCCCTGTGCCAGTCAAAAATATCTGTCTGTATGTTTTAAACATTAGACTGACTGTCTTCGGATGTGATTCCAGACTTGTGATTGCTCTTCACTTATTTCACGGTCAACTCATGCATAAAATACATGCATGTTGTTAGAGATAGCTCATTAAATATTCCTTCTACTTCTTTTCTTTCAGCATCCCGGCGGTGAGGAGGTGCTCATCGAACAGGCCGGCAAAGATGCCACCGAAAACTTTGAAGATGTGGGCCACAGCAACGATGCCCGCGAAATGATGAAAAAGTACAAAATCGGTGAACTGGTTGCCAGCGAGCGGACCAATGTTGCACAAAAATCTGAGCCCACCTGGAACACAGATTCACAAAACGAGGAGAGTTCAATGAAATCGTGGCTGTTGCCCCTGGTGCTCTGCCTTTTCGCCACCCTCTTCTACAAATACTTCTTTGGAGGCGCTAAGCAACAATAAAGATCCAAAGATGGTTTGCGCTTGCTCTTAAATCATTGGGCCCCCGCTCTTGCCATCTAGCATTTGGACAAACACACACACAAACAAACAACACTGTCGCATTCCAATGCCATGCCTTTTATTACATTTATGTGTGTATGTGTTGGACGCTTGCAGAAGGACTCTTTTTAGCGGTCATCTTGAGAGTTAAGAGTTAAACGTAATTTGTAGAAAGAATTTGTGCTAAGTCTTAAAGTTAAAAATGTAATGTAAATGTTTATTTTGGCATCTTGTGTTTGTACTAATTGCTTTTAGTAAGTGGGCTCCAGTTTTTCTAATAGATAATTTGTTTAATTTTTCCAACATGAAACAAAAATATACACATATATTTAAATATAAATAAATATTAACGTATTCAAATTGCTAACGTTTTATTAATTCTAAAAACAATTCTAGGCTTAGCTAGAATGTCATTGGTTACAAATAGCCAAACAATTCATCTATCTCCATCCCCCAAACATAAAGATCAAATATCCACAGTGGTGATTTATGTTTTTTGACAAAAATTAAAACTAGAACATTAAATTTCGTTTTTATAATTCATTATTTTTATTTCATAGCCCCATTACTAAAAATTTCATAAAAATTTTCGAAACTCTAAAAATTTTAACTGAGCTGGCGAAACATTCAGCAATTACCCTAAAAGTATGCTTCATTTTTAAAGTAATCTTTTAAGTAAAGTTTTTTTTATAGCCTTGCAGAGAGTATTATAATTTGATCACGAAATGTGTAACTCATTAAAGGAGACGTCTCAGAAAAAAAGGGTTTCATATTCGTGATCAGTATCAACAGCAGAGTCATGTTGGTATGTATTCGTTTCTCAGGACTTTGCTCTAAAGTTATTTTGATGAAACTTGGCACAGGATGCTTCTTCATTTTGTACGATGCTAAGCTGCTCTTACGCTATGCTGTGGATCAGGATACCTCCTGGCGTTAGTTACATTTATATATCATAATATATATACATATTGAACAGTTTATTTTATTTCAGCGCAAGGATCGAGGGTTTCTGGGATGATTACGCTTCTCTCATCAAGGGACTGCTGGACTATATTAAGGCTTCATTGGATATTAACGGCCTGCACTGGGACGAGCAACTGCAGGAGAGACTCAGGATAACTTTTCTGGGATGACAAATAGGCCGCTTATTACTTTGCATAACAGATGCGCCCAATGTTATTGTACGACCTAAGTCCATCAGTCCAATCTTCGACTGCAGATCATGATGGTGGGTATCCCTGCGGCAAAAGTGTTGCCGGTCACCTATCCCGCCCAGCTCGAGAAGAATCTGATGCCCAACTTTTTCAAGCAGCGTATCTAAATAAGCAGTTAAAAGATTTACATTACTCGAGTTAGAATTATGTTATTATTATTATTATTTACAATATGTTATTGTTTATTAGCTTTTGAAGCTTAAATCGCTTCTCGGAACTACTTAAATTAGTAGTTTTAGTCCTCTTATATGATTATTTTATGTAACCCATTATTGTCAGAATAATATAGACCTTACGCAAAATACTTGTATATTCAAAAATTTGTTTTGAAATGGTAAATATAATAAAAATTACATTATCAACAATAACCGCAATGTATTTTTATTTACTTGTCGTCAAAAAGGCAAATTTTTCATTGCAACGTCGACTTCTTTTTCGAGTCGCAAAACTGGCGGTGCACCAGGCGAACAGAATTCGCAGAAGGTCGCTAAAAAGTATAACAGTTGCCAGAAAAGTATAACAGCCGCCGTATAACGTATATTTAAACTTAACAGGTTTATGTTAATAGCATAACATAATTATGTTAAGTTAACATAATTCTGTTAACTTAACAGAAAAATGTTAATAACATAATGGGATTATGTTATTAACAGAATTCCGCTATGTTAATAACATGTCTATGTTAAGTTAACAGAGTTATGTTATGTTATTAACATAGCTCTGTTAAACACAGAACTGTTATACAGCGACTGTTATACTTTCTTGGCAACTGTTATACTAATTAGCGACCTTCTGCGAATTCTGTTCGCCTGGTGCATCGCCAGTTTTGCGGCTCTGAAATTTGATTTTCGATCGATTCAAACAGAATTTTTGCCAAGCAGACTTTCTTTACTTCTTTTTTGGTTGGATGTTTATCTTTTTTATGCTAAGAATATTGAAATCGAATTATGCTGCTGATAAATAAAAGAATATTGATTGTTTTTTAAACATTTATTTATTTAAAATCATAGTAAATTAACATTATATACAAAGATATGCAATTAGATATACAATTAAACAATAAATAATACATAAAAAGAAAAGAATTTGCAACGAAAATTACAGAATATTTACAATATTTTACAATACATTTTTATTACAATATTGTTTTCATTTTTTTCAAGTGTTTTTTGAATGAAAATAATATTTTGAATGCAGGTTTGTTCCTGTCTACCATCAACAATGTTTTCTTAAACGTTTTTACACATGACCTTTCTATCAAATATTTGAAAAATTAGAACAAATTTCAAGATGTCAAAATTTTTTCATGTAGCTGTCCTAGCAGGCAGCTCTATGCTTGCATTCTCATCCTCTTCCTTAGCTAAGGATAAAATAAGGGCACCCCAAATGAAACGAGAGCTGCCCAGCCGCAGCATGACTCTGGATGCTTATCAGCGTACGCAGTACGATGTCTTGATCATTGGCGGCGGTGCAGTGGGTGCTGGGTGTGCATTGGATGCAGCGACACGTGGTCTGAAAACAGCTTTGGTTGAAGCGGATGATTTTGGCAGTGGCACCTCCTCCAAGTCCAGCAAATTGCTGCATGGTGGTCTCAGGGATCTTGACCAGGCAATCTGGCGTCTCGATCTGGCAGCCTTTCGCCGTGTGCGCAGCTCTCTCAAGGAGCGCAGCATTATTGCAAATCTAGCGCCACATTTGAATCAACCGATACCCATAATGTTGCCAATTCATCATTGGTGGCAGGCGCCCATGTACTGGTTTAAACTGCAACTGTATCATTTGATGGCACCCGGTGCCACGAAAGGTTTCCACTACATCAATTCGCATGAGGTACTTGAAATGTTTCCGATGATGCGTCGCGAAATCTATGGTGCCTTTGTGTTTTATGAGGGTCAGCATGATGACGCCAGGATGTGTCTGGCTGTGATCTTGACAGCTTCACGCTATGGCGCCGATGTCTGTAACCATATGAAGGTCATCGAACTGGTCCACAATAAGAAACGAATGGTTGTGGGTGCCAACGCTGTTGATCAATTAACAGGCAAATCCTACAAGATACGCGCCAAGGTGGTTATCAATGCTACTGGACCCATGACCGATAGCGTTAGTCGCCTGGAGGATGCCAATGCAATGCCACAGTGTACACCCAGCTGGTCATCGCACATTGTTCTGCCACCCTTCTATTGTCCCGAGCAGGTGGGCGTCTTCGATCCGCATACAAAAAATGGCTCAGCAATATTCTTTTTACCCTGGCTGGGGCATACGCTGATGGGGACCTCGGATGAGACGCGTGAGGCAACGAATGGGTCACAGCCAACGGAATTGGAGGTGCAGTATCTCTTGGAGGGCATCAAGAGCTATATCAATCCAAATTTTGATGTGCGTAGATGTGATGTTTTAGCCGTTTGGGGTGGCTACAAACCGTTGCCTATTGAAACGGCTCAGCTCAAGAATTCCACATTGAAGAATCATATCATTTCTCGTGGAGCAGGCAACATGATCTCAATTGTAGGTGGCACCTGGACATCCTTTCGTTTGATTGCCGAGAAAGCCATCGACGAAGCCGTTCAGAAAGGTGACTTGAATCCCATGCGACCACAGTCTATAACAGCCAAAACATGTAAGCTGGATGGCGCCATTGGCTGGTCACCGAATATGTTTATACGCATGGTGCAGGATTTTGGACTGGAGCGTGATGTGGCCAAGCACTTGTCGGACACATATGGCTCCAATGCCTTTAAAGTGGCCGTCGTTGCCAACTCCAGTGGCGGCTCTTGGCCCATTGTGGGCAAAAGACTGCACTCGGACTTTCCCTACATTGAGGCGGAAGTGCGACAGGGCGTTAAAGATTATGCCTGCACATTGGTGGACATGGTGGCACGTCGCCTACGCGTTGCCTTTCTCAATGTCCAGGCGGCCGAGCAGATCTTACCACGAGTGGCCAGTGTTATGGCCAGCGAGCTAAACTGGTCCAGGGGTAAAAAAAGAAGTGAAATAGCTGCTGCACGCAAGTTTCTCAATACACAAATGGGCCACACACCCATCTATGAGCCAGCTCATCTAAACATACCCATCAAGCTATCCGTGCAGCAGGTCCAAAAATATGCTGCACATTTTAGAAGCCTGGACGACAGCAACACAGGATTTGTCTCAATTAACAAGTGTTGTGCGGCCATGAAATCGTTTGGTGTAAAAGAGGTTCCTGTCGATCTGATGCACGATGTCCTGCGTGACATTGATTGTCATGCCCAGGGCAAAGTGAATCTCTACGAGTTTCTGCTTCTGATGTCCGCCATTGTGCATGGCGATACGGCGTATTTACGCTATGCCAAGTTGCATTTGGATCAAAAGTTATCCCAAATAAGCAACCGAAAAAGCACACGACGGGCTACTCCAGTGGAGCGTTCGGGAGGTGGATTGTGATATTTTAATTTGTAATTATATATATAATCGAATGTCAATAAATTGTTGAGTGTATTAGTAAAATATCTATCAATTTATTGCTTTACTTAAAATGTTTATAATCTTTTTATAAAATGTCGAAACTATTTCCACAGGTTTTAATCCTGAGCCACCAAACTTGGCATGCATTTTGGTATATAGTATACCATAGGCAAAAAATATACATAGATCTAAATGAAGCGAGCTCTCTGCGTCTCTCAACTTTCTCAATTTGCAAAACATGGAAGAGAAAAGAGCTTTGCTTACAAAAGTGCAACTCAGTGCAAAAGTAAGTATGCGTTGCCCAACACTGGCACTTATTAATTCTCCTCTCCTCCTGGTGTTTTCAAATTTCAAAAAGTATTAATTAAACAACTTATATATTGTATGTTTTAATTTATTTAAATTGTAAAAACCTTTTATAAACTACGCATTGAGTTTAGATAACGATGCCTTTGTTATACTGTTGTAATTTTTAACAATTATATATAATATATATTCACTTGACAAAAACTCGAGTAGCTTTAAAAGATTTTTTGTAGTTTGATATAATATGCATTAATAACATTTTATCTAAGAGTTTGTTGCAACAGTTACGATAACTTCGAGTACATAATAAATATATTGTAAATGTTGCAGACATGTGTAGTATTTTGATCCTCCAGGTAAAAGGGTATAACATTTATTGAGTTTTGCTTCTTTTTTTTTGTAATTATGTTTAGTGCACAGTTAAACAATTGTAAGCTGTGCATGTTTTCAAGGAATATATTACTCAAATAGAAAAAATCATAAACTAAAATAAATAAAATTGTACGTTTAGAAAATAATTTATAAAGAATATATAAATATTTGTTTTGTTGTGCTACATACATAAAATGTATGCATTAGAAACTACTTGACATGTATTGTTTTGAGTCTTGGGTGTTCTACAGAAGACACCCTACTCTGTGGTATGGTTTCTTTCGGTTTCTTTTTGGCTAATGTAAATTGTTAGCTGCTTAACTTTTGACCTGAGCTGTTAAGATTTATTGTTAAACTATGTCGATGTGAAAGCCGATTAAACTTTAAAGTAAAAAATAAATGAACAATGAACTGTACTGCAGCATTTAGCCTTATTTGTCAAACATGTCTATGTGAATGAAAATAAAATAATAAAAAAAAAAAAACACGTTGAGATTAATTCGGCCATGTTCTTTTTGTGCACTGGGCATGATAAGTTGAAGTGAACCAAGTTTTTTGTAATGGTTAAGCGACAGCATCGGTGGCACACTCCTCCTCGACGGTAATGTACATGCCCTCCTCCTCATAGGCGGAATCGTGCTTGGCCAGAATTCTCAGCAAAGGACGCAGGCGCAACCACCACTGTTTCTTCGGTATGCGTTGGCTATGGAAATATAAATGATCCAATTTTAGTATTTTTATAAAAACAAGAATGGTTTAAGAGCTATTCATGCAAAAACTTAATTCTTCGACCGATTGGAAATGGAAGTGGAATTTTTCGCAGAAGTTATATCTTTTGTCGAAAGTGAGCTCTAAAAAAGGGTACTTGAAAAGGGTACATTCAAGTAGCGTAGTATAACTTAAACCCATTGCAAAGATGTATACGAAGAATCATTTAACACACATATTTCTTCGATTTCGGAAACTTTACCCCCCTAGAAAGAATATGTGTTTCAAGAATTTGAAAAGATTCACAATGATTGTCGGAAAGTAGATGGTAATTCAGACATGCAATTCTTTAGTTTTTTGTGCGATTGATTTCAATCCTTAACTAAACAAATTAGCGATTTTCGAAAATTTACTTAATTTACGGGTGAAAAATGGTGGGAAAACTGTGGCATGGCACTTTTCATTTATCCTTGGTGTTCAACTTTAAATATTTAGACTTTTACACATTTTCTGACAAACTTAAAGAACTCTCTGCAAGGATATAATCTTAAATATTAAAACTTACTCAAAGTTTGTCTCGCCAATGAGATCAACCAAAGGAGTGAAACGATACTGACGAGAGACAATGCCCAGCAGGGTTGCCGTATCGGGTGACTTGCAGTTGACGATGCCATTTGCATCGACATTATTCTTGATTTGGGTTGCCAGCCAGTCGACACATTTGGCGGCCATTTTGGTGCCCATGTTGCGATCGAAGGGCGTGGGTGAGCCACCCTGTTGCATGTGGCCCAGGATGTTCATGCGGCAGGTGAAGAGACCCTTGCCTTCCTCCGAATACAGACGGTAGATGAAATCAGTGGTATAATTTTCACTGGCCTTCTCATTGCGCAAAATGAGACCGCGTGAGACGCCCTCGGCCATTTTGGATGCCATGTGGTAAACATCCTGCTGCAGATCTTTGATTGAGAATTTCTCCTCAAAAATATAGGCAGCATCGGCGCCACCAGCCAAGCCGGCAAGCGTTGCCAAATAACCGCAGTAGCCACCCATTGTCTCAATGACAAACACGCGCCTCTTGGTGCCCTGGGCAGATTGACGAATACGATCGCAGATTTCGGTAATCTCATTAAGACCAGTGTCGCAGCCAAGCGAGAACTCCGTGCCGGGCACATTATTCGAAATGGTTGATGGCACCACGACAATTGGTATGCAGAACTCTGGATAATTATCGCGCTGATCGGAGATTTGTCCAGCGGCATGATAGCTCTCAAAACCGCCAATGATCAGCAATCCCTGGATCTTGAACTCCTTGAGACGCGCAGCAATCTCCTTGAATTTGCCCTCGGGCAGAGTGCGCTTGGTGCCCAGATAAGCACCGCCTTGGCCAACCCAGCCAGACACATCCGACCTTTAAGATACAAAAACATTAAACATTATTAAATTTACGTATTGGGAGAAATTAATATGTTTTGTAATGCATTAGTTATTTCATTGGCATTAAAAAAAGATAAGTATAATGAAAAACACATTTCATTCCTTTTTTTTAATGATAATGAAGAAATAATGATTGAAAATACTTTTCATTATTATTACATTATTTGAATGACAATGAAGAAATAATGAAAATATCATTTCTTTTGTCAACTCGAATGAAAATACTTATCATTATCATTACATTAATTTAATGATAATGAAGAAATAATGAATTGGAGTACTCACCATCCCAACTCGCGAACATTGCCAGCAATTAAACCCTCAACACCATCGTTGACCCCATAAACAACATCGCCGCGATAGATCGCATTGCGTACAAAGCTGCGCACAGCCGCGTTCATGCCACAGGCTGGGGCACCAATGTGCATTACAGCTAGCCTGTAACCCTCAATGGGCTTGCCATCGGCATCGAAGCACTCCTTGGGCGGCTTCAAGCGCGTCAACATCTTGTAAGTTTCCAGATTACGCTCAAAGGAGCGACCACGCAGCTTAACAGCATCCGCCCAGCGTTTCTCCTTCATGGCCTTTGCCACGGCCTGAGTGCGTTCAACGCACTCCATAAGTGGCACACGAACCGTCTGGTTGCCATCCAACGAGATAACCACTGGCACCGACTCGTGTGTCGCCTCCATTAGGGCTAGCGTGGCTTCAGCGCCCATGCGGCAGGCCTGCACAAAACAGATAAATCAGTAAGTTTATAATTGAACTTTATTTTTAGGAGGCCCAAAGTCTTACCAAAACACGATCAAAAGCGCTGGGATT
The DNA here is from genome assembly GCA_949708635.1 of Hirtodrosophila cameraria. Taxonomy (NCBI): domain Eukaryota; kingdom Metazoa; phylum Arthropoda; class Insecta; order Diptera; family Drosophilidae; genus Hirtodrosophila; species Hirtodrosophila cameraria. The sequence continues at coordinate 1,504,622 of OX453089.1, forward strand.
GCCACCACGCTGCACATGACCCAGCACAGTGATACGAGCGTCATGCTTGAGACGCTCATCGATAACCTTTCTCACATCCTCAGCGGTAATTGGATGTCCTTCGCGATCCATGGCACCCTCCGCAACAATGACAATGTTCAGACGCTGGCCAGCCGAACGTTCCTAATAGATGATTTTCAAAAACAATTTTTAGAAAATTGTTTAAAAATTATATAAAACATGAGTTTCGACTGATACTAGTAAGATAGGTGTGCAACATAAAGTGTGATATGTATCAGTATAGAGCACAATCACTTAATGTTGCAATGCATTAGTCATTTGATTGGCATGATAATGAAAACAACACTTCATTATAATTAAAAAGCTAATGATAATGAAAAATGTTTTCATTAGATTTAAATAGTTACAGTTACAATGACAAAAATGTTTATTAGCATTAAAAAATGTAATTATAATGAATATTAATTACATTAGAATTGCACAAGGAAGTTTTCATTGAAAATTTGAATGCCAAGAAAAAGTTTGCATTCATTTTCAATTTTTCAATGGAAATATTTTTTATTACCACTACTTTTTTTCAATTCTAATGAAAATAGTTTACATTATCATTACTTTTATTTATTTTCGATAATGAAAAAATAATGAACATGCTAATGAGCACAACACTGATATGTAGAAAGCACAATGAAAATATGAAAAATGTGTAGTTAAGCGAGTATTATGTTAAGGTGAGTATTATGTTAGACGTTTTAGGTGTTAGTATGAAAGACTAAAAGAGAATACAAGAAAGAATAAGCCGAAATTAATAATGTAATTAACAAAGCAAAATTAAAGACAATTGAATTGCACTGCAAAAAATTGATGGCTACACTTGAACCCAATAAAAGCCAATTGATTTCCGAAACAAAAAGCAGCAGCTTTTTCAAAGACTGGTCAAAATTAGAATAAGTTAGTTGAATAATTAGCTATATTAAGTATATATTAATATATAGCATATGTAGGCACAACCAATTAATAAGAAACAATAACACCGTAGCGAATTGAATTTGATTTTAAGACCTGCACATTTTTGGCTGACCTGAATTAATTTTTTGCATAGTGTTTCCTGCCAGTCAACTGAAACGGGCTCTTCGGGAATTAACATAAAATCAGCTTCTGTAGCAATAGCTGCTGAAATTGCTAAGTAGCTAAAAACAAATAAAATTAAAAAAACACATAAACGATGCACACATGTGATGAATTCTTGTTATTTAATATTAATTATTCATTATTTACAATATGTTAGCAAAACGGAAATCGAGCGGAAAGGAATCAGGATCAGGATCGGGAGGCAACGAGGAAATTTTGATGTTTATAGTGAAAACGAAAACTAAAAAGGCTGCTTTGAGTTCTAAAACTAAATTATTGACTAACTAAAAGCCATGTCGACAGCAATAAGCAAAAAAATCAAATTAAAGAACCAAGTGATTGTATTATAATACTATATGTGTGCGTTGTATGTGTGTAAGTTTTAAATAGTATATTTAATGCAAAAGATTTTGCGTTTTTCAAAAATATTGAAATGTTCAGTTCTTGCCTGAGCTAATTGAGTACAAAGCCTATCGGGCCAATCGGTTTTCGGTGGCATTTCGGGTATAAATATGAAATCCGCCTCGCTAGACAAGCCAGCAACAAGCGCTAAATAACTGTAAAAATATAGGTTATAGTTATAGTTATAAAATGTATAGAATGTTAGTTAAAAACAACAAAGGTCAAACAGGGCTGGAAAAGTGTTCACATCAAGGGAATATTCTGATAACAAATAAAATGTATTTCTTAGATACAAGCTTTCAAATTGATATAGACAAAGAATATGATTGAACACGACAATATTATCAAGATAACGAATACAAAATATGATTCTGAATCATTTTAAGAAGAAGATAAAGAAACAACAAAAGGCGATTCGATTCGATTGTATGAGACATTTATCGAACTTATTTCTTGCCTGTTCCAATTTAAGTATCAGTCTATCGGGCCAATCTTGTGGCGGTGGGGATTCTGGCAGAAAGACATAATCAGCCTCAGATATAATGCCAGCTACAACAGGTAAATAGCTGTAGGTATTGAAGTTATTTGAACATGACCATTACAAATCGAAAAAAAAAAAAACAAAACAACTACTAACAATTTGAAGTAGTTACATCTTAAACTATGTATATATGTATATATAACGATCCGACAACAAATAGCTTACCCACAATGACGACCCATGACCTCCATAATAAAGGTGCGCTGATGTGAATAGGCAGTGGAGGCAATAGCATCGATAGCTTCAATAATGCGATGCAAGGCCGAATCCGTGCCAATGGTCATGTCCGTGCCACAGAAATCATTATCAATGGAACCCACCTGTAAAAGAGATTATATTTATAAGTTTATATCTGTTTGCAACATGCTTTATAAACTTACCAAACCAACAATGTGCAGCACATTGTACTTGGCCTTCTGGTCAGCCGTTATGGTGCTACTCTTTTCCAGCTCATCCAGCAGGCTGGACCACTCCTGACGGAACAAATTGGCGCCAGTTAAGGAACCATCGCCTCCAATTACCACCAGATTGGTAATACCCTTCTGTACCAGATTGTTGGCGGCCTTTAGACGACCTGCACGCTCACGAAAGTCCTGGCAACGTGCGGATCCAATAATGGTGCCACCACGATGTATAATCGAGGAAACCGATGCCCACGATGCCTCCTGAATGCAATCGCCGCCATCTACCATGCCCTGATAGCCTTCCCGAATGAAGTACACCTGGTTTCAAGCATTATTTCAAAAGAGTAAATATTTGGCTTCAACTTTTTGTTACTCAAACATATTTATGTTCAATATTAGCTGACTGACAAAGGAACAATTATGATTTTTTAAATAGCTTTTTAGTATATGTATTATCTGTGTAAATGTTTTGCTTATCTGCCTTATCAATTACTCAACTTATAGTAGCGATAAAGCAAAATTGTGATTGTGATAAAGCAATAGGTGAATAGGTAAATAGTATTGGCATCTGTTTCTTAAACACACATATAATAATAAACAATATACACACATATAATAAACAATGTCCTTATCAGAATTGGCAACTGTTTGTACTGTTTTTTAATTTTTTTGAAAAAAAAAAAGAAAAAGAGTATATTGGGTTTCTGAAGTGTCCGTCTGTCCGTCCGTCCGTCTGTATGAACGCAGTTTTTTCCACAGTTTTGAAGCTAGAGCAACCAAACTTGGTATACATGTTGGAATATACCATTGTCAAACAAAGTGTCAAGATCTCCCACCCCACCCCTTCCCCCACAAACCGCAAAAACCTATGTCTTCCACAGTTTTATAGCTAGAGTAACCAAATTTAGCACAAGGTCTACTTATCACATCCTAAATTGATCTGACTAAAAAAAATTTGGACACGCCCACCTCCGCCCCCACAAATAAGCATAGTCTGTATCACCCCCACCCCTTTAGCTAGAATCACCAAATTTTGCAGGTTGAATTCTATTGCCCTATTAATATAGATTGGATGAAAATAATTTTGCCACGCCCACCCCCGCCCTTGCAATGTTTGTTTCTCCTAAGCCTGTAAAACAGGCCCAACCAAATTTAAATTGATGGCAAAACTTGAAAGACTTGAACAAAAACACAATTGCCACGCCCACCTCTGACTCCGCAAAGAGGCGAAAAAAAGAGTATATCGCAGTCGGGTGCATCCGACTGCAACGTTCTTACTTGTTAATGTGATTTCATTACACTATTTCACAATCAAAATCTTTGAAAACTAAAAGCAAAGTACTTGATGCAATTGTGGTCTCTTATGACGGAAATCTTTCTTTTTCTATAATATTAAGTTCCTTATCAAAAGTTTTTAGTTGTGTTAATAGAAAATAGATAATAATTAATTTTAAGTTCTTACTCATATATCAAGTAATCAAAACTATTACTATGGTAGATCAATTGGGTCAAACAAGCATATACAAATCCAGAACGTCCATGAATTGAAAAAAAATAAACCAAAAATGAATGCTAGAAAATAAAAGTGACTTTCAAGACGGCAGCCTCGCGACAATTTATTTGATTGCAAAAAATAAATCATCCTACAATTTAGCGTAATTTATTTCAATTGAAATTATTTAAATTGCAATAGCAACGCCAAAATGGAAATAAACTGTTAAAATTGCAATCAATAAAAACAATAAGTAAATAGTTTACAATTTTTAAACTATAACCGCATTTATTCGGCTATTTCTGCGAGATCGTTTAAAGAAAAAGTCGCCCGAAATAAACTCAATGTCAAATGCGCACGCATACTCATACATATTGTATGTGTGTGTGTGTGTGTGGGCCGCTTTTATTTTCTTGAAATATTTCTTACAGTCTGTCTGACATGGGTTATCTAACGGCACTTGACACCCAAAGAGCAAGCTAATTTGTTTAATTAGTGTTTTTTATGCTTATGCAGACATATGTTTGTATTTCAAAATAATATATAAATAATTATATTTCATTTATTCATATTTAAAAGTTAAGAGCTTAGACTTTTGTGCTTAATTGAAAATAACTAAGTATTAAGGAAGAATATTTAAAAAACCACCAAGATAAATATACCGCAAAAGTTCAATGCCTGCACTTGGTCCACTGACCGATAAGAACATATATGTATATGTGTGTATATGTTTCTCTAATATTTGTTAAAGTATTATACCTATACCAATAAGAAAGCACTTGACAGAGGTCAAAACTCACCTTGCATCCCAAATAGATGGCCATACGCACACAGGCTCTCACAGCCGCATTCATGCCCTGGGAGTCCCCTCCGCTGGTAAATACAGCCAATCCTTTGTCACGCTGCGAGCCGCGCGCCAGAAAACGTTGATTAATATCACTATTCATATTGATGCTTCAGTTATATATATATATAGTTGAGTTATAAACTTAGTTCAAGCTTGGCTTTCTTGCACTTGTTATTAACTATTTAAAAACTATATCAATCAAATGATTCACAATTATTTAAGCACTGGAGCAGCTTCAAGGAAGCCAACTATATATTCAATACAAATTGGGAAAACTTATATATTAGCTATGTGTTTGCTGGCGAGACGATTTTCAGTAACTGCGCTGCACGAGAGCGTCGCGGTCGGAGAAGTGTTTTTTTTTTCTTCTTTTTTGCTTTTGACGTTTCAAGGTGACCTTTCAACGCAGCAACAAACGCTTTTTGGTATGTTGTTAAGCGCAACTACCCGATACTGATGCAATATACTGCTTGTCTGATGTTTTTATCACACGAATAGCGTCGTTTAAATCTTGCTATTTACACTATGCGTAATTTTTCATAATATGTTTCATTAATACGAATTATTATTTAGCTAATGCGGCCGAAATGTGCTATCAGTTTTTTGCTAATGTGGGTGAAAAATAGGCGATTACCCTATTGGACTCGTTTTGTTTACCCCATATGCCCAGTTCTCAGCACAAAGACAGCTGTGCGCAACAGCTGTTTAAGCGGCTGACGGATAAAAGCTCTCTCACGCTCACGCTCATGCTCATGCTCACGAGCTTTTTGTGTGGCAAAAGCCAGCGAAGCTTGAGTGTGTGTGTGTGTGACCGTTAACTGTTTGAATGTCAAAAGAAGACTTTTTCTCATTTGAAATGTGAGCTTGATTTAATGAAAGTTGTTAAAGAAAAATAAATAAATAAAATATAGAAAATATAGAAAATCAAATCAAGTTATTTCAATACAAAAGTGCGTTTAAAGTGAAAATGGAAACATTTAAAAGCGAGCCACTCAAAATCAAGCGTCTATTAATATCATAATGCTTATCAGAGACGGATTCAGGAAGGAAATGCACGTAATTTCCGTAAATTGTACCGAATGGAACATAATTTAAAAAGCTTAAGGCCATAAATGTTTTACATTTCAGATTCGAGACGAACGAAACGGAATCGAATTTCCTTTCTGGTTTCCAACTCAAATGCTTAATCTAATCATAAAAACTTGTCTAAAAATGAACTTACAAATGGCCTGCAATATGGTTTCACGTAAACAAAAACATCTTCAAAGCTTTGTAAACATTTTCGTAATTCTTTCATTTTATTTTCACCCTTTGCACACATATTATCCCCTGGTTTCATATCACCACAGTTCATTTGCACCATCTGTTAGATAAAGTTGATTTATGAAACAGTTCTTCAAGCACATCATTTTTACATCTACTTACATTTCTCCGAATTGTGGAACTGAGGTTTATGTCATTCATTTTTATTATATTCATCAAGCAGCTACAGTTTTCACTATTTATGTTGGGTACGTCCAGCACAGATCTTGATAACTTTACAACTGACTCAGCTTGCCTGTCAGTGGGATTTTCAAGTTTCTTGATTGCCCAATCATTTTCATCCATCTCTAGACTTCGATTATAAGGCAGGTTATATATAATATTGAGAATATATTGAATCAAGTACGTACTTATTGAAAAATGTGCTGCTTATATGAAAAATTTTACTAACGATGCTGTCAACTTCAGAAAGTATGGAAAATACCTCAACTGTGTTATCGCACAAGTAACGGTAATACAAATCTATATCTTGTCCACGCAATGCCACTAAACAGTCGTATTTTTTTACCGGATCCTTACAGTTTCCCAAATTTGCTTTAAACGATGCCAGCTTTTCCGCAAAGCTAACTTGACTAGCTGCAATTTTGGGCTGTTCTTGCCACTTTTTCGCATACCGAAGCTGGTTGAAACCATATCATAATTTAAGAAATATCTGAGCAATATTTTAGAAAATTACCTTTTTAATGTGAAAGGCATTAAATCCGGTATAGTATTTACTGTCTTTAGATATATAACGATTTGAACGACAGGATTGATACTTTGGCAATAATTCCCGGGATTGTAAAACGCTGTGGAACAGAGTTAGGACTTCATTTCAATATATTGTTACTACGTACCTGGCTATTAATTTTGTGAATACTCGAAATTTGTTTGAATGCATACCAATTTAGTTAATTTCCAAAATTTTGCAGTGTCTGGCATTTTACACGAAACACTTTGATTAATAAAACAATGCCTGATTTGAAAAATAATGTTTTGGCACATTCATAGCAACATCTATTTTAATAAAAGCCGCACACTCTGTTAATCTTTGATACACACGGGAACTTGAAAAGCTTGAATACATGTGTTTTGATTTTAAAACAACTTTAAAAGCTGTTGATTCAAAAGAGGCTTTATAACTTGTATAGCAAGCCATAAAATATATTACATTTCTATATTAATTTATCTATCTATATTCCAAAAATTATAAAAAAAAGTAGAAACTATATTAAGTTCATTTAAATATTAATAGACTCGATATATAAGTTCTTAATTTTATAATAATGTTCATACATGTTAAAAAGTTTATTGCAATTTGCATTGAAAAATTATAATGTCTAATCAATCATAATTTATTGGATTTGCCTTGTATTATCCTCGCGTAAGAAACTTGTTTATATATTGCTTGATTTTTGGATATTATTGAATATTATTTGCATTGTCAAAAGTAAAAATTTGAATTTTTCATTTAGTTGCCAGCAGAGATACCAAATCCCTTATATGATTCCTCATTGAGTATGTCAAGTTGGACCATGGCATCAATAATCGTCTATATAAAATTGTATAATAAAATAAAAATTTATAAAAGTTAAAAGAAAATGTATATAATTTATGTGGAATCTGATAAGCTCATACAATAAAAAGTTTATAAAAATAGAATCAATGTATAAAAATTAATGCATTGTTCAATAACTGAAAAATATACTATTATGAACGTGGCAATAACAATTAATTCAGAATCTATAATAACTAATGTTTGAAATGAAACAGAAACTGATTTTCTGTTTTTTTTTTTTCATTGAAAGATGATAAAGCCATAAAATAGATACGTGTTCAACTTACAAATGGTCTGAAATATGGTTCCCTTTATTGAATAATATTTTCAAAACGATTTCGTGATTCATTCAATTGCTTTTTTTTTGTTGCCCGAAAAGTATATCATATAACATTGCTTTGGGGTTATCATCAGACCTTTTTTACACCACACTGGATGCACAGATTCACTTTTAATAGGCGCTGCAACGGTTGTTTCAACAGGTTTCTCGCATTTGGCTTGCCTCTGGGCATCGACGCGTCTCTGTAGATATGCTATAGTATCGGGTACATCAAGTTGATTGATTGCGCATTCCTTGCGTTCCATAAACTCCAAAGTTGAGCTTGAAATTTCAAGAGTTATATAAGAGTTATATTGACTATATTGGCACTTACTTTTTGAGTGGAATGCGCTTATCGATGATCTTACAAGCGATGCCATCGACAGCACAAAGTACAGACAATGCATCAACTGTGTTATCGCATAGATAGCGATAATATAAATGTGTATCATACTCCCGCAAGGCAACTAAATAATCATATTTTTGCAATGGATTTGAACATTTTGACAAATGATCTTTAAATGAATTCAACTTAATTGCCAAACTACCTCGACTATCTTTGATTTGAGTTTGCTGTAATGTAATTGAATTAAGAAACTACTTAATACATATCAAGTTTTAAAGTCTAATTACCTCATTTTTTTTACTAACGTCGAACCCGCCATAGTAATTGCAAGCCTTGGATAAGTATCGATTGAAACAATTATATTGATATCTTGGCAGTACTTTTTGTTGTTGAATCACGCTGTGGCAACCAGTCTTTATTTCAGCTATTTAAAATTGGTCTTTAAGCGTACATACCGAAGTGAAAATTTGGTGAATACGGGAAATCGGTTGGAATGCATGCCAAAATAGTTAACTTTGAAAATTTTTGCAAAATTTTGTGTATTTGTTTTAACAGCACTTCAGTTCCAGCGTGGCATGCTTAGTTTATTATTAAAACAAGTTAGAATACTCTAGTCGAGTGTGCCCGACTACGAGACTCCCTGCTCCCAACATGCATTTCAAGCAGTTCCGCGGCAACACAAGCAAGCAGTACACTTAAAATGTAAAGTGCCTGCCAAACTATTGTTTCTGCCAGCTGAGACGGGAGTAATAGATTCTTCCATAACTTTGGTGCTATTTATCCGATCGTGTTGAAATTTACACAGCTGATCAACATTGATACAACATATATGTGTACCAAAAATCAAAGCTTTATCTTTAAAATTGTGGGAGTCTTTTGCAATTTGCGGGCGGGTGCATCCGATATTTAAAATAAACTTGATCTGCGTATGGTTTACAGGAACCTGCATGCCAAGTTTGGTGTCTCTAGCTCTTATAGTCTCTGAGATCTGTGCGTTCATACAGACAGACAGACGGACATGGCTAGTTCGTCTCGGCTGTTGATCCTGATCAAGAATATATATAGTTTATATAGTGGGAAATGCCTCCTTCTGTCTGTTACACACATTTGCAGTACTTTATAACTCCCTTTTTCCCATTTTTAATGGGAACAGGGAGTTATGATTTGAAGCGTCTGTGCTTAAACTCTGAATCCAAAGCTCATTGGCTAGCTTCATTTCCGGGTAAGTCCCTATCTTAGTTTACTTATTAACTGATACTTAAAGCTTGTTTTAGTTTCAAATCAAACACTGTAGCTCTCTGGTTTTTTATTATTTTTTATTTTTTTTTTTGGTAATTAAGAAACTGTAATTTCAATAAACTTAAATGTTCACATCAATCTTTGCCTCCATTATGCATACAATTAATGTGTGCTCACTGCTTTTTTTTTTTTTTTAATTTTCATATTTTGTTTTTTTTTTAACTCATTTTGATCTTTTTAAATGTTGTATGCAGTATTATGTTATGTATTGCAGATCTCATTGGTTATTCGACTTGCCTCACATATTATTTATGTATATTATAAGCGTAAATTCAATTGCGAAAATATACAGTTACTGTTCTTATACACATACATGATTATACATATATACATATATATATATAGGTTTTTGTATTATATTCATTTCATGGACAATATTATTATGTATGTATATATGTATATATGTATATATGTATATATATATATATGTTATATATGTGTATATATCTTAGCGGTGTTAATAGCTCCTTTTTGATACTTGACTTGAATGAAAAATTAGCTTTCAATATAGGTATTATGTTTAAATTTTTGATTAGTTATTTCATTTCCCGTTCTTTTGTTACTGTTCTGTTTAATGGAAGTTTTTGTTTTCTGCAATTAAACGCCTTGATATACAAAACTAAACACATAAATATCAACAATAAAGCAATATGTTGCATTTGTAGAGTTTAGTTTAGCGATAAATATAAACACTTGCTTCACATACCGATTTAGCTAGAGTTTTACATTGACAACACATGAATGTTTGTTTTTTTTTTTTCTTTTATAGAGAATGAAAGAAAACACTGAGACATTAATAACAATTTGCACATTGATACCGTTATTGCTGTTGCATGATTGCACATATTAAGTACATATATAATATAAATAGTTATCGCATCGATCATTCTAATTATTCATATACTTGACATAATTGTGAGCTCGTGTTGGCATTAATCATTTTATCGTGCCTGTTCTAAGCTTCACTTTCAAATCTGTTTCACAAAAATAAGAAAAATACTTTTAAACTGGCACAATAGAACTTCTGCCTTTAAAGATATATATGCATGATGAAAAAATGTATATTCCGTCTTAGTTTATGTCAACTTTGCAGCATTTTAAAAAACAATTTTCAACATAATATTCATCGTAAATGCAAGACTGTGTGTAAAACAAAGAAAAAACGAAAATAGTGTTGCAAATGAAAATAAAAATGAAGGTTTCTGTTGTTTTTTGTTTTTTATTTGTTGTATTTTAGAAAAGAAAGAATTACAAATAATACATAATTTGTTTCTTTTGGTTCGCTTGGTTTCTCTGCAGAATTGCAGCTTGTTCTTCTTCTTTGACGACGAAAATTATATATGGGCATTATTTGTAATTATATATAATTGTATAAACCAATTAGCCTTTGTGTTTTTTTTTAAGGAAAAGCGACGCAGCGCATTAAACAAAAAAAAAAAATAAAAGACATTCTTGTATTTGTTGTTGACTGTGTCTTGTGTTCTGTTTGTTGTTGTTTGCTTGTTGTATGTTAATATAAAACAAAATGTAATTATTTATTAAAACATAATTATAATAAATAATATTACTTTTAGGCATATATATATATATATGTATAGTGTACGCAGTTGGCCTAAACAGCGGAATAATCAAAATAACTACACAAAACAAAATTTCACATCGTTTGCCATAACACATCTTAACATTTTCGCCTGATGTTAGCTGATATAGCTTTATTTCGATTTGACTCAAATATAGTTTGATTTGTTTAATATTGTTTTTTTGTTTTTCAATATGTGCATAAGCATATTACTAATAAAGACAACTTGGAACGGCATGTGAAGCAAATTAAGACGTTTTTCTTTTCATTTTTAGTTAATTAGTTTTCAAAGTTGTTCGTTTAAAACAAATCAATTGATTTCATTAGAAAATTGTAGTTTTCGGTTTTTTTTTGTCTTTGCCTTTAATTGCAATATGTATACAAGTTATACTATACTGTCTAATCAGATTCCTTTTCTTCATTTGTTAATTGATCAGCCTCACACTATATCATCATCACACACTTTCGCAAGCTGAATCTGCAAAATTCTGCTTTTATTTTGTTTATGCTTATAAATGAATGATGTTTGTTGTTGTATTAAGATGCTGATGTTGATTTTTTGATGTTGCATTATTATTTTTTCATTTTCTGCTGCCTCTTGTATTATTATTACCTTCGACTTCAAAGAATTTTGTTTTTTTATATTTCTTGCTTTTTGTTTTGTTTTGTTTTTTGTTTTGGTTGTATTACTGAATAATATTTGCATAGTCAAAAAGGAAACATTTTAGTTGTTTGGTTAGTTGTCACCGCCCTCCTGTGGCTCATCGCCATCACCCTGGGTATCGGAGGTCCAAAGGGTCAGGTTATCCCTCAACAATTGCATGATGAGTGTTGAGTCTTTGTATGAATCCTCATTGAGTGTGTCCAGCTCGGCTATCGCATCATCGAACGCCTGTATTTTGAAAACAATGTATTTAATAAATGTTATTGAATATATAATATATATGCAACAATAACGATGCAAAATGCCGGCAAGCTGAATGCCAGTTCAAGTTCTTGTTCAAGTGCATAACAAAAGCATTTAAGTTCAATTTGAATAACATTTTGAATTGGTTTAGTACTTTACAATACCCTAAGATATGCAATATTATAAAATTTGTAGAGAACAGTTCCGGTATTCACTTAATTGGTTTAACAACAGCCGAATTCAATGTGAATTTAATTCGCAAAATCTTGGCCAAAGTGAAAACTGGAACATAAAAAAAAATAAATAATGTTTAGCTAGCAAAATCAAAAACTAATAAATATTGACCTTCTTCTTAGTACTATATAAAAACTTCACCAGCAAGGTATGGACTGCATTGTGGAGTGGGTTAACAGGATTAAGTCAAGAATTAAGCCGTTTTCAGTATGCATAACATGCAATATAAAGTATGTTTTAAATATTTTGTTTGGTTTTTGCTCAGATTGTAAGAATGTTAGTTTACATAACAACAATAAATAAATTAATAGAAAACAAACATAAACATGTGTAGAAAGAAACTGAAACTGAACCTGTTTAGCTAAATGACAAGCCCTCGCTGGTGAATTGATTATTTCGTAATAGAAGACGGAAAAGTTGAGTGCAAGACCTAATCTGATTGGATGTGTTGGCTGCATTTTAGTTTTTGCAATATCGAATGCCTCTTGATAAGATTTTTTCGAGTCCTCAACGACGTCTTAAATAATGTACGTTAATAAATGGTACAAAATAAATGAAACAGAATAAAGAAACAAAATATAAATATAAATACAATCAAAGTTAAAAAATTAGTTTTTTTTTTATATGATACAATATTTGTTGCTTATATACGACCATATATATATTAAACTAGAAATGTTTTGTTTTTTGTTGCACTTGTTGCTTGCTTTGCTTGCCAGACATTTTACTAAGGTTGTTGTTGTTGTTACTGTGTGTGTGTGTGTATTAACCTGTTTAGCCAATTGGCAAGCCTTATCTGGAGAATTCAAAATCTCATAATAGAAGACTGAGAAGTTAAGTGCAAGACCCAAGCGGATGGGATGTGTTGGCTGCATTTTACCCTTGCTAATGTCAAATGCATCCTGGTAAGCGGTTTGGGAATCGTCGACAACAGCTATTTTTTTTTGCAAAACACACAAAAGAATTGTTTATGATATATGCCTAATAATATAAGCATAGCTTATAAAAAAAAACTTAATATTATTGAATACTTACTGTTGCGCGCGTCTCCTGTGGCGACCTCAGCTAAATACCTGTAATAATCTCCCTTCATCTTCAAATAGAAAACCTTGCTTTCTGGATTGCTGGCTTTTGGAATAAGATATTTGTCCAGAAGGCCCTGTAAATTAAAAATAAACAGAGTACAATTTAATTAATTTGTAACTGGTTTTAATTCACAATTTAGCTTTGTAAGCTATTAAACCTATTTATCTTAACTCAGCTTGAGACAGCTATAAATATAATATGTAAGCATGTTTATGTATGTGTGTTATGTATGTATAAGTATGCCAATTTTACAGTTGACTGCAATACTTCAAAGTCTTATCGATTTTCTGTCACCAAAGCAAAGCAAAGCGAAAGCTAACGTTCGTTCGCCCCCCTTCCAACCCCAACAACTGAAGGTAAGGGTTTCTACGTGTGCCGTGTACATTGTACACATTCCAACTTTACGATTTATTTTTAAACTTTATAGCTCTACTGACATCTAAAATCTATTATACACTTTATAGGTCAACACTTGGCTTTAAAATAAAGCTGTGCAATTAAGGCAAAACGCAAAAAAAAAACTGTAGTTAAGTTGACATTAATCAAGCCAAGTTGATCCATTGCCATCTTAGATACATATCTTATAGATACATAGTCTATTTTGTGTGTGCTGTGTGGCAGCAACAAAAGCAGAGGCAACATGTCTGGAGAATTTCATTTGTTAAAAATAGATTTATTGATTGTAACCGAATCTTCTCTGCACAAACACACAAACACACATCTGCAAGGAGCACCAAAAGCGTATTCGCATGATTATAGCTTCAAAGGCTTCCTTTTAACAGCGTGTAGTCTAAACATGTGCTCATACTCGAAACGAATATGAAATATGATTATGATTTGCGTATGATTATCCCAATCAATTTTTAAAATGTCTCTGCCTTACCCGTTTTTTCGTTAACTTTATATAATAAAAGTACGATTACTAAAAAATTCTGGAAACTATGAATCAAGTTTATGAACTTTTGCAATAATATTATAAGTTTTTTTAATTTAGCTCATCTCGAAACAAAAGGTAGTTTTCATTTTTATATAAATTACTCAGAACATAATGATTAATATTGATGATCAAATTTTTCCGACCTTCCTTGAAAATAAAAGTAATGAGTGATTTCTTTGTTTGACTTTTCTTAGAAAAGTACAAATTTGTTTCAATTTGTAAATTTACATGAATAATTGTTATTTTCAATTGCTGTTTTCAACTACGAACTTCTGCCAGATCTCTGATTTATATATATATATATATTTTTTAGTAAAGTTTGATCATTTATGCCCACTGTTGAACAGTATAATGGCAGCTATAGCTTTCATATAGTTAATAGTCTAACAAGCCGACACGGAAATCGGTTTAAGCTCAGCTATATACATGATACAGTTATAATACATACTTATACATAAACAGAAGCTACCACCGCCTACCACAAAGCCATGCTGAAAAAGGACTTGCGCAATGGACAGCCGCTAAAGTTTGAGAGAGATAGAGCGGGAGGAGCAGGAAGGGAATGCTCTGTGTGTGTGTGTGTTGAGAACTCATCATAATTTGCTTATATTGGGTAGAGAGGTGTAGGTATTACGCTAACAATGTTCATGGTCATGGGCAAAGTACAATGAACAATGGGACAGTGTCTTTGATATGTTGTATATGTACGTACCAAAACTTCATAGCAAATTTCTCTAAGCTCCTTCTCCACACGCTCTCTGTACTCGCGGGCGAGCTGTTGTTTTCTGGCGGATGCTTCGGTTTTCTGCTCAATGGAGGAAATGACACGCCACGATGACCTGTTGTTGTTATTAATTGATTTAGTTATTAATGTAAACACTTAAGTAAGCTTTCATCTATATAATATTACCTGCGCGCTCCAACCACATTTTTGTAGGCAACGGAGAGAAGATTTCTTTCCTCATTTGACAGCTCAACACCCGTCTCTGTGACTGATTTCATGGCCTGGGCCATATCATCGTAGCTAAAGAACATTAAGAAACATCAAATTTAGCAACATTATTATTAATATATATATTTTAAAAGACTTACCGTTCTGATTGCTCGGCCAATTTTGCCTTCTGGACCAGTTCTTCCTTATCGACTGTCGACATTTTGCTGTTTTTTGTTTTTGTTTATTTACTTGACCAAACTAATAATATGTAGAATTTGAATATGAGAGTGTCTTTGTGTGTGTGCCTGTGTGTGTGCTCTGTTGTAGTTGATAGACAGCAGAAAAATTAATTAAAGTAAGAGGAATCCACAGCTCAAAGCGTCGCTCACAGTGTGTGACTGGTTATCTGTAATCGAGAATAAAAATAAAGATATAGAAATTGAGATACAACACAATCTGGCCTGCTTAAAACAATTTTTAACATAGAAATATAGTCTTATCAGACACGAAAAGTTCGATTTTCCTTCTTTTTTTATTGGCCACTCCTCAGCAACTCTCAATTAAGCCAAAATTAAGTCAATTAGTTCTCTCGCAAAACTGTTCAACACGTTTTCAGCCAAATATCTTGTGGCACACTCACAAATACACACGCAGCTACACGTTAAGAATGAGAAAAGGCCGAGAAAATATATATGTATCTGCCGCTTCCAGTGTTGCGCTTTCGACCAGGCCCGAAACTCGACTAAAATGAGCACTTGGCTAAAAGGTTGAGCTACAGCTAAAATAGAAGCAACGCTTTGCCGCATTGCCAGGAAGTCAGCTGCGGTTAGCAGCTGCGCGTTGCAAACTTCTACTTGCCACCATTTGAGACATGTTGTGGCACACAATCTGTATGTGTACGAGTATATACTTATATAGGAGTTGTGCTCAGCAACAAGCATTTATTTTTGAAAAATGATGCAAACACACCTATTCATGTTTCTAAATACTCTTTATTTCACAATGTTTTCGATTTTGTATTTGCGTTTTCGAATAATTGCTATTCATAATCACTTTTGACTTTGTTTTTCTAAAACTGGTTAACTTTTTCAGTTTTTCATCTGTTCTGTTCCCATTTCCCATTTCGATCAAAGCATTTGGAATCGGCATTATTAGCTGCTCTTAATTCCGAATATTGAGTAGTATTTGAACTTATCTTTCAAAAGAAAGAACAGTTGGTGTTTGATGCGAAAACTGATAAGCAAAATCAAAAACGATTCGGAAATGGGAACAGGACTGAATGTTTAATCATCATTTTTAAACGATTTCCGAAATTCGAACAGCTATCAAGTTTGTTTCCGATTCGTAATCGTAATTGGTCTATTTCCATTATAAATTACCTTTCATTCCAAATCTTAAATCAATTCACGGGTTAAAACATGTTCTGAATTCCTCATCTTGAAAATTCGATAGAGTCAAAGTGTGCATATTGTGATTAACAATGATAACTGATTTCGATAACATTTGATGCCAATGTTGGTTTTTTTTAAAGATTTTTTTTTCCATTTGAGGAATATAAATTTGCTTTAAGAAATCACATATATCGAAAAGTTGCCAAAATTAGTCAGATTCTTTGTTTAAATTCGCATATATGCATTATTCATGTGTGACAATTAGCAGATATATTCAAAAAATGAGTCACCAACATATATTACGAAGCGAATAAATAAAGAAGCTTAGACTCACAATAAAATTCCAAGATTAAATAAACGATAAAATAAATAAATATGAAATGCCTTGCGTAGCTTCAAAGTCAATAAACAGTTGCATTTACGTTTAAACAAGTGTGAGTAATTTTTACAATTTTGTATCTTGGCTCATAAATACAAAACATGTCAATACATATGTAATTGCATATACTACGATACAAAAGGGTAACCTGTTGCCTATTGTTAGCTACAGCTATAGCTGACCTTAAATCTATCAGTGTATGTGTGTGTGGGAGGTGTGTATAGTGTAGTGTATTACATAAATATTGATTGATTATTATTTATAAATAAACGAACGCTGAGTGAGACGCTGATTGATACATTTTTCATGATATCCTTGGGGATACAACACCACATTATAATGACAAAATTATTACACACAGGAGAGTTCTTTTCACAATTGAGCTTTTAAGATAATGTGCTTTCGACAGTAATGTTTTCATATTTCTTGCTAAACTTAATTTTGTCTGCCTTAATTGTTTGTCAATTCAATTACACGTGCTTTGGGCTTCAGACATCAAAATCTGTTGGGGCCTTACTTCAAGATGCACATTGATACGAAATGAATGTGCTTGGGAATGTTTGAATGTAAAAAAAAAGTCAGCCAGCCACAGCAAACGAATGGAATGAAAAACAACACAGAAACAAGAAACAAGAAAAAAAAAAAACAACATACATACAGAGAGAAAAAGTTAAAAATAAACTATGAATAAAATTTTAAAAAAGAAATAAAGAGAGAAATCTTTGGCTTGATGTGTGTGTGTGTGTGTGTGTGTGTGTGTTTTAGTATGAGTGTGCCTGTTTGGGATATGTGAGTAAGCAGCCAAGTATATATATATATAAATATATATATATTTATATATAATGTATACATGAATGTACAAACATATTGCTTGTATGTATGTAGATGTCAAAGATAAATGCTCAATGACCCCAATGCACAAATGTTATCTTTGTTAGCTTACAAATATATCATAAAAAATCCGATAAAAATGTCAAAGTAATGAACATATTTTCCAAATTTTTTTCTTTTTTTATATTTTTAACTATATATAACACTCATACATATATGTATATATACATTTTGATTCTTATTTCGACCGGTTTGAATTCTTTTCCGATACGAATTCTTTAATTTGATCTTTAAAGCTATAATGTTAAATTCATAACCGAGGTATTAAACATAACTACATATGTATGTGTATGTATATGCATGCATATATGTTTATACACCCACCCACTTGTTATACACGTATATATATATACACAAAATATATGTTTAGATTCTATAAACGATCGCAATCGACCGTCAAAGTCGAGAAACATTGACCCTTTAACTAAAAGCATACAAGTGCATCAAAATACATACATACATTTTTATAATGTAAGTATGTAATACATATATATGTACATATGTATCTTTTTATAATAGCCAATTTTTTTTGCGTTTCTCGTTTTTAGGTCAATTGACGTGTTTTGTGTAAATACTGTTATTGACAAAAGTAAAAGGAAAACAAAAGAAAAAAAAAGCTAAGCAGACCGCAACAGCATTTATTCTATGATTTTAATTTGTATTTATTTATGTACATACAAACATTTATGTATACATACATATGTACATACATTGCTACTATTCAGGCAGCAGCCACTCCCTCCTTTTAATAGAGGCACACAATATAAACTCAAAGCTATAAATCGAACTTTATGCGTCATGGACTGCGTCATTTTGTTGGACATGCTTCACAATGAGGAAGTGGCGCGACGAGACGAGTGCAAGAGGCAACTACAAAACTATTTTTGATGTTAATGTTTAAATGTATATGTATGTGCATGTCATAGAAAGTATTTTTTCGGAGTGCCCAAGCAAAGTGTTTCAAACAAAAGCTCATTTTTTGAGCGATCGTTTCAATCACAACTATAAAATAAGTTGTCCGATTTTTATCAAATTATATTCACTATTAAATTACACTATATTAAGTATAATAAAACATGCAATTGCTGAATTTGGTTGAGATATCCGTTTAAACAAAAGTTTTTCCAAATTACAGCATATTTCTATATGGTAATATTTTCTATATCAGAAAGAGTAGACCGATTTCAACACAAAAATCATTATTATGTTAAGAATAGATGGGATTGATCGAGCTATCTTGAAGAACAAAGAAGCTCTGCATAAAACATGGAACCATAAATTAGTTGATACGAACAAAAAGCTTTACGCTACTAGGATTCCTTTATAGGCTTTAAGGGACCAATTTTCAAACCAGGTTCATTTCAGCACATTGTTTGATAAATGACATCTTAGATATTATAATAGTTCGATACAGCTCAAACAAAATACATAATACTTGGAATAATGCAATGTAATAATAATGCAATAATTGATATAACTTCAATTCATTTCATTCCTACTTATTTCTAAAGTACTTATAAATAAACAACAATTACAACTTCGAAAGTTTTTTATTACTCCCTGTTCCCATTAAAAATGGGAAAAAAGGAGTTATAAAGTACTGCAAATGTGTGTAAAAGACAGAAGGAGGCATTTCCCACTATATAAACTATATATATTCTTGATCAGCATCAACAGCCGAGACGAACTAGCCATGTCCGTCTGTCTGTCTGTCTGTATGAACGCACAGATCTCAGAGACTATAAGAGCTAGAGACACCAAACTTAGCATGCAGTTTCCTGTATACCATACGCAGATCAAGTTTATTTCAAATTTTGGATGCACCCGCCCGCAAATTGCAAAAGACTCCCACAATTTTAAAGATAAAGCTTTGATTTTTGGTACACATATATGTTGTATCAATGTTGATCAGCTGTGTAAATTTCACCACGATCGGATAAATAGCACCAAAGTTATGGAAGAATCTATTACCCCCGTCCCAGCTGGCAGAAACAATTGACAGGCACTTTACAAGTTAAGTGCACTGCTTGCTTGTGTTGCCGCTGAACTGCTTGAAATGCAAGTTGGGAGCAGGGAGTCTCGTAGTCGGCCATACTCGACTAGAGCACTCTTACTTGTTTTTTTTTTCTTTTTCGGTATGACATTGCTATAAATACATACATTGTCTCTATATCGATACCGTCTGCGATATATTGAATGTTAGTTTTGTGTTGACAATTTAAGCTCAGTTTATTTTAATTAAAAATCGACTTTTTGCAACAAAAATTAAAATGTACATTGCTGCGTGATATATTTTTCAAATTTTCATTTCTATGACCGATGCTGATTAAGAACATATGTTTGTATATTCTTAATGCAGTTACACATTTTGTGACATTGTTATTACGTGTAATACCTCTGCAAGTAGGTAAAAAATAAAAGCGCTAATAGTTCTCGAAATGTCAGTGTGACGATGGTCGGCATTGCCAAAGCGACGCGACGAAACGCGTCGGTCACTGCTACAGATTGAAGATAACGGCAAAAATAAAATTCGAAACCGTTTGTAGAATTCTGCGATGACGGCAACTTTGACTACTGCAAAACGGCGCTTGCCTGTGTGCATGTGTATGTGTGAGTGTGTGAGTGTGTGTGTGTGTGTGTGTGTGCGTGTGTGCGTGTGTTTGCGCTAACAAATTCACCACACCGGGCGGCAAAGCTTAAACTCACCACACCGGCCCCATGAGGTCGGACGTCGCAGCAGAGCTTCATGCGCAGTAAAGACGAAAAATTACATACATATAGAGAAATGCCGATAGGAATAAGAAAAAAATTCCAATAGACACAATAGAAAAAGGAAACATTCAAGCCATTTATTATAACTGTTTAATTTGTAAATTTCGAATCGGTACACAAATTTAAAAAAGGCATCAAATCAAGTTACTTTTATACGTATGTTTTAGTAAGAAACAAGTGTGTCTGGCTGTGAGTGAGGGGGAGGAGGGTATTGGGAAGAGCGCGCAACAAAAAGTATAAAAATAATCCCAACGAAGAGACAGCCAGAGAGAGATAGAGAGAGAATGAGCAAAGAGAACTTACACACTCACAAATAAGCAAACGCAGTTAGCGTTTGCGAGAGCAGTACGGCATTATTAAAGAACACGTAACCGCGTGTGTCGTTCACTTACATACATATATGCATACAAAAATACAAATGTATGTTCATATATCTTTTCAGATATATTTATACATACACATATATGTATGAATGTGTGGTGAGAATTGTGACAGCGCAAATCCAATAAAAAAAAACGTGATGTACGTGCATACATACATACTAATGCATATACATATTGATTAAAATTGTATTTAAAAAAAAGTTCCTAAGCATGAGATCAATAGATTAACAGCATTTTACATCTCGTAAAGTGCATGTGCGTAATACATTTTTGAAACATGCATACATTCGAACACACATGTACATATGTATGTATGTATGTATTTTAGCTATTGACGAGCAAAACGCCTAGCGACCGAACAGAACAGAACACACTTAAGCAACAACACAATTCGTCTTCGCATTAGCCAAGTCAGTTGTTGCCACGGCCGCCAACAATCAGCCGAAAGCACTGAAAATACGAAGCTACCAAACGAATCTCACACAAACACACACAGAGAGATACACAGATACAAAATGTACCAACACACATGCATAGGCGTGCATATGTATGTATTTTTTGCACACAAATTCACAGTTCTCAACGTTTTCGTCTTTTTGCGTAGTATTTTTATCGATCGCTGTGCCATAGAAGCATGTAGAAACTTTTTTTTTTGTTCATGAATGCGGCTTTTGCACATGTTTTTGGCATAAATTTGCTAATCGAAATCAAATTTTTTGTACACACGTGTTGTATTGCATTCACTTAAATTTTTTTTTTTGTAATTTTCTACGTATGTACATATATTTTGCCCCACTTTACAAAATGCAAATTGCGTTACCTTACATTCGAATCACTCGAAACGACAACGACGACTACCAACGAACGGCGAACAACTAAAAGTGACGGCAAATGTGATGCACACAGCGTAAGCGTTATGTATCTGTGTACGCCTCTTCGTAAAAGGAAATATGCATGTGTGTGTGTGTATGTGCAGGCAGTTACACACACACAGTCAAACACGCTCACAACACACAGGCGGCAACGCATGCCGCTACACAGCAGTTGAGCGAGAGCGAAAGAGAGGGAGAGCGCACAAAGAGTGGGAGTGGGTGAATAAAAAGAATTGAGTGAATACCGGTCAGTGTTGCCAGCCTGGCCGCATATAAAAACAAAGTTGCCAGGTGTGATACAAGTGAAATGGTTTCGTCAAGTTCGTTCAGTTTCAAATGCACACAGACCTGTTGTTGTTGTTATGCTTTTCGTAACAAAAACTAGCTTCAAATTTTATTCAAGTGCATTAAGCTAAATACTTAATAATTAATGCAATTTGTATGATTTAAACAGCTACGAATTTGTTGCAATTTATTGTACATACTTTTGTGACGCATGCCACTAAAATGTTGTTGGGCGTTCGCTGTCTGCGCTGTCGTCGTCGTCAATTGTGCGCAATTGTTGTTTAATTGAGTAATTTGAATGAGACGTACGAAACGGAACATTGGATGTGTGAATGTACGTACTTATGTACATATGTCTAATGTTTTTTGAATTCGAACGTTACGAATTTGTATTTTTGTGGCCTTGTGCTGCGACGATGACAATAGTACGTGCTTATTTGAGCATTGTAAAATGTTTATCAACATTTAAGATTTAACAGGTCTGCCTTCCTTCCAATTGGAAATTTTTTCAAATTGCTACGGAAGTCAATTTTTTCTAAAATTTCTAACAGACTTGTTCACAGTTCAACTTTTTAAGAACAATAAAAAGTAATATAATTACATTTTTATGATAAAGAAAGTTTTTGATACATTCAAATCGTTAATTGAATGAAAATAATTGATAGCTATCAATTAATTATAATTAATTATTTAGTATATATATTTATATAATTTTAGTTAAACATGTCATCATTTGGAAAGATATTGCGAAAACTAATTTTTTCTCGAATATTCTTATCCGACATGTTTTTAATTCTTATCAGACGTGTTCTCAATTCCACTTACTTTTGTAAAGTAATTCAAAATTCGTCCTTTTTCAATTTGCAAAACCTCAAATCACTTTTGTACTGCAGTAATATTTAATATACAAGTAAAATTACTTACAAGGTATTAAACAATAAAAAAGAGGAAATAAAATATTTTTAATACGCACTACTTGGTTTTAAACTAAGCCCTTTAATTGCCGCTTACGCACAGTCTGGAATGGTTACCTGTTGGAAAACCTTCAAGCGCTTATCTGCGCACACACTGATTAAATTTATTTTTTGTTTTTTTTTTTTTAAACTTCTGTGACGGGCGCCTTATCAGGAATTGTGTACGTGTGGGCGTGTGTGTGTGTGTGTGCTTTTGATAAGCGGCCAGAAAAATTATTGCCTTAATTCTAATGTTGATTTCATTGAGAGGAGAGCAGAGAAGAGCAAACAAAAAGCATATCCGAGAGACCCTCGACGCTTTTTGAAATTCTAACTGATTATAAAGAAAATTTCTTATTGTTGGCAATGCTGTATAGTTTCTTTCAACTCGGCAAAAATTCACACAGAAATTACGTCATCAGCGTCGTACTTGGAAACAGTTACAAAATGTTGTTGCGCTGCATTTGACGCATAACTGTTGGTCTCATCATAACTATATTACACATTTTCTGTCGCATTTTATGAATTTTATCAACTGTTTGCTTTGTGCAGCTAATTCATTTGGCATTCCGCTTCCAATAGAATGTGAAAAAATGCGGTTTTGGGCTTGCCGACAACATGGCGCTCCAAAAAGTAACCAAAGAGAGGAGAGAAAGACGGAGGGGTATGCACACACACACACACACACAAACACACATATTACTCACTGCGCCTTTGCACATATATGCGAACTTGAGAATTTTGTAGATGACACAGGTTTCTGTTTAAGACACTACGTTTATTAAATTATATATATATATATTTTTTTAGCCTAAGATATGTAAAATTACTACGTAAACACACACACCTTTCGTCGGCTATTGCTGTAGTGTGACCAGGTTAAGATAACATGAAAACATTCCAGTTTGCTCTTTTCTGCTAGTGTGGCCGCGTGTTCATTTTAAAACAAGTTGGCCGCTCCTTCAAATATCGATATAAGTACAATCGCGATAGGTGACAGGTGGGACAAGAAAATATCGCTGACAATGATATTTTTTAATTTAAATTTCGGTAACGTTTCGATATAGCTACCCCTGCAAAACAGCGATCAAAAAAGCTAGTTTTGGGCTCAAAAAATGCAGAACAACGCTGTAAACGTTAACAGTGAATTAAGTTTGTTAAGTTGGCGGCACTTCGAACTATTTTACCAAGAAACCGGTATTTTAACAAAAAATCGCGCAATATTAAAATCAACAATCTCCGCTACTCTGTTAACTCAAAAAGGCACTGATATGCATTATCGATAGACCATATATTTGATGTATGGAATTTCTAGCGTTCTTTGAAACGCATGAAAAGCCAGAGATATTTTGTCTCGCTGATTTTGTTGCTATTTTCAATTATTTGTGACTTGATAGATATATCGCCCATCTCACATCGATATAGACTACATCGATAAACAGTGCATCGATATAGTCTACATCGATTAAATAATCATCGTAGCGGTCGCACGTGTTTACTTCGTGTTTTAAATTTGTGCCCAGGATTTTATATTAGTTTAACAAAATGCCACGCTCCAAACGTGATAAGAAAGGTATGCAAATATCAATCAAATAATTGTTCAACTGAAACAATTAACTAAACGTTTTGTTATCCAAACAGTTTCTTTAACCAAAACTGATCGCAAGGGCCTAGAATGGAAACAGCGTATCATCGATGATATACGCTTCTGTGTGGGAAAGTATCCCAACATATTCGTATTTCAGGTACAAAATATGCGCAATAATCTCCTTAAGGACCTGCGCTCGGAATGGAAGCGCAACTCACGTTTCATTTTTGGAAAAAATCGGATTATGCAAATCGGTTTGGGCCGCACAAAAGCCGAGGAAGTTGAAACAGACATACATAAGGTAACGTCTTGACAAGATTTATATGTCAGTAAACAACTTATGGAGCAATCAGGAACATTTTAAAAGAGTCGCAATTAAAAAGGCTTACGGATTATTATTTAGTTAATAGTATTGCTCTCAAAAATGTATCAATTCAAAGCTTTCATATTTATGAATCTTAAAGCAATCTCATTTCAGATTGTTTTCGAAACGTTCATTTGAAAAGGGTCTCAATAGAAACTGTTTTCGGAACATTCCAAATGATGAATTTGAAAAGTGTCTCAGATCAGAGGGATTCTGAAGGGCTTCTTAACAACATTTTAATGGGATAGCTTTTGAAGCGTTATTGTAATTGAATCTTAAAGACTTCCGTATTTCAACTCTATTAAAATAACCGTAAAACCTATACAAGTTTCGACCATGAAAGAGTCTTAATTCATCAAAGTAGGAAGCCAAATGAAAGAATCTTAATGGCAAGCAATTTTTGAACTGAAGAAGCCGATTTTGAGACTAATTGTTTAGTTTGATATAGAAAATTTCAATTACTCACAATTTGTTAAAACAATTTTTCAATTGAATTATTTCTCCACAGCTTTCCAAACGCCTCAGCGGCCAGGTGGGTCTCTTGTTTACCGAAAAGTCCAAAGAAGAAGTCCTGGCCTGGGCTGAAAACTATTGGGCTGTGGAATATGCACGCAGTGGTTTCGCAGCCACCGAAACTGTTACCTTGCCCGCTGGCCCACTTGAGGAATTTGCACATTCAATGGAACCACATTTGCGTTCCTTGGGTCTGCCCACAAAACTGGAGAAGGGCATTGTTACAATTTATAGCGATTATACGGTGTGTGAGGAGGGCAAAGTGCTGACGCCGGAGCAGGCGCGCATACTTAAGTTGTTGGGTAAACCAATGGCAAAGTTTCGTTTGACCATGAAATGTTCGTGGACAAAGACGGATGGCTTTCAGCTACATGTTGAGGATGACTTGGAGGATGAGAAAGCAACAGATAGTCCCATGGAAGCGGAGGATGACGGTGATGATAAAGATGATGACGATGATGAGGAATGATTAGCCATTATTTCAAATTATTAATTAAGTTTATGATTATGTATATAATTATATATATAGCTATTAATTAAATTGCATTTTATTTGAAGTAGAGATGGAATTGGAGCCGGAATTTCGTGTTCCCCGAAACATGCTTCCGGATCGGGGCAAATTTTGAAATCCCAGATGAACTTGGCTATCTCGAAGGGTCGAGCGGAATTGTTATGCATATCCTATTTCGAATTTGGCGTAATTTAAGCCGACGACAAATTGCCACTGCCGCTGCCAGCGCCTTTCTTTGTGGGTCGATACGCAATGACATAGCGTTGTGCCACATTCAACGGCTCCGCATAGCCGTTCGAATAGGATGAATCTTCAAAAAGTACATCATACTCCTCCGTAGCAGTTTGTGGCAGGCGATGCACAATGGCCTTGTAAAAACATGTCGTTTGTGGATACAAAGCCATTACTATAAATTAGATACAAGAGAATTTAGAAATAGCATACGAAATGGTGCACAATGATGAGCGGCATACCAACTGTATCCTTGGGAAAGAGCGCATGTCCATCGGTTTCAGGATTGGCGCGCATTAGTGGCAAGGGTATCACTTTACGCTTGCTGAGCACATGTCGATCCTTTTGCTCCTCATCAATGTCAATGACATCGTATTTGTTTTGTCTATGCAAAAATTGCACCACTTCCGCCAATATCCAGTTCTCCTCCTCATCGCTGCCCTTGGCCAAAGCGGCCACATTGTCACCCACTTTGGCCACATAGTTGCTCTCCGCTGGAATCGCACCACATAAAGCTGGCGCACGATCTCCAGGCTTGCCCACAAACAGTGGCAATGTTTGTGCCGACAATTGAACCATCTTCATTAGCGCTCCACGACGAATGGCTTCCTTGTTGCCTGCATTGCGAGCCTGTGATATTATTATTGAAATTATTCTATATATTCTCATTTTGCACTCATTGTATCAACCTGTATGCGACGTTCGTTCCGTATATTTCGTATCTCATGTATTTTGGCCAATGCTGCGCGTATTGTGGCCTCTTCCTGTGTTGCCTCCAATATTTTGGACTGTATCATTGTCTTTAATTTGGGCGTTGATGTCTGACTTTGCTGTGCACGCACAAGGCTGGCCATTGAGTTCTCTGCACGTCGCCGTTCGCTGTCCACCTTGTGTATATGTTGCTGTATGTCCTTCAGGCGATCCTGTTTTGGAATATGTGTCAAATATATGTTTTCTCATCAATTATATACATGTTAGCCAACCTGAATCTGTTGCGCAGCACTTTCTGCAGTTAGTGGCATTTTCTTAAATCGTTTAAATATTTATGTTCTTGTTTATTTTAAGTGATTTTGTTTAATGCAGCTGCTGCACTTTTTTATTTTCCTGATAGTGGAATGACACTTTCAATGTTTTTAGGTAAACAACCCCCTATGGTGGGATTATACTTTCAAGTTGCTGCGCTTCATAATGTGCTAAAAAATGTTCAAAAAGATATTGTACAAACTATATTTTACTTTTAGCATATATATATATATATATATAGTAGACATTAATTAACGAAAAGAAAATGAATTATTATTTGAAACATTCGTTCAAATTGTATTTTTAAAATATATATATTATATAATCAATAATTAATATAAACAAAGTGTATGTATTTTGCCGAAAGTCAATACATTTCTATATTTATTTGCGAAACACTCAAATTTTTGTTAATTTTTATATATTGATTATTGATGATTAAATAAAATAGCTTAAAATATTTTTGTTGGCACTTTGCAAATAGTAAGTGTCATTCTAGTATACCACACAAATTAAAGTGACCATTGTCACAAAATACCGAATTTGACCGATTACGTTATCGAAAGTATATCGGCCTGCCACCACAAACTATGGTGAAAGCTGGGGAAAGTGTTTTTCTGATTCAAATCTGAATGTTTTCATTGTTTATCTTAGTGTTAACGAAGAAATATGTACTCGGCAACGTGCGTGGCGCCTGTTAATATGGCCCTGGTTAAATACTGGGGCAAGCGGAACGAGGAACTCATACTGCCTATAAATGATTCCATCAGCATGACACTGGACACAAATGAAATGTGCGCAAAGACAACAATTAGCGCATCGGAGAGCTTCAAGGAGAATCGCATGTGGCTAAATGGAAATGTGGTGGCATTTGAGGAAAATGCACGTCTCATGCGCTGTTTGGATGGTGTGCAACGACTCGCTTTGGCCAATGGTGCACTTAGGTTTCCCTTGAGTTGGAAGCTGCACATTGCCTCGTTTAACAACTTTCCCACTGCAGCAGGATTGGCATCAAGCGCCGCTGGCTATGCTTGTTTGGTTTATACGCTGGCACGTCTATACGCGCTGCCGCTCACGCTGACGGAGGAGCTCTCTGCTGTGGCACGTCAGGGCAGTGGATCAGCTTGCCGCAGCTTAAACGGCGGCTTTGTGCATTGGCGGCAGGGTGCCTCGAATGATGGCAGCGATTCCATTGCTGTGCAGCTGACGCCCGCGGAGCATTGGCCCAATATGCATATGCTTATACTAGTTGTTAATGATGCACGCAAGAAAACTGCATCCACGAAGGGCATGCAAAGTGCTGTGGAAACATCAGCCCTAATACAATATCGTGCCAAAGAGATTGTGCCACAGCGCATCAATGATTTGACTGCAGCCATCAAATTGAAGGACTTCAAAGCATTTGCGGAGATTACCATGAAGGAATCAAATCAATTGCATGCCATTGGCTTGGATACCTATCCGCCCTGTGTCTATATGAATGATGTCTCCCATGCTATAGTTAATTTTGTGCATGATTATAATGATAGTGTGGGTTCGTTGCAGGCAGCCTACACATTTGATGCTGGTCCAAATGCTTGTCTATATGTCCTGGCGGAGCATGTGCCTCGACTTTTGGCTGCCATTCAGCTGGCATTTCCAAATGATGCACAGCACAGCGTGGAGTACTTAAAGGGCATTCCTATTGAGTCTCTGGAGTCCCAGAATGGTCATGCAGCTACTTCTGTTGGCCACATTAATGCCAAGAATCTGCTCAAGTATATTATACATACGAAAATTGGCAAGGGTCCTTATCAACTAAGCGATGATAAGAGCCTGCTTATTGATGGCTTGCCGCTGCCCAAATGATGTTCATTTTAATTTAGTTATAACTAGTAAAAACTAGCTGGAATTTGAATTGGTTGCTTACACATTTTTAATGCCCGCATATTTATTTTACATTCTTAAAAATGTATTTCAGGGAATGCCAAAACATTATTTTTACCTTTGTACTCATATAGCTTCATGGTTTATTTATTTATTGTTCGCACATTTGCAATAAACATTTTGTTATTTAATTATATTCACGTTTCTGTTATTTTAATTAGGTTGAAAATTGTAAGATGTTGCTTTTGAGATTATTTTAAATATTAACATATGCATATGTTTTATGTTAATCATTTGTTCTCTTCAATTTCCTTTCTTATTATAATTTTAACATTTCTGGAGTTTATTTTCAGTGCGAGCTTATAAGCTTTGCTCCAGTGTGCGTGCCAATTAGAGATGGGAGCTAACGTGCCTTAAAAAAATGCATTTTGTGCGTGACAATAATTGACACAACACGATAAATAACATATCGTGCCATATCGACAATATTACGAATTTTAATCAATTAAACTAATGAAATATGTAGGCATAGTAATGTTAAAGTAGAATTAAACTTGTACTCGATTTAATAATGATGATTTCATCAAACACTGATCTTTACTAGATCCACAAGTAGTTTTGATCTTGCCTGTAAAGATTTGGAAATGTACTTCGAAATAAAAATCACACATAGTTGAAACTCTTTATCTGGTAACTTAATGTAAAGTTATAAGGTAAAATATCTAAAACTAAGCAGCTGAAAGACGATTATTATCATAATTAAATCTAAAACTTTGAATAACTACAGCTGGAATCGGGAAGACATATTCCAATCCGAAATGTATTATCCCGTTCCGTCCGTCTCGAAGACTTATACCATGAACAACTTGAGTAATTTTCGTTTTTTAATTTTTCTCATTCTTGAAATTTCTGTCTGTTTAAATTTTAACCAACTTTTAAGACTATAATAAAGGGAATAATTCCGGAACCCGCCCCTTTATTCCGAAACATGCTCGTCCCGAACTCATAAAGTGCTTCTTCAAAGAATTAAAACTGTGCTGAGCTGTAGGTTAAGTAAATATATTTTGTTCTTATAATCAACACGTATAGTAATACTTGATCTTAAAAATACACATGTATATATATTATTTGAAAGTTTGTACATCTAGAACTAAATAAAAAAAGAACTTTTCAAAAGCAATTAAAAGAACAGGCAGCAAATAAGGCCAATTATACATGAGGTATAATTAAAAGTTTAAAGCAGACAAAAAAAGGCACTCGCAAGCTGAAAATGGTTTGCTATTGTTGCAGGTTTGCATATTCAGCTTGTGGACTCACTGCAGTCCGTTAAATGGTCAATAGTATCAATGACAACATGGTTAGTTGGCAAAGTGTCCAAATCGAAAGTGCTTGTTGTTGCATTTAGCAACAGCTCCAACGATATTTCCTGCTCCAAGGCAACTGTTGTTAGCAGCACTTCACCGCTCTCCTCATCAATGGCTGTCTCAATGCTATCCTCCAATTCCTGATCATCAACTTGTTGGTCATCATCAGTGTCATTGTCATTATCATTATCATTATCATTATCATTGTCGTTATCGTTATCATTGTCTGATATTAAACTAGCCATATATTGCTGCACAGTTTCCTCACGCATATCCGCCTGATGTTATTTGGCTGAAAGCAGCGATGAATTGGGAATCGTTTGTACGGAGCAACCAGCTTCCAGATGCTCCATAACCTGTTGTTTTAGTTGCGCCACATGATCTTTCAGGTTTTTAACAATGCCCGCCAAATCGGTATTCTCGCCTTTGAGTATTTTCACACGATCTTCTAGCTTGGAGATGCGTTCCAACTTACGTTTGCGACACTTGGAGGCAGCCACACGATTCCGTTGACGCTTGCGCTCCAGCTTAATCTTCTCCTGCGTTTCCATGTCAATGGGACTGACCGTTGGCGAACCTACGGCATTTTGTGGCTCATCCTTGATAACGGGAAAGCCTTCTATAACATATAAAAGTTAAATTTAGTTTGTGTTCACCGAGTTGAGTTCATAAACAAGAACTTACCCACGCTGGTGTAGGTAAATGTGCCGCCACTGATGCCATTATTCACAGCTGTCATGGTGGTGGCAACTGTAGCTGGATTGCTGGCAGCAGTAACTGGAGCAGCAGCAGCAGCATTTGGACCCGCATTGTTTTGACCCAAAAACGATTGCGTATTCTTGCTGGTGTGCAGATTCTGTAGAGCTTCATCGAAGCCCTTGCCAAAGGCTTCCTGCTCGGAGGTAATGGAGCCCACTTTGGCGCTCGGAAACACTGTGCCTGGCTGTGGCGTTTGCAGCAGATTGTTGGATAACAAGAATTTCTCCAGATCAGGTGTATTGACAGTTTTGGCTTGCAAATCAGGTGAATCTATTAATAATGGTGCCATAACACGTTTGTTTTTTGCCGATTTGTTGAGATCCAAAAATGCGGGACGTTTATTGCCGTTTGTTGTCGAATTATTGCTTGAATTGGGTGTTGGAAATTCCATGGATTCCTCAGTATTAATTGGTTCCGGTTCCGTTTTAGGTACTATCGCTGCGGCTGTTCCACTCGAACTGTTGTTCAGAGCGGCAGCGGCTGCGGCAGAAACGATTGTTTTCATTGCTTTTTTCTTTTTCGTTTGAATGTATGACGTCAGTCTGATTACAAAAAGAGAAAAAGCTCATAAGTTGATGTTGTTGTGCTTGTTGTCGTGATAACTTGTTTTAGACGATGACTCATAAGCTCAGAAATACAAATGTACACACACACACATACACAGACACATGCACATGCACACGCTCACGCATGTATGAATCATATGAATCACAATCTGAACGTTCAAATTCAAAACTTACCAAATAAAAAAGCAAACTAAGCGTGTTTTTGGTTTATTTTCTATGTACACTCAATAATATGTATTATTTTAGCCAAAAGGCATAAATTAAAACAAAATAAGTACTAATTGCGTTGTATTGGGCTGGTTTTTGCTATTCGCAGTGAAGCGCATGCGACGTTGCCACACTTGTTTAAATTGTAAAGCAGCTGTTTTGCCACTAAAATAAAAATAGCCAGTGCTGCCAGCTGTCGCTAAATAAAAATAGCTAAATTTTCTATTGAAAATAGCTACAAATAGCCAACCTAACCAAAAACAAGTAAGATCGTTGCAGTCGGATGCACCCGACTGCGGTATACTCTTTTTTAGTCACTTTACAGGTTTGGGAAAAACAAACTTTGCTTATTTGTGGAGGTGGGGGTGGGCGTGGCAAAATTATTTTTATTCAATCTATTTAATAGGCCAACAGAATTCAACCTGCAAAATTTTGTGATTGTATGTAAAGGGGTGTGGGAGATTCAGACTTTGCTCATTTGTGGGTGTGGTCAAATTGTTTTGGTCATATGTATACCATGTTGGTATATACCAACATGTATACCAAGTTTGGTTACTCTAGCTTCAAAACTGAGGATTCCCCAGGGAGTCACAGCAATTGCCATTAACCAACTGCGGAAATAGACCGTGTATTATGGAAACTGAATATATTTAGCTCCTTCAGCTGTGGCAAAGACTTGCAAATCTCTGACAATAATCCCGTATATAGTGCTTGTCAGTTCCGAACATGCAGTGACTCAACTCTGGCTGGTAAACGTCTTAAATACAATCTATTCAATGCATAATATAAAATATTGAGTTTCCTAAGGTGTGGTTAAATGTCTTAGTTCCAGCAGACAGGCATCGTTAAGACGGCAATACTTTAACTCCACATTCTGAAGCTTAATTAGCTTTAGAAATATCCTGTTAATGTCGTTTACAGTTATTTCTCTGCCCCAGAGTTCGATTGACTTTAAGTTGATACAATAAGCACCTATTTTAGTTCGAACAGCTTTTGGTCGTTGCATTTTAGTAACGGTCCATTAATGATTTCTTTAATATAATTGGCGAGGATATGTAATCTGGCATCGATAGTTCGCGCAATATATCCACCAGGCAATCATCGTTCAGCATCAGAAATGCCGTTGGCACATCGGTAGAACTGTCAGAATTGTGTACTGTCATTGTCTTAATAGTAAAACTCTGGTAATGTCCCGTTACAGCTACCCCAAGTGAAATCGAAAGAAAGCACCAAAACATTTGGTTTTGGGCTCTAAAAATTCGGAATAATTCTACGATCTCAAAACTAGGCTCGTAATATTTTTTTTTTTTGCGGAAAAATGTTTTAAGAAGCAGTTTTTAGTTTAGCCGATAGCCGCGCCACGTCTATCGCCCTTTTGAGTAAGCGGAGATTGTTGCACACAATTTTAGAGCCCAAAACCAGATTTTTTGATGGCTGTTTCGCACTGTTTCCGAAACATTACAAAAAAAACTTTTTTTCATACAAGAATTTTATAGCCCACTGTTGTTGCTCTGTTAGGTGTATTTTGCGCTCAAATGGCGCTGTTAAAACAGTGAACAGCTGTGGCCGCAGCACTTCGAAAGCGATGAATCAACAGATGCCGATTTTCGAACTCGAAAGCTTTGGCTTAAACAGCTGTTGATTTATTTCACAACAAATGTAGTTTTTTTTAGTCACGAAAGTTGCGTTGCTTGTTTGTTTCTTTGTTTATTCGCACAATAATCAAACTCCCTCAAAATGACGCAGATGTCGGATGAAAAGTTCAACATGTTGATTGAAACTATAAAAGCTTTGGCAACACAACAGGAGGAGCAAGTGGAGCCGCAATCGAAAGGCAGCTTCAGCAATTGCCTTACGCTCTTTGGCGGGCAGCGGGATTACGACGCATTGGAAATTTTTATAACAGCTGTGGAAACGTACAAGGAGACGGAGGGCATCAGCGATCGGGATGCGTTGAAAGGCCTGCCACTGCTGTTCACTGACATGGCAGTCATGTGGTGGAAGGGAGTGCGGCGTGAAGCAAAGACCTGGCAAGATGCGATACAGCTGCTGAGGGATCACTTCTCGCCCACAAAGCCCGCATATCAGATCTACATGGAGATCTTTGAAAATAAACAAGTGTACAATGAACCAATCGATTCGTTTGTGTGCAACCAACGCGCTCGCTTGGAAAAGTTGCCCGAGGGACGACATGACGTGGAGACGGAACTGGACTTTGTCTATGGTCTGCTTCAGCCGAAATTCAAGGATCAAATACCACGACATGATATCAAAAGCTTTACAAAGCTGCTCGAGCGCTGTCGCAAATTGGAACGTACAAAACACTGAATCTTAGCTTTAGTTCCTAATATTTATTTATAGGTGCATAATAAAGTGAATTAAAGAAATGTTATAATAATGATTTCAATGCGATATTCCTTAAACAATCAATTCCTGTAATCATCTTTACAGAGTTGCCTTTTAGCATTAACCACAGTCGAAATATAGCTTGATAACCTTTTGAATTATACTTATCAAACACACTTCCTGTATGCATGCTTAATTTTAATCGGAGATATGGATTTAAATCTTTTCAGGAATACGTCAATTGATACAATCGCGACACATAGGGAGCGATTTTAAGTACTATCGATATATGCATTTGTGCGAGGCTGTCGATCACATCAAGCACATTTTTTCATTAAACCAAATATTTTAAAACTGTGAATACCCGAGAGACACATTTTCAGCAAAGTTTTAAGCACTAAACTTTTAAATATGAACACTGTGAAAGAACTAACTTACACTCAACATAGCGTAACACGAATTTCGCATAAATGGGTCATCGACAACTATTCTTTGCTTAGGGAAATGAATGAGCATTTTGACTTGCCTTCAACACCTTTTGACATGAAGTTTCGTTTAGTACTACATCCAAAAGAATTTGCTGCATCTGAATACTTACACGTTCGTTTATATGCGGGCTCTTTGATAGGGTTTAAAGATACTGTCAAGTGGACAGTTTCTATAGTAGATGCTGCAGCAAAAACACACTGCCAACAAACTAATTTTTGTACGTTAGGGAGACAGAGTACAGTCGCTTTCGTTAAGTGGGACCAACTATTAAATAAAACGGATGTTCTTTTGCCTAATGACAAACTAATAATATGCTGTGAGATAATATTGCTAAATCAAACTGAGACCAAAGTTAAACGGTTAAATATGGTCCCAGTGCCTAAATGTAATTTAGCTGAAGACTTTGGCGATTTACTTAATCAAATGGATTTTCATGATCTGACAATTGAGACAGGCGATGGGCATAAAATACCAGCAAATAGGATCATCCTATCAGGTAAGAAAGAGTAAGATCCACAAATATAAACAGATTCCAACTAAATTTCATGTTTGCAGCACGCAGCAAAGTCTTTGCGGCCATGTTTAAGCATCCTTTAAAGGAGAGCCAGCTAAGTTCTGTAACAATTAGCGATTTCAATCATGAGGTTCTCTCAGCAATGCTGCATTTCATCTACACTGGAAAACAGCCTGAAATGGAGGATCTTGACCTGGTTGGAAACCTGATGGCGGCTGCTGACAAATATGAGCTCGACAGGCTTAAGGCAATCTGTGCAAATTTTTTAGATACAAAACTATCGATTGAAAGTGCAGCGACAACTTTTAAGTTAGCGGATCTTTATAATGTGAAAGAACTTAAACTAAGTGCTATTGAATTTATAAAAATGCATTCTGATAGCGTTGTTGAGACGCCGAATTGGATAAATTTAGTTGCAACTGATGGTAATCTGATAATTGAGTCCTTTATGGGATCAAAAATATTAGAATCGAAATTGAATGATGATATCAAAATTGAAACTTAAGTTTAACATTATTAATCAAAATGAATATGTATGCAAGTGTAACCAAAATGAAGAAAATGGCTTCACTTTAATCATAAATGAAATTATATTAATCTTATCATAATATCATTGTTTTACAACATCATGACATATACATATGTATAATCTTATTCATTTGAAGCATGTTTGTTGATTTTGCTTTCTTCATTAAAAAATATATACATATTGTTTTAGCTTGTTTTTCTTAAACTTTTAAATCATCATTTTAATCTTCACGGTGCCGAAGGGTAGGGTATATCAATAATAAACAATAATACCGCATTAAAATACCAGAATATACCAGCATAAACAGTACAGACAATGTGGCTAATTTTGCCATCAAAAGATACCAAAAACTATATAATATACCTTGTACGGTCACGTTGAAGTTTAGTTGAATTCTTTCGACTTTCGACAAGAAAACATTGGTGTCAAGTGCGCAATTATTAAAACATTGTTTAAAAGAAACCAATGTGCGCTGAAAATTGTTAGGGAAGGTTCAAAGTGAAAAGCGAAATCAAAACGTGTTTCGAGTAAAACAAAAAATTCTGTCGATTATATATGAATTGTTAAATAAGGCTGAAAATGTTTAAGCTAGCTCAAAGGTTTTTGCCGCAGCAGCGGCTTTTGCACGGATCCGGCATTGCTCGTCGGTTTATTTCGACTAGCGATGAAGTCAAATCCGTGGATACAATTGGCGGACTGCCGACGGAGTTGGTCAACGAGCAGAAGCTGAAGAAGACAACCAGGTAAAAATTGCCAGATTTTAGACACACTAAACTTGATTTGTTTATATTATTGCTGTTCTGATGCCTGCTTCTGGTCCATGAAGCTATAAACAGACAGAGTAGAACTTTCGCTCCAAGCTTTTTCTTACTTAATTAAAGTTTAGGATCCGATTTGGGCTTTCAAAAACAAACTCTCTTTTGTAGGTAAAGAAAAACACAAGGCACTCGTTTTCTTTTACAGAACTTCTGTTTCGCTCTACAGTACGTTAATATAGGCAAAACTTACTGGGATCTTTAAATCTTTGTTGAGCGCAAGCTTGCGGTTAAAACTTCTGCTCTTTATGCGTATTACTTTGGTTTTAAGCCCAAGAGAGGCGGGGCGCGTTGAGAGAGAAAGTGTGCGGTCACGTAGGCCACGAACAGCTGTTGCTGCAGTTTCCAAACAGAGTTTCTCACTTATTATGTTTTTGTATATATGTATGTATATATGTATTCATTGATTGTGTTTCTATTTGCAGAACATTATCTACGCTACAAAATCATTCGGTGCCAATAGCAGCACGCGTCACAGTCTCAAAAGATGAAAGCCGCGATTTTATGGCTGTATTTCCAGGTGAGCTACGCTTGTGTTTTGCACAATTAGCATAATAATACTAACCTCTCCACATATTTACATTCACTCGCATACATACATTCCTTAGAGCTGTGTCGAATCGTTCACAATAAGTTCAATTGAACGAACCAATACACTGAACGAACAAATTACAATTGAATGTCGTTCATATAGTTGAAATCTTCTTTTTGTTCGTTTTCTTTTCATTCTCTTTCGTTTTGTTTATTAGAGTTAATTTGGGTGAACGAAAATTGGAATCATTTTCTTTACTTTCATATAAAAATGTTACTACTTGAGTTGAATTTGGAATAGGGTTTGCAAAAGCCGCAAAATTTGATATAGCTCTAAAGGACATACAAACAATAAATAAACATAATAATTTTGCTTTAAACATAATACAAAATTATAGAGATTTCGGACAATAAATTTCTTTTCGGGACGGAATGTCATTTTTTTTCACCTATCCATTTCTAGTTCCTACTGTTTCTGAAGAGCAAAGAGTAACAAGATTTTACTCAAATGAACAAGCTAAAAAATTGAATGAACGAATCATTTAAACTGAACTTTAGTGTACAGCTGTTAATATTAACTTGGCTCAAAATTGTCTTATTGTATTTTTCATAGATGTTGTGCGTGATCTCACAAACGCAACAAAGGCGTACAATTGCAATGATGCTGCAATGTGGTTTGCACAGGTGTTGCAATATAACGTGCCGCGTGGCAAGAAGAATCGTGGCATATTGACGGTGTTGACATACAAAAATCTGGTTGCACCAGAGCAACTAACACCTGAGAACATCAAGCTGGCCCAGTATCTGGGCTGGTGCGTGGAAATGGTAAGTATTTTTTTTTTCATCAATTCAAAAGAATATGTACGTCCTAACGATCCTTGTTGGTTGCAGCTGCAGAGTTTCTTCATTATATCGGATGATGTAATGGACAACAGCACAACCCGTCGTGGTCAAAAATGTTGGCATAAAGTGGAGAAGGTTGGTCTGACAGCCATCAATGATGCATTGATGATAGAGAATGCAATGTACGCAATACTCAAACAGCATTTTAGTCATTTGGATTGTTATGTTGCACTTATGGAGCTCTTCCATGAGATTACATATATCACAACCTGTGGACAGTCTTTGGATTTGTTAAATTCCAACAAAAGCGTTTCCGAGTTTACAATGGAAAATTATAAAGCAATCGTGGATAATAAAACTGCCTACTATTCATTTTATCTGCCCTTTGCCATTGCGTTGCATTTAGCCGGGTAAGTTCAGCTGAACTAAAGTATATTATTTATCTTGGCTAATGCATCCTTTTTGCAGCTACAAAGATGCCGAGGCATTTAGACAGTCCAAGACCATACTGCTCGAAATGGGACACTTTTTCCAAGTGCAAGATGACTTTCTCGATTGCTTTGGCAATCCGGAGATAACTGGCAAAATAGGTACCGATATACAGGACAACAAGTGCTCCTGGTTGGCTGTCGTCGCCATGCAGCGAGCAAATGCTGAACAGAAGCAAATAATGATAGACTGTTATGGACAAAATGGTATAATATCTTTTGACTTCTCAATTAGTTTATACACCTTTAGCTTATAAACTTGTATTACTTTTACAGATCCACTCAAAGTAGAGCGTGTTAAGGAGCTATATAAGGAACTGAGCTTACCCTCTACGTATGCCATCTTTGAGGAGGAATCATACAACATGATTAAAACACACATACAGCAAACATCCCGTGGCGTGCCGCATCAAACGTTCTTGCAGATACTTAATAAAATATATCAACGAGATTCGTAAACTTAAGACAAAAGCATATATACTTACATAAATGTTTTTGTTCGATAATGACTAAATCATCAATATTGTAGAAATAGAATAGTAAAAGTATTTGGCAGCATTGTGTACTTATGTAGAAATGGTGTTGTTTTTAAAGGAAGATTTTATACTGTGCAAATTGCAACCGTTCTGTTTTAATCAATCATCATCATCTGTAAAATCAAAGGGCGCAAAAGTCTTGCGAAATTCTAACACAAAAGCAGTTTCCTCTTCTTTTTCGAGTTGGCATTCTTTCCAGTTGACCTTCTCATCACAGTTGAGTATGTTTTCGGAGCAAAAAACATCCCTGTAAATACATTAAGTTTATAGCATTTGAACAAACTGTAAAAACATTCAACACACCTCGCAAAGTGTATCGGAAAATGTTTCATCTGTCGCGTTAGCAAGGTGCTTTCGTCGGGCAGCTCAGCTAAAAAGTATGGACCCATTTCCGGCAACATTTTGGGTGAATCCAAGGCGGGCAACGTTTCAAATTCCAAGTTAAACTCCTCAGCTTTGTCCTGTGAATAGTAAATATTTAGTACATATTTTCAGATTTGAGCATGTAGCTCTCACCTCAAAGCTGTGCTTGATCTTCCAAGCGTAGCCTTCCTCAAAGGCCAGCACATCTATGGCCATGTGGGAAGTCTTATAATGGCGCTCCGTAAAGCATACAACTTGACCCAGGCTCTTAAAAAGCTTACGTAAGGCACGTTTAAATTTATCCAACTCTACCCAATCCTCGCTGCTCAGCTGTGCTGCACAAGGTGTGTGTTTGGTAGACAATATCAGAACATGATGGCTATTAATGGGTCCCTTGGCCAATGCCAGATAAAACTTTTCGCCAACTGTAATAATGAGGTGCTTTTCCACTTTGGGCGAGGACAAACAGAACCAACAGTCATCTAAAGCGGAATCGAATTATATGTGTCGTATTAATCTTAAATCACAAGTTTCATTTATTAAACTAACCCTGATCAAAATGCTGTATTCTTGGCCGCTTGTCACGTTTTCCAGCATCACTGTGCCTCTTGCGATTACCGCTCGAATCCATATCATAAAAGTACTGTCGATTTTCGGACTATAAGCAAAAAAAAAAACGAGATAGATAAAACGATAATAGGGATTTTCGTTGGGCTTAATCAAAAATAATTAGAAAACAAGAAAGAAAAGTTACCTTCAATGGTAAAAGAAGTATGAATGCTCTAGTAGAATGTGAATGACAAGGAGACTCCCTGCTCCCAACTTTCATTTCAAGCAGTTCAGCGGCAACACAAGCAAGCAGCGCACTTAACTTGGCCAGTGCATGTCAAACTGTGGTTTCTGTGGGAGTTTGGTGTCTCATACGGACGGACGGATAAACGGACATGGCTAGATCGACTCGGCTGTTTACGCTGATCAAGACTATATAAAGTTTATATAGTCGGAAATGCCTCTTGCCGGTTACACACATTTGCAGTACTTTATAACCCCCGTTTCCCATTTTTAACGGGAACAGGGAGTAAATAGATATATGTATATACCCTTGCAAAAAATTTTTGCTCTACAAAAACATTATTTTCGACTGACTTCTTATGACAGCTATAAGATATAGTCGCCCGATTTGTATGAAACTTGGTCAACATGTTTGAGATAGCTTGAGAAACAAAAAAGTTTTTTATATAACTCCTTTTCTAACCGATTGTTCTTATAACAGCTACAAGATATAGAGATACATTTTTTCAGCATGCGTAGATAATGCTTAAACTCTCTTTTGAAATCGGTTGTTTTATGGGAGTTGAAAATTAAGAAGCAGCATTTATATGCGTGGGTTTGGCCATATCTAACACCTTGACTCAAACTATAGCTCACCGTTTCATTCTTGGTAAAGGCACCGCCCATATCCAGGCCAATAAAAGGGCAGGGAATTTCATTGGTTGTCTTTTGCACCAGATCCAGCACACGCGCCTTATCCACAGGCTTCAAACTAAGCGCATAGATATATTTGGCCTTTTCAGTATTGCCCACATCAGCCAGGGAGATAAAGCGCGTGCAGAGCTCAAACTGAGTGGTCTCATCTTTGGGCATGCGAAACGGTGGCGACTCGAAGTAGTTGCCATTGATGGCACAGAAATGATAACGTGGCTTAATCTCGCGACACAGAAACGATATCAACTTGGAAGAGTTTGTCTGCAATTCGGAAAACCTTGTGAAAATCATGAACTATAGGTTACTAAAGCATGCACTTACGTTCTCCTGCTCCAGCATGCCCAGGGGCCACTGTGAGGTCAGCAGCACATCGACGCCTCTATAATCCGTGCCACAGTTCTTAGAGACCAGGCAGGAATTGCGCACAGCCTGTATATCGGCCTTGTTAAACTCATGCGGAGCGGCAATATGTCCAGCTGCCTCCACACCACTCAGATAGGCTATTTTAACACCGCTGCTCAGCGTATAGACACCACGCTTGCCCAGATAAGTCAGATTTGTGCAGATTTCGCCATCCTGCAGTTTCTCGTAGTGCTTCCTGTCCTCCTCCTTGTTGGGACCCAGTATGTAGGTGGGCACAGTTACTGTGCAATAAAGAAGTATTAAAAGCTATTAATAATATGCTCTGCAAGCGTATAGTTACTGTGTTTGAAGCCATTTCTGTAGGCAATCAGTTCTTCGTTTTGTTTATCCGCGCCAAAAAAGTCGCCGACACAGCACAAAATTTCAAAGGGACCGGCTTTCTTGTTGACCTGCTCCACTCGGCTAAACAGCTGCTTGAAACGACCGCGCACATCTCCAACCACTAATCTGCAAAATATTTGCAACTATAGTTAATCATACAAAATTAATTAAGCGGTTTTTTATAGAAACGTTTTACATTTTAGCATCCATCTTTTTTTCGCGATAATTTTGCGCGATTTTCTTGTTCTTACTTTTTTCAAAACAGCTGATTAATTTGGACTCTACAGAAAACAAGTGTGACCAGCTGTAAATAGAAGAGACAAAGCGGTTTAATTTAAAATGTTTCAGCAATTTGAAATAATTATGAACATGTGTATGGTATGCATTATTATCTATTCTTTAGGCTATTTGTGTTTTTTTTTGCAGTTAACACCTTGAAAACATAACACTAGTCTATTGTCCGGGTGTAATTTGTGTTTCTGTTTTTATCTGTTTAACAATTGCTGTTTAATTGACCGAGTGCTAAATAGCAACAGAATCCAAAATACATTTCATATTAAATAAACGAAATGAAACTTGAACTTTTTTGTAATGTCGCGTCAACGGTCGAAAATATGGTATTAGATATGACATTGGCCCTAAATAGCATCCAACCAATTGCAACAATGAACCTGGCTAAGTTATTTGTTCTGCGTGGCTGGAGCTATTAACTAGCTATCTAGTCTTTCAGTATGTACATTATGCATACATATGTCAACTGGCTTGGGGCTATATAAAAGCGAGTGTTTGTCTAAACTATTTTATCAGTTTACTTGCACCATCAACGAACGTAAATACACAAATTTAAAAAACAATGCCGATGGGTCAAAGATTTGTATCTTTAATTGTGCTTGGATTAACATTGAGCCCGTTTGCATTTGGTCAGACTATCGACTGTCAAAGACCTCCCCAGCTGGTCGTAAGTTTAAAAACCAAAAGTATTATAAAATTTTGTCGTTATGTTATTGGTAGGATCCTGCTCTTTGTTGCCGGGATGGTGGCCGGGACCAAATCGCTGAGAAATGTGCACAGCAAGTGATTGGATCCACAAATGGACAGACTAACAATAAACCACCCTCATTGGAAGCAGCAACTGTAAGTATTTTAATTTTGCATTTAAAAACTACCTTAATTACAAATCTTTTGTACCATAGTGCCTAGCTGAGTGCATCTTAACATCTTCACAATATAAAATAGAGCCAAAGACGCTCAACTTGGACAACATACGAAAAGATTTATCCATGAAATTTTCCAACGACACCGCATATGTGGACGCCATGACTTCCGCTTTTACCAAATGTGAGCCACAAGCTCAGCGTAGATTAGCCGCAATTCAACAATTTAATGCGCAACAACCCAAGTGCAGTCCTTTTGCGGCTATTGTGCTCGGCTGCACCTACATGGAATACTTTAAAAATTGTCCCGCCCAACGTTGGACACAGAGCGCAGAGTGTGCGCTGGCTAAGACTTTTGTCACGCAATGCGGCTTGGGTGCATAAATATTATTGTTTCTTTTTTAATTTGTTTATTTTTAAATGTGAAATGACCGTTTTCGGTGTGTACATAATAAACTAATTTTGTAAATTTGCTAAAACCATAATTGTATTTTCAAATCGATAACAACTATGCAGCCCTGTTATACTTTTGTAAGTATATTGTTGTGGCAGCTCTGTCTTTCATTAGACTAGCCAAAATTTCACAGTTAACACAAAACTCTTCAAACGCAGACAAATATTTAATTTTTATATTTTTTTAAACGATAACTTTATTTTCAAATCGATAACAGCTGCAGCTCTGTTCTACTTTTGAGGCATGATGCAGCCCTGGCTTTCATTTGTTAGCGCCATTTAAATTTGTTTTTTTTATTAGAATTTGTTTTTCTCAAAGCAAAAATATAATAGTCATGGATTTTGATGAACAAATTAAAGGTTTTCGCGCCTGGGCTGCCATGCTAGGCTGTCCACCCAGTGCCATACCCACAGACGATGCGCTTAGATCGTAAGTTTGTTATAAAACGCAACAATCGCACCTCGTCAATTGCATCTTACAATTCTTAGCATCTTCAAGTCATCCAGTAGCAGCTATTTATTTGCGCAGCTGCAAGCTCGCATCCAACCACGTCAAGTGGTTCAGGAGTTCCGCGATGATCGGCTCATTTGCCAGGTGGAGAAGCACAAGGACAAGGTGATTCCGCCCGGGGAACGTAAATTTTTGCCGCAACAACTACAAAACCATCTGAAGATGCAGGACATGCTGAAGGAGAAGGCAAAGGCTGAGCTAAGCTTGGCGGAAAAGAGGCAGGAATATGAGCTCTTGGCCAGTTCGATTAAAACGAAAAGTAAGTGTTGGACAAACTATCATATCTGTTCTAATATGCTGCTTTATTTCACAGATATTCAACTTATCCGTGCTAAGCACAAGAAGGAACAAAGCGAGGCCAAACTAAATATACTCAAGTTTAAAGTGGAGTCGTTAGACAAATCTTTGGCGCAGGAGCAACAAACGAAGGCACAAATTCTGGCCACAATGCCCGTCAAGCTAAACGCTAAAAATGCCAGCGAGAAACTGGCCACCAAGGCCGTCGAGCAGGCGCACAAGGAGCTGGAGAAGTTCTACAGCATTTGCAATGATGCTGGCAACAATAGTCAACAGTTGGCTGATGCAAAGCCGCAGCTTTGGTCGCGCATGCGTGAAATATTTGCGAATACGCCCAATGTAATGATGTTCCAGGCCATTATGAAGATTAAGGAGCAACAGCTGCAGCACATAATGCAGCTAAATAAAACGAGCAGCAATGTGCCCGCCAAGCCACCATTTGATAAGTTTAATGTGAAGCTTCTACAGACCAAGGCGTATTTGCTAGGCATGGTGTCCAAGCACATATGCGCAA
Source organism: Hirtodrosophila cameraria (assembly GCA_949708635.1). Lineage (NCBI taxonomy): Eukaryota > Metazoa > Arthropoda > Insecta > Diptera > Drosophilidae > Hirtodrosophila > Hirtodrosophila cameraria. The sequence goes on from OX453089.1 coordinate 1,549,467, forward strand.
AGAAAGAGGCGAGGCAGCTGGACGAGCGCTTTGCCGAAATATGCGGCCCATTCGTGGACGAGCTGCAAAAGAAAGTGTACAGCTTCAATGGTATCAGCGACGATGAGGATAACGAAGCTGCTGAGGAGATCATCTCCAACTATGTACTGCAACATAATATGCGCAATTTTTATCAGGCAAGCAACGCCTATCTAATCGAACAGATTGAACAGTTGCGCATGGAGATAGAATCGGGTGCCAAGCAGCTGGATAATCATGAACTGCTGCTCGGCTCCATCAAGCAGATGTATGGCGAGATAAACACATCGGTCAATCGCATACAGCACGATATGCTGCAATTCTCGCAGATCAAAGAGAAGATCATCTATTCCCGACACATGCTCAAGAATCTGCTGGACGACATGCAGCTTGCCTCACAGAATCACAATGCCAAGTCGCATTTGCGCAATTTCTCTATGATGGGTACGGAGAGCTTCAATATGGCCAATGATAGCGTACTCTCCAGCACCAAACTGGACATTGATTCCAATACCAGTAGTCGCAGTTTTGATAGTCTCACTCTTATGCCTGGTTCGTCAGCATCCACTTCATCCAACTCGGTGTTAGCTGCAGGCACAGCTGGCAACCTACCCTGCCATCTCATCGAGCTAAACACATTTTACGATATGTCGCTCGATAAGTTAAGCTGCCTGCCGGGTGCCTGGTAAATTTTGAATTTAACTGCAACTGCAACTCTATCTATATTTACGTCTATATTTCTAATCTTAACCCCGCAGCGAGTTTTTGGTGTCGGCCAATCCGCTAATAGTTGAAAGACAGGAGCTGGCATCCACCATGCAACTGGCACCGGGCCATTTGCTAACACCCCATGGCGCCCTCCAGGAAGTACGTAAACGCATTTTGTGGGCGTCGTCAATTGACGCACACTCGTCGAACCTGAAATTGAATTTGGAGCCAATAATTGGTAAGCTCAGACACAGGCCCTTCCATCTGTTTTTTTATATACATTTTGTTTCATTTCCCGTGTACTTCCATCGACCACAGTTAATCCACACGAATTGAAATTGAAGGCGCGGCGTCAGCACAACGAAATCGTTCAGCTGCTGGACAACATTGATGCCTTGGGCGTTAAGACGCACCATCAATTGCAAAAGGCCAAGCGAATTTATGAGTTTATCTTGAACAATCCGTTGCGAAAGTATGTGCCGGCCAACCAACTATATAATAATGCCACCTATGCCGCCTATGAATCCGAATTTAAACTCTATTATCGCATAGCTACTTCTGGTGGCTCTATGTAACCCTAATAAGTTACATTAAGTATTCTTAATGCTTTTAAAATTAAAACTAAAACGTTAAACATATTTTTGAAATACTCAATTGAATTGTTGAATAAACCGAAATGTATTGCACTTGAAAGTTTGTCTGTGCAAGCACTATTTTACCCTTTGCATAGGGTATTAAAATTTGTAGAAGACATCTCCGACCCCATAAATTATATATGGTCTTGATCAGTTGATAGAGTTTAACTATCTTGATGAAACTTGGCACAGATTCTATAATATATCAACCATAAGAACGACTGGTCACAAACTTTTGTTTCTCAAGTTAACATGTTCGGAGTTCGAGCATCATCTGTACAGCTACCATATGAACAATCGGTTGAAAAATGTGTTGTTGTATAGATATCCGAAATTAAGCAATTGCAGTTGTATTATACTTACATTTTTTTTTTATGAAATTTGATAAAAATGGTGCTACTATATCTTTTAGCTGCCATAGAAACAATTTGTCGAAACTTAAAAATCAAATAAAATAAAATAAGTTCAAGTCGCTCGTTTGTATTTTTTCAGTTTTTTTTTTTATTTAATTTACTTTTTTTTATTACAAAAGTCGAATCCTTGATATTTACACCCAAATAAAAATGGGTTTAAATTGTTATTCAAAAAGCTTAAGAGCTAATGATGTACACAACATTATTTTTGTATGTTTGTTTGTAGTTGCCTTCGTATTCGTAATTGTATATATGTATCTTTGTCTCAAATTGTAATCAATTGACAGATCATTTTTCAACTTAATTACATTGCAGCACGAAAATACTTTATTATTTATTTAATAAAAATAAAATATTCTCATAATTATTATGTTAAGCGGAATGGATATTTTTTTTTTGTTTTTAGACAGCGTTGCGTTGGCTTTCTTTTTGTGATGTGTGTTTTTGTATATATCGAGAATATAGTCATTGTCTTATAAAATTATATAAAAATATACAGATTACACAAAAAAAAACGTAGATAACGGACGGGTTTTTGAATTGAATGAGTCGGTTTTGGGGTTTTGGTCTTTAGGCGCTATTAAATAAGATAAAGAGACGCTTATATAAGGCCTGGTATGGTTTTCACTTTGCGGAATTGATTTGATTTCACTTGGTTTTGAATTCACACCCCATTTGAGTTGCGAATTTAATTCACTTTCACAAAACTGTGTGCATAAGTGAAAACCGAAACAGATCTATATAATCGTTTAGATCTAGTTTTATATGAGCCATCTAAACTTAGCTTAACTTAACATATAAGGTTGGACGTTTTTTTAGCTTGGACATGGATAAAAGAAAATTGAAAAGAAAAGAACAAGAAACTGAATAGAAAATGTTGCTGGCTGAATTACAGATTTTGCGACATCTACAGATGAATCTATATATATATATATGTATATGTTTATACGTGTTATTCGAGAGCTGATTGATGGGTTTTTGTTTTGGATTAGATATGGAGTTATGTCGCGGAAGTTTGGCCGCTTGATTGGCTTATCTGGCAAAGAGAAGCGCCAGCAAAATGCCCAACAGAGCAAAGGATGAAGCCGAGGCAGCAATATGCTCAGCACCGCCATAGTATGCCTGTCCACAGGCTGGCGGGCAGACGGGTATGATGGTCTCAAAGAGATTGACACGCGCCTCCGCATCACCAAATCGATTGGTTGCCTTGCAGATATAGTCGCCATACTGTCGCTTCTCAATGGTAATCACACGCAGCGTTGAATCGGTATACTCATCGGCGGTGGCAAAATGTGAGACGGTATAATGTTGATTATTGGCCAACTGGACATCATCCTTGGTCCACACAATTGCTGGTGGGGGATACGCCTCAATGTGACACTCCAGATCCATATCATATTGCAACGCTTGACCCAATCTCGGACGTGGCACGGTTATAACTGGTGCAAATTCCACCTCAATATTGATGTTGCGACGATCGCCCTTGCTAACACCGTTATCTGCCACACAGTAGTAGGTGCCACGATCCTCCTTCTTCACCGATTTGACGCGCAGAATGTTGCCCACATAGGTAGCGCTATCTGTAAATGAAAAGAGAGAAAGAAAATCAAATCAGCATATCACAAAATTGCCATTAATAAAGCGTGTTCGAGCGTGTCGCAGTGCTATCTATGGGAGTTAAATGTTTATGTGCTTTGTATTTGTTCAGTCAGAGCTGATTTTAATGAGCTAACGCGTATCTGACCTTTTTGGAGTGGCTTTAACAATGGCAACGTTAATGACCTCTAACAAGCAAACCATTTACTTAGAAACAGACAGGCAGGCGGACGAGCAACCTTTTTTGCAACTAATATTGAAAGCGCACTTCAACCTGGCAATGGGGGTGGCATGCGGGGGTTGCTGATGGTGGGGGTGTTGCATCAACTAAAGCAACTGAAGCGTAAACATGAATGGGAATGCGAATGCAAAAGGTGCTCAGCATTGAGCTCATAACCGGAAGTTGCTGCAGCAACTGAAATGACTGCAAAACGAGTGCAATGTGCCCGGTACACTGAGAGAATTTCCTAATGTAAAATTTGGCTAAAATTCTCATACAAATTTTACATAATAAGCCTATAAATTTTAGAAATGTGTTTAATAGAAATCTTTGTGAAGTTATTTTTAAAATACATGACATTTTCTCTGAGTGTAACTGTGCGATTCCGCTTCCCACAAAACTATTTACTAATATAAAGCAACTCGATCCCTACTCGGGCGACTGCCTTACTATTCAGCATGGTCCCTGCTCGGGCGCCAACCATTCTACTATAACTAAGTCCCTGCTCGTGGGCCTACCTTACTACTCTCGCTGATACCGTGCCTGGGAGCCTGCACACTACCACATCTCGGGGCCCCTGGTCGGGTGCCATGTGTGCATATCATGGCATCATCATAGCACTGCAAACATTTTGCCAAAACAATTGAAGCCTAAACAATTGACACAAACTTGTGCACAAAACTGACTGAATGGCTGGCAAGGAGCGTTGACCAGGCAACAAACACGGTATGCTCGAAAATATGCTTTATGTTATGCAAAATGCATTTGGATGCGGGCTGAGAGGGGTTGAGTGTAAAGTGCGGCAAGCTTAGACATGTGCTCATTCAGTTGAAACATTTCAAATTAATTGCGACTGGGAATCGAAGTAACGCATTTGATTAAAATTGAATTGACAGACAGACAGATAGAGGGAGAAAGACCAAGCAGAGAGCGCGAAAAGGGGTTAAGCTGGAGCGACACTCTACTCAAACATACACAAACACAATTAAATTGCATAGCTCGACATTTAGGCTTGAGAAGCTGCAACTTCAATTGAAATACTTTAGATGCTTGCATCGGATGCGGGCAACAAATAAAATAAAATTCATTTCGATATACATATGCCATAAAGAGAGAGAGAGAGAGCGCACAACTTAATGCTGGCTTTGTTTAATTACCCAGAAATGAATCACACTGTTTTGTGTACACAGTTAGCCAACTACTCGTACAACAAGAAACAGCTAGAAACGTGCTTCCAGAAGCGGGTTAAGTGCAACAGCGTGACACGGCTCAGGTTCGGATTCAAACAGCTGCCATAACAAATGCTTTTTTTATTCACTGTGACAAATTGTTGAGTGAAGCAAAGTGTTAAATTTGGTTGACATTTTTGTAGTGTGTCTTTTGTTGCATGAAATGATATAATATGCAGGTTAAGTTGAAAAAACTTTTACCGCTTGCTGAAATGCCGGAGTTGCTCATACTCTACAAAGTTCTTAATTTAACTGGCAGAAATATTTATTTTAATTGCTTTTTAACTAGACTTTTGTCTTAATTCTGCAGCTTGCTTTCTTTTGTCTCAACAAAGCATACGAAAGAATAGTAATTTTTGGAGCTACGCAGTTTAAATACACTTTCAAATGTTTGTGTGTTCAAGTACGTGTAAATAAAGTTTTTAAAATTCAACTTTACAAGTCATTAGATTTCGTTCATTTGTTTATTTTCTAGAATCCCAATACAATTTTCAAATCACATTCAAATCACACATTTTGTGAGAAATTTAAAGTACCCTCTTGAAGAGTATAGCAACCACTCAGTGTATTTTAATTGCTTCAACTCATTTTGGGGGCATGTTTATAATTAAAGTAACTCTGCTCGAATTATGCTCTGCTCAAGATGTTGACTCAACTTAACTTTTGCTGTATGACATTTTGGGTTAAATTTATTAAGCGACAGAAACTGAACACTAAACAAAAGAAAACAAGCGAATGCAACTGGATACATAGCTGAATAGGAGAGGGAAGTGTATAGAATACATAATCTATTATACGTACATGATATATGATCTATGATCTATGATCTAGGCGAATGCCTTGTTGAAGCAAGCCTAATTAGCAAATGTTGTGCTGTATTTAGGGTTAGTTTTGAGATCATAAATCAAACCGAAACCAGACAGAAGGATAAACAACTCGGGTTACCCTTCCAATGTTTTGAGGTTTCTCAACTTTTTGACTGTACTAATAAGACTGAAAGGACTCAAGCACAATTTGTGTGGAATAGCGAACTCTAATTGCAAACTATAAGCCGACTGAAATAAATAAAAGAAAATATAAACGTACTCAAATGATTAAAAAGAACAAATGAATGAATAAAACGCTCTTAGAGCCGACCGAAATAAACAAACGAACTATAAACGGACTCAAATGAATAAAACATATGATAAATTGAACTCAAATGAAAAAAAAAAGATCTAAAATCAGACTCAAATGAATAAAATAAACAAAAACAAACTCAACTTAATAAAGCTTATTAAATTCAGACTCAAATGAATAAAACAAACGAACCAAATTAACAAAAATCGGCTATACAGTTCACCTAAAACCGTTTTTAAAGTAGTTCAATTGAACCTGTTCACAACGAATCAAACTTATTCAGCAGTTGTTCAAATATGACAAATTGAGCACAGACAGAGTCTGAGGACATCAATCAAAGATTAATGAGAAAATGCTGAGTGCCCGCATAGCAAAAATAATCGTTGAATGCAGCTCAAGAAAATAAAACAGCTGAGGAAAACAGAATGGATACAAATGGAGCCGGAAATTAAGGAGAAACTCTGTTCATTCTGTTCCTCTCGCCATAATATGTTTTGTATAAATGGTGTGTTGTAATTTGGAGTTACTAATGAGAGAATTAAAAACACTTTGCGCCAAGCAGAATGATGACGTGCTGGAAAATGGAAAATGGAAAATGAGAAATGTGAAAATGAACGGCAGCCAACTAATGAAAGAAAAACATATAACATATATACAAAGAGAGTTGGAAAAATGGTGTTGGTAATGAAAAATCAGCAGAGGCACATTTGTTTGAGTCAGGCTAAGAAGAAGAAACCTGTCTGCCCAACAATAACAACAAGAGCAACAACAACGTCCCTTGAGCAAACAGCCAGAGATAAATTGTCAGTTCAAAAAGAAGACACAGCCCAAGGAAAGGAAAATTGTGCAAAGTGCAAGGGCAGAGATGAGTACAACAACAAAGTTGATGCTGCAGCTTCATATAGAACTTATTACAGGCAAGCAGGTAGATGTTAGCAGGAAGCAGGTACCTGGCAGCGGGGAAACAGGTAACTGGCTGTGGGCCAGAGGCAGCAGTTTGTAGGCACATCTTTCGAAAGGATGCGAAATGTAACAAGGCCTCTTTGTATCGTATCTCTTGGCCTGGGCACTCAAAATGCCGACTCAGAGGAAATGCATTCAGCGCAAAGGGAATAAAAAGTGAAAGAAAACAACAAAAAAACAACAATAGAGTATGCTCGACTAGAATATATCTTGTGCACACAAACCAAAACCAAGTTGCATTATTATCGGTGAGTTTGAATTTTGTACAACAGTTGCCTGATTTGAAAAACAAAATCGAGAGATGAGTTTCTCTACAATATAAAGAAAAACTTTTGCCATCAACAAATAAAAATTTGTATAAATATTTCAAATTCTTGATTGAATTGTTCAATCAGAGAAGAGTTCTATGTATACTAAAAAAAGAGTATATTGGGTTTGTGAAATGTCCGTCCGTTCGTCCGTCTGTCCGCCCGTCCGTATGAACGCAGATTTTTTCCACAGTTTTGAAGGTAGAGCAACCAAACTTGGTATACATGTTGGTATATACCATAGGCAGACAAAGTGTCAAGATCTAGTTCTAAATATTTTTTTAAATGTTTTTACACTATTCAAAGAAATTAGAAAATTATTTCATAATTTCCTAATATATTTCAGAAATATAGATTATGTATTAGAAAACTTCTGTATAATCTATATAAGCACATAAAAGAAGCATATTTGCAAATTTTCATTAAAAAGGGTTTTTAACGGAGTTACTTGTTGAACTATAACTATAACTGTACCCTGTAGCCCTACAAATGACCGGAGAGATGGTTAAACATGATTTTAACGATGCTGATCAAGAATAATGGGATCAAAGCTGACTTGCTCTGTCTGCTGCATGCCCCATTTGATACATTTGCTATTTACAGGGTATACGAGGCAGGTTCAGCTGGTTCAATTGGAGTTCACCTGGCGCATCGCATCGCTTCTACAGTCTACAGTCGCTTGAGTGACTTTCAGCGGCCTGTCAAAAAAGCCGTTCAAGCTGTTGAGTTTTGAGCCATATTTTACAAGCCGGACACCCCAACCCCTACCCCACCCCTGCCCCTGCCCCTACCCTTATCACGTTCCCTATTCCTATGCCTGCGCTCACTTTCTCACTTTTCCGAATTTGTTGTTTATGGCCAACGTTTAATTTCTCGTGTTTGCGCGCTGACTTGGAAAATTTGTGACAAGTTGCAGTTTGGGAAAAATTGAAGGGTTGCGTGGTGCTTTTTGTTGTTGTTGTTTTTTTTGGAAACTACAGCGATTAGAAACGCCGCCATTTTGGGACAGCTAACTGTGCATAAACAACCACCGTATATGGAAATTAAATGCCATGCAAAAATGAATATCCGCACCAATCAGAGCTTCAGACGTCGAATTGAATTTGACGCAGCCCTCGTCGACGAGCGTTTGGTTAAGCTGGGAAAAACGTGCCAAAAAAAGTGTCTATATACTGCACCCCTACCCCCACTTTTACCAATTTCCCCCGCGACTATTGCTATCGTTTTTCCGGCTGCCTGCGGCCATATTTGCTTTTCCCTTTCAATTTTTTGCAGCTACTTTTTTCGCTAACCAAAAACCATTACGCGAAATGAATTTACCGGTGGAAAAACAAGTAAGAAATAATAATAAAAAACACAACTTGAATTCAGCGGCGCTTTTTCAAAGTCTCTTCAAATGTCAACACATTCAATGCTGCACAGTGGAACAAAAATCATAGCACCGTGCACTTTACATAACTTTTAAATTGGTGTTTTTTTCATTTTTTCATCCTGCGTTGCTAAAAAAAAAGCTTTGACAATAGAAATTTTTGTCTTAATAGTAGGTGTTAAATTTACTTTTGAGAGCATTCGAAATTTTATTAAAAAATACTTTCCTGAATTAACATTATTATTTAGTGTAAACAAGATAAATTTCATCTTAAACTGTACTTTCCCTGAATATCGCATTGTAAATAACCACAAATATCAGAAACATTATAAAAAACCATGAATATCTAAGATTTTAAGCTTTAGATTTTAACTTGAAATACCGTTTTTAATCAACAACATAAGAGTTGTAGCTTTAAGGCTTATTTTCAGCAAATAATACAGTACAAGCAACAAAATTGATCTAAGATATTTAGAAGTGCATCATTATAGAATTTTGAAAACTATTTTAAAATTTGTTGACTGTCGATCTTTTGACAAATTTTTAACTTAATTTCTATGCTTTTTTTAACGACAATTTTTAAGCAAATTGCCCATTGTGCAGCGGTTCTATGACTGACTTGAACGTTTCCATGTGGAAATTATGAATGTTAATGCAACACGACAACAACAACGACAACGACAATAACAGCAACAACAACAACGACAACAACATTAGCAACAACCACGTGTGACTCATCATAATCAAAGCGTCGTCATCGTCATCAACATCATCATCATCATCATCATCATCATGAAACGGGTGCGCTTTTAATGACGTTTCATATTATTCGCGCCCGCTGCACACATCCAAACTCAAACTCAACCCCGAACTCAACCCAACCCATTCACAGCTCCAATCCCAAGCCCAAACCCAAACCCAATCCCAATCCCTTTACCGCTTCCCGCTTCCACTCAGCTTTGCTTCGGGTCATATCTCTATTTCTCTCTTTTCTCCCTTTTCTGCCTCTTGTGGGCTAAAAAATAAAGAGCTTGTGAAAATCCAATTAAAAAACTGTGCACACGTTTTCTTGCCTCAAATGCAATTTTCACAGATTTTCTTATTTTTGGCATAGGTCTATAAAATCCATGCGTTGATTTGTTTACTTTGGAATATCAGATTTCTCACATTGAAACTTACTAATTAGAAAAGCTTTATAGTATTTGGAGCTTTACTAAATTTAGAAATTTCGGTATTCAGAATCTGAAACAGAATTTCGATGTGCGATTTATAAATACGAAAAATACAATATATGTTTAAAATTTTAAAGTATTTTTTATCTTATTTCGAGCCTCAGCTACGTGACTTGGGAAATTCTAATTTTTTAGGTTTAATGAGTTGAGTAAGTAAATTATTATAAAATATCTGAAGCATTTTATGGTAAAGCTTTGCATAGAACAAGTTTCAACATTATATCTGCTCCACAAGCCGAGTTGCGTGAATGTGGAAACAGAACTTTGGCACTTTATAAATAGTTATTAGTAAAGCTTTGCATAAGAACAAGTTTTAAATGTTTAAATCTTCCAAAGGTTTAATTACATTTTGGCATATCTTGAATATTCCTTAGTAATTTTTGATAAGTTTCATTTTTATATTTTGAAAATAAGTCTAATGAAATGATATGTTTGGTTAAGATAGTCATTTAAATTCAACTAAGTTACACATATTTAATGTTTCCCCCAACTTAATCCTTCGTTTGTTTTAATTTTATACTCATATTCAGCACAATGCCTCAGTATTGCACCTTTTACAACTTTGTGACAAGTCAGCAATTTAGTTAAAACTCGGAGACACCTGACGAATGATGACATCTATGAAGTTATTCTTTCTCATCATGAACATCGCATCATCAGCTTCTTGCGCATTGTCTTCATCTTTTTGTCTCTTTCTCTATGTCTCTTCAACTGTGTTGTTTTTGTAAAAATTGCATGCCTGTGCAAAAATTGTATTCCTCTTCCTGTTTTGTCACCCAAAACTCATCAAGGCAACATCAACAACATTATGAGGAGTGTACTTATTGTTGTTGTTGTTGTTCTGCCTCCACATATACTAGTATATATAGTATATATATATATATATATATATATATAATGTGTGTGTATATCGAGCATATAACAAGCTCTTGAGACATGTGAATGCACCCACTTTGGTGGCTAACGCATTCACGGGACGAACCGCAAAAAAAAAAAAACACCATTCGTTGTAGTCCGGACGCTGGCGAGACTTGAACACCCCTACTCAAATACAAACACCACGCTTCCTCCTTCCCCACAACTCCATTTTGGCATCTATGCCTTGACAGACTTTGTTGTTGACTTTTGAAAAGTGATTTCTTCGAGTAGAGCACATTATAGCTCTACCCATAAGTATGGGACTCTCTGGCATGCCATTTATTGGATATTGTCCTCAACTCAAGAACTGAACCGCCCCCAAGAGACTCAATTGAGTTTGTGTTGCGAGTAAAAAGATTTATATTAAAAAAAATACAATTGAATTTCAGACTGTACGCAACAACATTCCATTATAACATAAATAGCAACAAATCTCAAGTAAAAAACTATTAAAATGACAATTATACGACACCAAACAACAAAAAAAATAGAAATAAATCAGACAAGAGCGTGTGCCTAAACAAATATTAAACAAATCCTAAAAGTAAACATTACAAGAACCACATAGAGAGTGTGGAAATAATGTTACCCCTACTTTCACAACAGTTCCCAGTTTCCAATTGTGATAAGGATTAAAAAGCCGGTTCTCTCTGACACGAAACACGGAACACGACACCGAAAGTGCTAAGTAAATAATGAAATTGCTGGAAATACGTGAATTTCGGTGTGATAAGCGCATTGCACAATATAATTTTAGAACTCAGAGCTACATAAATATATATTGTATATTGTATATAAGCTGTGGGATTTACTTTTCTCAGGCAAACGATTGGAGATTATAACTAAAGCGTAGGTTAAGGGTTATATATAAATCCAAGCAAGCGTTTGCCGTTTTAACATTGAGAAACTAAACTCAGAAAAATACGTAAAATTTGAGAAAATGTACAAAATTATTTTTGTCTAGACGAATATATGTCTAAAACAAGTAAGAATGCTCTAGTCGAGTGTGCCCGACAAGGAGACTCCCTGCTCCCTACTTGCGTTTCAAGCAGTTCAGCGGCATCACAAGCAAGCAGCGCACTTAACTTGTCCAGTGCATGTCAAACTGTTGTTGCCGCCTGCTGAGACGGAGGTAATAGATTCTTCCATAACTTTGGTGTTATTTATCCGATCGTAATGAAATTTACGCAACCGATCAACATTGATATATATATATATGTGTACCAAAAATCAAAACTTTATCTTTAAAATTGTGGCTGTGGGAGTTTTTTGCGATTTGCGGGGGTACGGGGCGGTGCATCCGAAATTTGAAGTAAACTTGATCTGAGTATGGTATACAGGAACCTGCAAGCCAAGTTTGGTGTCTCTAGCTCTTAGAGTCTCTGAGATCGACGCGTTCATACAGACAGACGGACAGACAGACAGACGGACAGACAGAAATGTTCCCATTTTTAATGGAAACAGGGAGTAAAAACAAAAATGTTTACTTTTGTAACCACAATTTCTAAGCTTTTATTTGGGGCATTTTCAAACCATTTTGCCCAGAGATTGTAACAGCAATGATGTCCCTCGGAAATGCTTGACTTCTCAACTAAACCCTTTTTCTTAGACACTTTTGTTTCTGAAGCAGTTTCAATCAAATATTCTTAGACGTACAGACTGATTTTAAGTGCTGCTTATGATCATCATCTAAATAAGAAGTACTACGAAAAGGGGCTTGGCTATAATTAGTCAGTTCTTAGCCAGTTTTTAAGGAACGGTCAGAGCCAAGTTGCAGTCCCTAACCAACTTTATAGCCGCTTTGTCATGTGGTCGTTGCCCCAGCAACCAACATTCATAAACAAGTTTTTTTCAGTACGTCATCGTTTGTAGTTTGTAGTTTGCAGTTTTTAGTTTCAAGTTACTTCTGTTCTTTCAGTCTCTTCTGTCCTTTTAACTTTGCAACTGGAACACCGACATAATGCATAAAGCATAGAACACACACCTTGTGGAATATACACGCACACACAATGCAACTTTGTTGTGTGTGTACTCGATTTAGACTTCCTCTAGAGGAACAGGAATTATGCTTGCATATGTGCAATAGTAAATAAGTAAAGCTTTAAATGGGAAAGTGATCGACTAGCAGTTACCCTGTTCTATTGTACTACACTACAGAAGCAACATTTCTATAACTCTTGTGTTGATAAGCGAATTGTTATGAAATCAAAACTTTAACTTCAAAAGTATTTTAAATATGTGATCTTAAAGGCTGTATTATATCATATGATTCTTTAACGTACTGTTCTAGAACTCGAGAGCTGCAATTTACAAAACTATACACCACAGTTCCTGTTTCACTTTCGACAAGGCTGAAAATGTTCACATTTTTACTTCTTATCAAATTTTGCGGTTTGAATTCACATGCCTCTTGATTTCAGATTAAATTCACTTATTATTAGAAAGCTCTTTATTTAGGATTGAATTCACTTGACATTAACATACGATTCAATTCGCTGGCTCAACGGAAATAATGAAAATGTTCAGTTTAAAGTAAATTCTGTTGCAAAAAGTTTTGACGAAAGTGGAAACCGAAATAGTTCATATAGTAATATAACGTAAAAAAGAGTACAAATACCAAATTTACTTTCTCAAGCTCTTGTAGAGTCAGATAAACATAGCTAGATCTACTTTCAATCATCGTACTTGTTATTTTTACCCTTTTTTATAGGGTATAAAAAGAACACATAACTCGTGCCGTTCCTTAAATTCCATGTGTGCAAAACATAATTACAAGCAAATATTTGGACAGCTACGACTATAGACCCAACTACCAAAAAATGCAATTTTACCCCAGGGCGAGCAACGGGCGAAATATTATGATAGAAAATTGTTCATTAGATCTTCGTTGTTGTTGAGCAATACTAATTTGGGCACGCCCCGTTGACATTTCAAGTATCGCATCAATTACGCATCGAAATTTTAAGCGTAAATTTCATAAAATAGAAAAACGTAATTTGCATATTTCACCCTTGGGTTGGGCTAGTTACAAACTTCTCCCCAATTGAATCAATGACGAAATTGCATTTGTATTTCATTACGAAATTGGAGTACTCGAGAGCAATGCTCTTGAGTTTTTTTTATTTTTTGTAATTTGCATAAACGTTTTTACGCTTAAGTAGCTCCGTTTGTTTAAAAGATGGGGTTGACTTTGAGATATAATCTATTGAAGAGAAGAAGGAAATTGATGTGACAAGATTTTCCCAATGCTTTATACGATCATCAGATATGCTTATGCATATCTCAAGCAGAGATCTTTGGACTCTCTTTCTGTGTTCCACATAATTGTCCAATTAGTGTCAATTGGCTCTGTTTACTCAAGTGAATGTTCCGATCTTATAGCCCGATTAGCTTCTAAGCAGTTGGATATGTTTTCTGTCTCTTTCTCTGTCGATTCGAGTACTTATTTTGTTTATCCATCTATTTGTCTGTCGTATCTGCAAGATGTTCTTTATGTTGCCGCAAATCGCAAATGGCAATTCAAAGATCGCAGATGCTTCCTGTCGAACATCATAACAAAGCAGCATATTTATCGCGAGGGTGGTTCCATAAACAGTCAACATAACAACAAATTTTGTTATTAATTATTGTTTATAATTAAATCCGAAGATCAGCAACAGGCCAAGAAAAAAACATAATCAGACATGTTGCCATTTTCCCATTTTCGATTCCAATCAAAATTCTGCATAACGATTAAAAAGTTTGGTTTTTAAGAAGTGGTATGAAAAGTTTCGAAACTTATCTTTAATAAGTATGATTATAGATGATTGTTAGAAACTTATTCAAATTTGTAAACGTTTATTACGATTAATTTAAGCAGCTTAAAGTCAAAATGATGACATAATTTATTGCAGTTTTTGCTTCGAATATGTTAGAACTGCCCTCGAATAGCCGACGACAGCTGGCAAAGATTTGAAATGCTGGCAGCATTAAATTTCAAAGTGCTGGCGAAGCAAATTGAATTTTGAGCTTTGGTTTGTTTGTTTGCAAACCAAAAAAAGAAAACCGAAATGAAAATGAAATTCAGAGACCTCACGTGACACGCTCGAGTTGGGCCAAGGTGAGTTTTATTATGGCCCCAAACGCATTGTTATTGCCTCATTTAAATTGTTGCCCAATTGCATTTTAGCTTGGCTAAGCAAGCAGCATAAAAACAAAAACAACAACAGGAAAGCAAAGAAACGCCAGGTGCAAAATAACACACATGTTTTTCATTCTCTTTTTCTTGCTGTATTTTTTCTGTTTACGCTTTCGTTTAATCGAATGAATTATTATTAAAGACGATGACGAGCAACCAATTGATTTGCATCGCAGCGCACAACAACAAATTGCCCTGGACTTTCAATATTCTGAGTCAACGATCGAGCCAAGAAAACGGAAATAAAGCGCACACTCTATATTTAAAAAAAAAAAAAATATAAAACAACTCGACATGGATCATACCCTGTAATGGGACAACAAATGTATTCTCAATTACATTATCTTTAAGCTCTGCTATTCTTTGAAGGTGCAAACAAGTCAAGTGAGTGCAAGTTAGGTGTCCAAACAAGCCAAACAATTCAAGTCATGAGACTTGCAAGCTTGAAGACTTGATTTGCCAGAAAAACAAGCTACCAATCGCTCAAATGATTCCACTTGAAAGCTTGAAGACTTGATTTGCAAGAAAAAAAGTAACCAGGATTGAACTATTAAGTCGAGTAAATGAGTTGATGCGCTTCTGTCAAGTCAATTTGTTGGCTCAAAAGTGTTTGATCAGGCATAAAAAAGCAGATATACCCCTTTTAAGGCATTTTTACAGAGCATAAAAGTAAAAAACGCGGCAACGGAAGCGCCTGATTAGGGGTTCCTTCTGCATTTGTGTAATTTGTTGTGCGTTGCCCGCTCGCGGCTAAGGCGTTGCCCAATCTCATAGGTTGCTCCTGGTAAGGTAAAGGTAGTAATAGGGTAGTCGGCTAGGGTTGCTTGCTTAGAAGAGACGAGCTGTACGCCGTGCAGAATGCGGCGGCCAAACAACAGGCTTTCTTGTTTGTTTGCATTTTACAACAAGGGCAGGGGCAGAAGCAGGGGCAGGAGCAGGGGCAGGATCAGCGGCAGGGGCCAGAAGCGAACAACGAGGGACGTAGGACAAAGGGGGTGCGGCGTGTTTTTACCTTTTTGGCTTGTAATTTATATATATTTTGTATTGTATTTCGCCGGCTATCAAAATAAAAATTATGTATTGTTGCAAACAGCTCAACATATTCGACACGGTTTCTTTGTGTCCTTGTTGTTGTTGTTGTTGTTGTTGTTGTTGTTATCGTTGTTTACTCTGTTTTTGTTGCACTGTACCACCACCCAAAGGCCGTAACCGTGTCTGATATACAGTAACGCCCAGTTACCCGCCCCCCGCACCTGGGTCCTTTACACGGTTTGTTTGCCTATGTCCTGAAACCCTTCTCCGGTGCAAACCTCTTTCCCTTTCCCCCCCCTTACCAAATACTTTAGACCAGACCATCAAACGTTCAACAACAACAACAACAAAATACAAAAATAAAACGTGCAACGTTTTCAAGTTGCGGAAGCAATTGCGCGTGCTGAAGTTGTCGAATGCCGTCGAATCCTTGCGAATCCTGTGTGGCATAAAAGCATCTCTAGTGCACACGACTCCCTGCACTCCCCATGCCTCACTCTACATCCATGCCTCGCCTCGTTGGCGCATTTCAAAGCTTTGGGCGCAGCGTTTTTTGTTTGCCAAAGCGCTTTAAATTAGAGCGTGTAAAAAAGTGTGAAACTGCGCACAGGATCTCTGCTGCGCCGCCTGCTCCTTTTGCTTCTCTGGACACAGCAACAAAGCTAAGCAAACATGAAGGCAAAAGCTAACACATACAAAGGTCCTGCACATTTTTGCCTTTGATTTGATTTTGCATATATGCAAAGTTAAGCATTTTCTCCCCGTGACTTTAATGTAAGTTTCTCAAGCGTGTCCAAGTTTTTTTTCTGCTTCTTCTTTACTTTTATAGCTCTTCCCCAGCTCCAGTTTTACAATAAACTCAGTTCCAATCCCAGCCTGGCCTTAAGTAGCTTTCAGTTTCAAGTGCCAGGCCCTTTAAGGTAGCTATTAACAACATAAACCGACCCAAACCAAGCTGCATAGAACTTTTATAGAGCTATTTAATGTTTCCACATATAAGGAAAATCAAGGCCAAAGTAATTAAAGATTGCACAATTTGATCAAACATATTGAATAGAGGGTGTGTTTGGGCAAAGAGTATACAATTTCATTAGTTATCTGACAAAAAGGAACACTTTCCTATCTTTAATTTAATATGTGACTTACTCTATAATACTTAATTTCTTATTTTCTTAAGTTGATTATTGCAAGTTACCTATTCTTTTATTATTAACGTACTTTGGAAAAAACATTTCCAAATAGTTGGTGATATTTCGAAAAACGCAAGAAAAAATTCTATTTATAACTGTTTTATGCAGAAATATTGAGAAATTTCTAGATCATTTCAGAGTGTGAACAAAGCTAAGACATATTTATCTAAAATAAATCGCATTTTTAGCTTAATTTTGCGTTACATATTTTCGAAAATAAAAATAAAGTTCAGACAATAAAGACTGTTGAATCTTCCTGAGTTCGAATTTCAATTAAAAAATTATTCATTAAATTTGAAAAAGCAGAATATTTGCAATTCAATATTTTTAAAATTATGGTGGAAATGCATAGATTGATATTACTAACGATGCTGTACTCATGAGATGAAGCGGGGTTCTTCTTTGTTGGGAAGAGGTGTAGAAGGGTCATTTCAGAACTTCATCGTCTAAATGCGGACTTAAATCTATTCTTTATAGCATTTTGTTGCTTTCGCAATGAACACACATACATACATATATACATACATATGTAGATTTCAACATGTACCTACACAAATGCATTTTAAGTATTTGTCAATATTCTCGCTTGTCGGATAGCGGGGATTAAAGATTAACACTAATTGTTGTTGGGTGCTGTAGCTGTAGCTAAATGACGCTGCAATCTTGTTAAACACGCAGCGGGACTTAAAAATCAATTATGACTGCTGCTGCACAGACGCTGCAGCGGCGCAGTGCAGCTAAGCCGAGTTTATGGGGTGCAAGGTGCAAGTCGGGGTGCAGGGGAACAGGTAAAAGATAAGGAAAATACGCAAGTAACACCTGTGCGGGATTTGAATTGACCTTGTAACCGAGCAGAAGAATAAGAAGAAGCTATCTCTACCTGAGCTACAAAATTGTTTTATTAGCTTTTCGCATGCAAAACAAAGCAGCAACAACAACAACAAAAGCAAAATAAAAGTAACAAGTTGAGAAACAATTCCAAAGAAAGAAATTACATTGAATTACAAAGCAAGTGTAAGCGGGAGAGAGCGTTTAACAGATAGAGAACACGCGTTGTTAACTCTCTGTTATGCTCTCAGTCGTTTGTGTGGGTGAGTTGAGAGAGAGCTAAGCCAAGCTTAACGCCCAAAGCTTTCAAGAATATCAGCCACAAAAATGCGCTTTCATTGTGAGAAATTTTTAAAAAATACCTTAAGAAATGAAACAACAACAGCAGCTAAGAACAGGTGGAAACGTTGAGAATATGCAAAACACGCAAAGAAGCTATAAAAATAGCAAATAAACAAACGCCAACGGTAACGCCTGAGTGAGTCACGGTCACTCACACTCACGCACACTCTCTCTCTGCCAAGTCTGGACAGACACAGAGCGAGTGGAGAGGCAGCTAAAGAGAGGCCCATTGAACAGCGCCCAAAGACGGGCATTTAATGTACAGTGAGCATTAAAATTAAATTTGTATATTTGTTTAATTTTTCGCAGTCAGATTTCAAAATGAGTTTAAATGCATTAAATTGAAATTGCTTATTTTATTTAAAACTTTCTTTCTTTTATTTGTAATTGTTTGCTTAAAGCCTTCTCTTGCGGTATTACAAGATTGTTTATATTTAACTACTTTGTTAGCAAAATAAAGCAAAGCGTAGCTATACTTTTATGGCAGATAGTGTGCATGTAAATGTATCTGGGGCTGGGTCAAGCGCCTGCTACACATGCTTAAACAGTAAAAGGGGGTAGAGGGGAATGTGGAGGGTCAGGTCAGTGAAAAAGAAGAAGAGGAGGAGGTGGAGACTTACCCGTTGGCAGAATAGCATTATTCTCACGACGCCATGTGATGGTCGGTGTGGGATAACCGCTGGCATAGCACTCCATTTGAACCTCGCTGCCTTCGCTGGCGACTATCGATTGTGTGGAGTTATCGGAGATGACGGGTGGACGACGGACGGAGAGTTTGACGTTGGCGCTAACCTTGTGTACGGTTGAGATGACCACTTGGCAGGTGTAGGTGCCAGCGTCCGTTTCCTGTATGTCCTTAATCTGTAGCTTGTAGGTGGATGAATTCGGATCGTAGCGCAGGGAGAAGCGCGAATCTTTGATAACAAGCGTGGAGCCCGTGGATAGAAAGACGGGATCGGAGTCGGTTTTGAGGAAGAGCACATTGTACTCCTTGGCATACTGCACGGAGCAATCGAATTCGACGGTACCGCCAATATCCTTGATCTGCTCCTGTGTGATATATGAAATCGTTGGAGTCCTTTGGCCCGCTGCCAGCTCCTGCTGCGTGGCAAGTGCAACAATTAGCAGCAGCAGCTTATCAATTTTAAGATTATAAAGCTGCATCTTTCGATATAGAGTTAAAAATATATATATAAACACAATAAATATATATTTCTGCACCACACCCTACACAGCTAAATACAATTTTATTTTTTTTAACGAGAGCAGAGAGCGTATTAAACTTTTAACTGAGCTATTTGGCTTTGCGCTCTGCTCTGCCTTTGCCTCTGCCTCTGCGCAGAGGAGACCAAAATATATACAGGTAGCTTTGGCTCTTTCCGTTACACGCGACAGCGCGGATGCTGTTTGCAATTCCAACACACTTGTCAGCTCGCTCTAAGCTGGTTTTTCTCTTTTTTAATGTTGCGCGCGCGCTCTCTCACTGTTTGTATGTATGTGTGTAAGCCAAGTTTACTAATTCTAAGTAATGTTAAACACACACAAGCCCTTTATTTATTGAAAAAACACGTCTGCACGCTCTCGCTGTTGCAACACGAATGTTTCGAATGTTGCGCGCGTCCCCTCTGCTGACGTTAACGATATACATATTAATCGATAGTATTGTATTTTGCAGCACTCCTATTCTATGTTACATTCGCATTTAACAGCGTGGCGCAATTTTGCGCCCTCTGTTAACGATAACAGCACTCGGTTGCATTCAAAGAAAAAAAAGACAGAAAATAGCTAGTTTTTTAATCAGCTGACAACAGTTAACAGTTTTTGACGATTTTGATATTTTTGATCTATGGTTTATGGTTTTGGGGGTAGATCTTTAAATAAAATGAATAATGTATGAAAAGGAAATTTCATTATCTAATTTTGATTTTTGTCCAAAGGCTTAAAATCGATCTCTTTTACGCTTTAAGTTTGCTGTTTGTGAACGCATGTCATTCGGTAACTTCGGTTTTTGCTGGCTTTTTTTTAAATAGCCAGAACTAACTACGAAAGTAGCCAAAATACAAACACTTCATTCATTTCCCAAAAAATCCAGTTTTTGACAATTTTTCGAATTTCAGGGTTTTATGAAAATTTTGGTTATTGTTTATTGTCTGTGGGTTTATAAAATAAAAATCATAATATGATAGAAAATTTCATTTTCTTTTTTTGATTTTTGCCAAAATCTGAAAAGCATCGCTCCTTGCTCCTTTATTTTGATGTTTAATGGGAGCATGTCCTCTAGTATTTTTAGTTATTGACAATTTCCAACCTCTAGAACAACTTTTTTGGTAAATTTCTTAACTTGACGCCAAAAATGATCCGAAAATTCTGGTTAATGTCTTAATTTATGAAAAAAGGATTATAAATAACAAACTAATTTTGGTATAAAGAACTACCATTTATATTTATTTATAAATATTAAAATAGGGGCTTTCCAGCTGCCTTTCGGGTAATTTTATTTTCAAAAATGATAACATAAATTCAATACTTTTTTAACTTTTTTTTATGATTCTGGCCAAAAATCGACTATTCGAGAAATATTCAAATCTTCAAATTTATATCGAGATTTAAAATTTTGTTTTATTTTTATTACAAAACATATGAGTAAAGTAAATCAAATACAAGTTGCAAAAATAATCCAAAATATTTAAAGAAGTTATGGATACACAATAAAGGCAAAAATTACATGTTTGGGCTTGCAGCTAAATTATAAACAAATATATTAAATATTTTTTGATCAGTTGAGCTTAACATCGACTATCTGCTTAGAGACCACATCCAGATGTTGTAACATAGACTCAGTAATTTTGCTGCCGCTCACAGTCAGCCTGATGGGAAGCGAACGTTGGCCAATTTGTTGAAACAACTCAACAATATCAGTTAATAGTTTGTCTGTTAATTTTTCACCCTTCAAGAGACACAACTTTTGCAGTTTGGGGCAGGAAAGTATCAGCTGAAGCACAGTATTGTTGCTGACATTGCTACAATCCTTGACTTTAATCTCCTCCAGTTGTTTCAAGTTGCACAGCGCCTCCATTTCAAGATCACCGATTGTACTATTGCTATCTAAAGAGAGACTTCGCAATGCGCTTAGCTTGCTTATCTTCCATATTTCTTCAATTTTAAAACAGGAGACATCTAAATATTGCAGTTGTTCTGATTTGTGCTCCACCAGCATGGTGAATAGCTCTGAACGTAGCTGAATCCTCAGGCTCTTCAAAATAAGTTTTTTAAGTCTTGGCAGCTTTGCCATGGCCTCGTAATCGACATCCTCGTATTCGATGATACACTTGAGAGTTTCCAGGGAGTTACAGCAATTCCCGCTGACTAATCGCTGAAAAAAGGCGCTTGGTATGGGAATAATGGATATGAATAACTCCTTCAGCTGTGGCAGAGCCTTGAAGATCTCTGGTAATAATTCCCTATCCAACCCAAAGCTGTGAACAAGTGACAACGACTCAATTGAGGCCGGTAAGCGGTTCATGTTTAAACCAGTCAAGTTAAAATTTGCTACAAGAAGGAGTTCCGTTAGCTGCTTCAAATGATTCAGCTCCAGCAGACAGTCGTCTGTAATATTGCACTTGTCGAACAGCAGATTCTGAAGCTGATTCATCTTTGAAAAGATCTTTCTCATGTCGCTTACAGTTATTTCTTGCTCCTTGAATGCGATTGACTCGAATTTAACACAGTAAGCGCCTAAATTTTCGAACAGCTCCGGGAAGTCATGATAATTGAAGTGCCCTTTAATTTCCTTTATATAGTGCCCGCAATGCTGAAAGAAAGGGATCCTCTTCCTTACAGGCACTCTTTCGAGTTCCTCTACGTCCACATGTTTAAACACAATGTGCGGATTTTCCAGATATACACCAAAGATTCGACTGCAGGTGGACCCAAATGATTTGCAATCAGTCATGGACAAAAAGTCCATTATATGCATCAGACAATCATCGTTTAGCATCAGCATTGAAGCCGCCAGATCGTTAGAACTCTGCTCCGACATTGTTATTGTGGTGAAACACCTTTGTTTTTGGTATATATAAATAAAAACAATACTGTATTCAATAATATTTATTTTCGGCAAGTAAATTTCTTACCTTTTTGCTCCAACGCCAAAGTAAACTTAGTGCCGATAAGATCAGACGATAAGAGAATTTACAAAAACGCCGCAAAAATCAACAAATCTGCTAGCAGAGAGAAGGCTGTATTTGTGAACTTATTTATTTGCTTCGAACAGCTCGTTGTGGTTTAACTAAGGAAGAACGTAGGCATTATTAGCGTAATGAAAAGACTTTTTTTATGGTGAAGCCCCGTTTTCTTCAATTCAACACGCAGCAACCCACTCAATTAATCACTCTGTTGAAACAATGAAACGAAGTAGGGATGGCAGCAATATCGATACGATATTATAGTATCGATATTTAAAACAAAGTGCGATATGATATTGAACACGATATTAGCTTGATATATCGATATTTAATGTGATATGTCGAAAATTTTAGTTTTCATGTGAAATTTAGAAATTTGTATCAAAATAAATGAGCTTATGTTAATTTTTTCAAATACATTTTAGAAAGAAATTCTCAACTTTAACAATATTATGATTCACTTGTCAAGTATTATTCAAAATGCCCCCATTTTATCAACATCGATTTTTTTTTCTCCTAGAGGAGATTTGTATAAATGAACTCGCTTTTTTATACTCATAATATCGAAATATATATATATTGAATCCGAAATTATATTTTTTGCGATATATATTTTGATCAATATTAAAATCGATATTTTTTGGTGATCCTTATTAAAAGTGCTAAATGCAATTAGATTAAAGGCATATTTCCACCCCTTTGAGTGATTTTTTTTAAGTGAAGCTCGTTTTTTGGGTTATTGTACGGCATTGCGGATTTAAATAGGCCACAATAACATAACAATAATCGGTCGAAAAAATTCTAGCAAACTTAGAAGTAATACCGAGTTTGACAAAATATCGGGCAACTATTATCTAGCTGTCATACGAACAATATGTTGCCAGCTTGAATCAAATAAAACATATCAAATGTTCGAATTGTTTAAAATGTATTTTATTTAGTTTTTTTTTCATTTTTTGCTTTTGTAATATTTTCCATTATTCATTTTGGTTATTTTTATGTATAGTTTCTATAAATGTCTGATTTTCTTTTGTATGTTTTTGTATTTTTTGTTCTTCATCTTTCTGTGCCATTTTTTGATGCATTACGATTATATTGTATAACATTTGAATGAATGCATATTTTGAAATTGATAATAATAATAATATAATTAGTTCAAGTTTAGTTTAAAACATGATTTGATTTCTTTTTATCGTAGTATATAACTTTAAAAACTTGATTTATTGTATGTAAATACTAAAAAATGAAACTCAGTTTGTATAACATAAAATTCAATATCGAAAATATTGTGTAAACTTTGGAAAGTTTTTCTTCTTTAGAAGTATTTTGTTGTTGTTTCATTATGATTTTACGTCGTTTCCTGGCTAAAGATTGCATTCTCGTACGTTTTGTAATATTTAATTAATATTCGTATATCAAAGTGTATATTATTATATTCTTTATTGTTCAGCTGCCTTCGGGAAGTGTCAGGAATCAGCATTTTAGAATTTAAGGTTTTGATTTTAGGTTCTTCAACAAGTTGCTAGTTTTAAGTACATATGCATATGTAGATGTCTATATAGTATTTGTATTTGTATTTGTATTTGTATTTTTGTATTATGTGTGTTTGATTTTCAATTTGTTAAATATGTAATAAATAGTTGCACAACTTCTTTCGTGCAATAAAGCGCTTTAAAACAAAATCTAAATAGCAAAATTACGATTTGTGAAATTTAACTTAAAATTCATACGTTTTTCACAAACGAGATTCACGAAAGTCTCTTTATTATAGTTCTTTCTTATAGATTTCATTTCGATTCCTTTGAAATAAATCGTACGTATATAAAGTGTATATAAGTTTAAATTAAAAAACCCCGCCAACGTATTCACCGCAAAGAAATAAATTATAATATGTTAAGAGATAGTTTAGACTAAAGGTAGTCAATAAATAAATTGCTCTAGATCAACATAAGGTTTAAGTTTTAAAAAGCTAAGCGAGCGATATACAAATCGCCTCGCACTATATCCTCTATATAGGTCCACCGATCCAACGATCCACCAGTTTAGTTATTTTGTGAATTAAGACTCCATTGTGCAAACTGCTCCTGCCATTGGCTATTCGCATTTGCCTGTAAAATAAGTTTTTAAAATTATATTAGAATTTATATGTTATACATATGTACATTTATAATAAATATGATATACTATATACGGTAAGATACCCCAAAACTCTACGCTGTGCCATGCAAAAGGAGTGTAAACCAAAAACAGATTCTATAGCACATATAGGTTTATATAAATTCAACTTTTCCAAGAAACTAAACAAGCTGTATATATTTATATATTGAGTGCATGTGTATAAGAAATAAAAAACAACAACAACGATATAATTATAATAACATCAATAAAGTTTCAATAAGGATTTCATTATGAAATCCTTTACCTTTTCATTCCATTCGGGATTATATGATTGATTTTCATCGAAATCTGAAATTGTATTAAATTAAGCATAAAAAAACATCATTATTTATAATTATATGCGTATTCAATGCTAATCCTTTGTCTGAATATCTTTTTAAGAGCAACCAACATGAACAGTCTAAATACGCGCTGATGCGATTAGAACTATATATGTTTATATATATAACGCCATGAGAGGACATGAAAGTTGACAGATATGACAGATACAGAGTAAACTTTTGGTAGAGAGAACAGAACAAGTTTTGCATTGATGGAGAAAAATTTCTAGCTAAATATCGCATATCGTATACAGATATGGCAGATATAAAGACAACGATATGGGAAGAGTCATGGCAAGAGACAGCAGCGTAGCCTGATCTGATTTAAATGGTGTTTCAGTCTTTAATTTATTTAACATTGTTTTGGAAAATATTCAAAAATCCCAAAAATAAGTTACAGTTTTCAAATAGTTTTCAAAAAAGACAAAAAATTTACAAAAGCATACTTAAAATCTGTTTTGGTTTGCTTTTTAACCCTAATTCAAAACAAAGACAAATTATCTTAAGAAGATATTATATAAGTAAATTTGTTTCGTTCCAATGGCAGATATATTATCTAGTTCTCCAACCGATTCTTACATATGTATATACCTTATAGGGTCGGATACGTCTTTTCCAATTCGCAAGGAATAATAAAAACGCTACTGACGCAAAACTAATTTGAGATTTTTGTTATATTTAAACCAATTTTGTTCATTAATTTGATAAAATTAAATTTAAGTTTGCTTTTTTCTATTTCCATAATATTCTCTGTCATAAAAACCAAGTTCGGCTACGCGCGATGATGAGAACTGTGATTGATTGAACAGATTTTATAGAAACAATTGCAGTTTTTACAGTGAGGATTCAACTCTGAGTGAAAAAGCTGAGGATGACGTGTTTATCGATAGACTGGCAGCTACGATTTACGATTAACGATGTTCGATCTGAAGGCATATAAATTGGTAATATATATATATATTTTACCTGAAGAACGAGTTAACCTATATAACATTGGTGTTTTATATATTCAAACTATATTTCATAATATAAGCGTGCATTATCAATTGCAGTTCATCGATTGTCTCACCGATCTCGTGCAGTGCCGGAAATCCGGCCTGATCGTCATCAATGAAGAGTTCAGGATGATAGCGATAGCCGAGAATGCGATTCACCTGAGATTGCTCCTCGCTCTGGCCAAAATTATAGTCGAATTGAACTGGGGATAGATCTGTTTCTATATCTGTGTTTGTATTTGTATATAAGGGTGCAGCGGCGCCTTCGCACTCGAAATCCTCATCGGTGCGAAAGATCTCCTCATGCATCCGACAATCGCATTCGGAGGAGTAGGATGAGCCGGAGGATTCACCGCCCTCGATGTGACGATACTCTTGATATATATATAGTCATATATACATATATAACATATATATATTGCATTGGATTGTATAGTAGATGGATGGTGCATACAAAAAACGATTAAAATTATAAGCAACGACAATAATCTGAACATCAACTCAACATTTGTAGCATTTTTTCTTATGCCGTCTATTTGGGAAATAATCTAAAATCAAAAAACAAATTTGAGAAACACAAACAAAAAAAAACAGCAAATAAGAAAAAGAGCGGACATTTTGGGGATAAATAAATAAGAGCTTTGTTCGAACACGTTACTCTCACAACAGGAAAATCGACATCAAATTCGAATTCGAATTCAAAGTCCTAATCGGACTCAGTGACTTACCCAATGGCATTATAAAACGCGCCTGTGCCACAGAGACTTGAGTCGGTTCTTGTCCTGCTAAAAACAAAAACAACAAAAAAAACAAGGCCAACACACACAAAGAAAGCACACAGAACACACATTTAAGCTTTGAGAACATTCCATTTAGTGATTGGTGGATCAGTAGAGCTGGAAAAACAATCGATGACATTATCGATAGTATTGATAGTTGTTAGATTGATGCTATCAAGCTTCCAGTGCTTGTGTTTTTTTTTTTACATTAATAATGAACTTCTTTACTAAAAATAGAAACAAATTCCAAAATGCACTTTTATTTCATTTTATTTTCAGAAATTAGCCAATTTAAATGCAGATTCAAAAAGTTATTTCCTGTACAAATCGGTTCAGTTTACACGATGTTTTTGGCAGTTGAAAAACTGCGAAGTTAATTTTTATAAATTTATGTAATTTTTGCATGATTTTCAACTGAAAAATAATCAGAAAAAATATTGAAATAGCTTTTTTAACTAATTTTGATGTCAAATAAAAGTAAGGCTTTTAAAAAATATTTGAGGCCAATTTTGTATCAAAACTTAAATGCAGAATCAACACAAAAAAACACAATCAAAGAGAAAATTTCGCATAAAAACCGGTTCGTTTGTCACAATGATATGAAAGTGAAAAGTCGAGATAGAAACCCTATTTCCTAAGGAGTTCGAAAATCTGTTGGTTTTGCAGCCACATTTCAAATTTACTTATTGGAATTGTAAGTTATCAATTGCTTTTAAATATCAATATCGAAACTATCGAAAGGTGGCAATTATCGATAGTTTTTCAGCTCCAGTGATCAAGTGACTGCGGTTGGCAGTGGGCGGTGGGCTGTGGACGTAAGCGTAGGCGTGGTTGGGCTCTAGAAGCAGTGCTGATAACTACTTGGGTGTCAGATAAATATAACTAATTACTAAGAGAGCTCTAAAAGCCACAAGGTGCAGATTGCAAGGTGCAGTTTGATATTTGTATATTAATAAATATTATATTTTATATTTATAATAATAATAATATTAAAAGCATCTGTCGGGAGAGCGGCAGCAGAGCAGGAGCAAGAGGAGCAGCAGAGAGAGTTGTTGTTTTTGTTTAGAAAAAGAGCGAGCAGGTGAGCGATTCTTATTGGATTTTTGTGGATTTTGTTGTTGTTGCTAAGTGCAAATCTGCTGCGTTGCGATTTACCTGCATTTAAATCGCTGACCATTGTGGAAATCGCCGAAGTTATGTTGTCGGCAGCTTCATTCAGCTCCGCATCGGCATTCGGATCTATGTTGCACATTGGCGGCGGGGCTGCGAAGCCATATATGTATATATATGTATGTATATATGTATATATATATATAGGTAGATATATATAAAGCAAGAAATTTGTTTTTTTGTTTTCTTTTTTTTTTTATACTGATCTCAGGCTGTGCACTTCACAGAACTGCACGCGTGTCACGAATCAATACATTAAGGAAACACTTTAAATAATCATCTTAAAACTTTAAGTTTTCAACTTTTAATTACAAAATGAACTTCTGAGCGACCAAAGCAAACCATTTTCAAATGTATCCTTTTCCACACTTCTGTGATTGTTTGAATTTTGTATAAATTAAACGAAATATTTTCAAAAAACTATCGATTTAACGACTTTTCTTCCCGTTTTATCGAAAAATGTATCCCTATCAAAAGAAAAGTTTTAATTTCCCTTAAGCTTTGATGTCTATCGATGTTTTTTTATCCTTTTAAAGGGAACATCAATCGGTATGGCTTAAAAAAGCAATTAATTGAGCAGATATCGATAGATGGGTCTTTAAAATAAATTATCAACAAGTTGGCGGGTTCGAATCCCAAGGTCTGAAATGGTTTATTATTTGAATAAATGATAGAAAGCTATCGATAGCAATTGTGCACTTTTGGTTGAACCTAACGACAATTTTCTTTCATGACCGATAATTTTAAATCGGAAAATTTTGTATATTCTGCGTTTAACAAGTTGAGGTTTTAAAAAAGGAAATACTTTAAAGTTTAAACTTTAAAAATTAAACTCAAACATCTATATGATATTCTTAAGAAATATCGATGGTAACAATGATACCGATACTATTTAGAAAATCGATAGTAATAACGGTACTGACCAAACACTATGAAAATATGTGAATTTCCCTTAAATATTCTCATATTCAGCTGTGACAAACTTTTGCGGATTGATTTCCTTTGTCTCTGGTTCTTGATTTGAACTAGGTTAGCATATAATTCAAATAGCTCATCAGTAATAATGCAAATCGGAACATTTAATAGAAAGTCAATTCCGCAATATATTCGTGACATTCGTGACACATCCAATGTGAAGTGTGTGTGTGTGTGTGTGCGTGTGTGATTATGATTGTAGCGTAGGCTATGGTGACTATATGGTGGCTTTGCTGGGTAGCGGTGTTCAGTGTGATCGTGTGATCGATTGATCGTTTGAACGAATAAGTAGAGTGGAGAATACATTATTAGACAGCTGATGGAATAGAACTGACAACCAATTTGTTGTAATAAGTATGCCCAACCTAAGCAAACTCATCAATTTCAATTTCAACATAATCAAACCGTAGCATTAAAGAGTTAGAGTATACGGCTGTCGGGTATACTCACTTGCACTGCCATTGGCGGCAAAGGCGCTGCGCATATCGCTGCTTATCTGATTGAGCTGCTCCAGCTGGCTCTGGCTGAATGGACCATGGCCCAGGCCGGATGAGGATTGGGATTGCTGCTGCTGTGCCTGCAACAGTTGCTGCTGTGTAGAGCGCAGCATGGGATGCGCCAGCTGTTGCTGCAGCTGCTGCTGCTGGGCATGAAGTGCGCTCATCGGCGAAGTGCCCAGGACGACGCCAGCACCTGATCCTGTTACGGCCTGCATGCCCGGCATGGGCGGAGATTTACCCGAACGTGGACTCGAATTGGGCGTGGAGCGCGGCGAGGCAGTCTGTTGGTTCTTGAGCATGCGCATCAGCCCCTCCAGCTGTTCCATCAACTGTCGCCGCGAATCCTGCAGCGCACCCAAATGACCCTCCAGCTCCCCCTTGCGCTGTCGCAGCGCCCGCAGTTCATTGATCAGCGCCGGATTCTCCGGTGCCATCTGCTCAGTCTCCTGCTGGCGTCGCAGTCGCGCTATCTCTCGCATTATCTCCTTGTTCTTCGATTCCAGCTGCGCGATGAGCTCTCTCTGTGCCCGTGAGTTATCCGTGCCAATGGGCGTAATGCTCTCCGCATTCGGCATATTGGAAGGCTGAAGGAAGAGAGAGAGAAAGCATTACTAAGAATATCCATATTAAAGGATTGGCATTGGTTTCAGACTTACAGCGCGATTCTCCTGGGCGAGACGGGCGGCATATCGAGCAATAAGCCGATGCTCCTCATCGTTGGCCGATGCGGCGGCTACACGGGACATTGTGGTGTCCAGGCTGCGTCCGGTGGCGCGTGAGTCCAATGTGCTGGAGCGATCAAAGATGTTGGGATGTGGTCCAGCAGCGGAACCTAGACCGGAACCGGGACCGGGGCCGGGGCCATGGAGATGTCCCAATGCGGGATCGGAGAAGCCATTGTGGGAGGGCAGCGGCGAGGGCGGCACAATGTGCGATAGATTGAGTGTCTTTTCGGGCTGGTCGGGGAATCGTGGCAACACTTGCGTCGTCTTTTCGGGCACGCATCGGAAGCTCTTGCGCAAGGAGTGACCAATCTGTTTGCTGGGCGATTTGTAGCTCGAGTATTCCTTGACCTCGTGATCGTTTTGGTGGTTCAGCGATGTCTTGCCATGCCAAAAGCACTCCTGGCACAATTGGTAGGCGTGACACCGCTGACAACGATAACGAAATCCAGTAAAGTTTTCCTTATGGCAAACAGAACAGATCGTCGGATGCACAATAGTCTCAACTGTCGCCAGCCGATGCAGCAGCGGCAGCCAAACGAGACACGATGGACCCGGTTCAGACATAAGTGTTGCCATGAAATCGTTAACGGTCACCTTTTGTTCCGCCGGAAAGATCTCCTCCTCCAGCCCCTCCTTATAATGGAATGTGGGCGACTCATAAACCGCCGCCGGCAATGCGAGCACCTCCCGCAAGAATTCACCTAATTTCCATGCCACCAGCTGACCGGCACCATCCGAAATCTGTGAAAAGATATCTGCAACAAGTTTGCCATTTAGCATCAATAAATTAAAGTTCGTCAAAAAAGACGCGCAAGCTAGTAAGTCAGTTATTTGCTCCGAGCAATCCAAACAATTCAAGTAAGTTGAATGCACTCGTAAGCTTAAAGACTCGGTTGCAACAAGCAAGCTACAGACCACAAGAAAGCGTGCTCTTTGTTTCTCTTTTAAGTGCAATAATACGCTTGATAATAATGCAATGTGTTATATTTCACCTCTTTCTGATTGATTTGACTTGCTTTTTCTAAGCATTGCAAGTGAAATGAGTTGCAAGCAATATGGTTAGGAAGCCAAATTAGTTCCACGTCAAATGAGTTGTAAGTCTATTGAGCTTATTTCCTTGTTTGCTTCAATTAACGACTGGCTTGCTTTTGGCAAGCGTTGCAAGTCAAATGAGTTTCAAGTCAAATGAATTGCAAGCCAAATGAGTTGCAAGCCAAATGATTTACAAGCCAATTGAATTGCAAGTCAATTGAATTGATTTGTTTGTTTGCTTCCAGCAACAAATGTAACTTTTGTACCTGACACTGTCCAACACACAACTTACATCTGAGCTTATCCACCAGCTTGCCTGAGCACATTGTAGCCAGTGCGACTTTGATGGAAAACACGCGAATTTTGCCAGAGCTGTCACTGCAAATGACAAATGAATATTGAGATTAGTAAAGATTATACCGCTTGGTACAACATATTGTTACTAACCTTGTGTAGGCGGCCAGTAGCCAATTGAGCAAAAGACCCGCCTTGGAGTCTACGGGCACCTGCTGAGCCGTTGGCAGGCGCTTGTTGAGATTGTGATAGAGCGAGGAGACGAGCGTCTCCAGACGGGCCACGCTCACCTCGCTCTGCGGCTCCAATGTGTTGAGGCCATTCTCCCTGAATGCTTCGATAACATTCCAAATGTCAACCAGATGCAAATTAGTTGACTTTTGTATATAGCGCAACTTGGAAGCTGTACGATACGAAGCAAAACGTATCGAATCGAAGGTCTGTAAGCGCAGATCCTGCAAAATGGCCACTCGCGGCTCCAGCTCCATTTTAATTATAGCTCAACTCTCTGTAACGAAGCAATTACAAAAAATAATATATATAATAACAAATTAGCAAGAATTTTCCACATTGCAACTCTTAAGTACGCCCCCAATTCGCAGAAGAGCTCTAATCAGCAGAGCTTTAGCTTATTATCTAGGTTACCCCATATTGCATCTGAAGATGACGCATGCCACTTCATGTCACACAAGAGCTTATTCTGACTCTGATTCTGACCTCGCTGCTATAAATGGAAATGGAATTAGACAAGTATGCATTATTTACTTGTTTAATATCAAAAGGCATGTAATGTTTGAATTTCAAATACCCATTGAGCTCGTTTCTTGGTTCTAATTTTAGATTAATCACAACTGTTTCCGTTATGATTTATTCCGAAACCCCTTTAACGAATAAGAGTTATATTCAACTATCAGTTTATTAAATCAATATCAACTCCACAGATAAGCATATTTTTTGTAGCATAATAATACAATTATTTTCTTCTTACACATTTTATTACTATGAAAGATTATAGATAGTCTCTGAGAATTATTATAAATTGAGTACTTTTATGAACTTTTACTGGCATCTTCAAGTTATGTACATTATGTTTTTTAAGGATATTCTCCCCCACATAACAACTGAATAAAACCACTGTTAACATTGCTGTGGGTGCTTACAAACATGTGTATATGGAATATTTAATTAACGCATAAATAATAATGCTTATGTTCGCTGTCCCCTTGCACTCTCTCCCTCTCTCTCTCTGTTTTTGTATGTTACGAGCAAATGCTATACAAGAGCTAACTGGGTCATCAGCTGGCAGGACGAGGACAATGACAACGAGGACATTTGCGACAACATCATCAGCTTTGTGCCATAAACATTAAACACAACATCGATTGGCAGTGACTGGAGTCACTGTGACTGTCAAATATCCTTTCACACTGTGACTCAATATGCAGGAGTAACACTTTCGCAGGCACATTCCAGATATTAACAGTCTTTGTGCTGATAACAGTCATATTTCCGATATCAGTCATACTGTCGATAACAGAATCACTTTTAAGAGTTCATGTCCCGATTTAACAGCCCCTAAATTAACAGTCAAACTGCCTATAACAAGTGTCTGCTGATATTAACAGTAACATTCACAGTCACAACAATAGCGCTCATCTCTACTTACAGGCAATCCCAAGAGCTTCCTACAGATTCAAACTCCACATCCACCCACTTTTTATCCACCCTTCCTCACACTTTCGCCTGTTGGCTGCTGCCATCGTGCCGAACAAATGCTGTGCTTTTTTTTTTACTACATATTCGATTGTTAGAAGGGGGCTGTGGCGTCTGTCGACTGGCTGGCGACAAAAAGCCCAAGCCACATGCCACAGCCCAGGGAGAATCCTTTGGGTGCTGGATGTAAAAGTGAGCAATTCACAGCACAGCAGAGCAGCACCGGGATCCTCTTTCCTTTCTTCCTTTTTCAATTGGTAAGAACAAAGCAACATTTCTATTAACCCGCCTCAATTTCAAATCATTTGTAATCCTCTTTGGCTGAGTAATTAATCGAAGTAAATTTGAAAAAAGGGATTGCAAACGGCTTTTGCAAAATCTGTGCTCTTCTGTTGCATGTCCTGTGTGGCATCCTGTGCTCAATCCTTGCACTGTGTCGGCGCTGCTGTCGCCAAAAGTGTCAGCCATTTATTATGTTGTTTCCCTTTATTTTTGATTCGCACATCAAGTGAGGCCCCGTAGCCAGGATATTATCCTGTTTGAACATAACTCATGTTACCAGGCCACTTCTGACATTTAACTCCTCGCACATTGTGGCAAGTTTTAGTCAAAAATGTTAATTTCAAACATGTATGTGCATTTAACTTTCGAATTGATTTCACAGAACTGTGTAATATGTATTCTGCTCTACAATTCTCCACTCAGGACTTGGCTTTTAGCGTACAATGAATTTGGAGACTATCCCAAAAGTATGCAACACATATTAATGTGGAATGAATTCGAAAGTGGAAAGCAAAACAAACGTGATGATTTTGAGTAAGCAATTTTAAATTTGTAACAATTTCTTGTCTTCAACATGAACAGAGAGTATATAATCTAAGCTTTAGTTTCAAAAAGTTTGGCAGCTTGAAAACTTTCAGCAATAAGTTTTCTGTGAATTTGGTGTTTTGATGGCGAAAGGACCAGTGTCCTGACTCGCCATCAGTGTCAAATTTTTGCTGTAGATGAGATGAGGCGAACGTGATGACGCATTCAGGAGTCAGAGCAAGTATGGAAGCAAGGACAGAAGGACAGAAAACGTTGCTGACAGAGAGCAACGGAAATAGCGATAGCTGTACAAGAGATGGACAAGGACGACACGGACGAGGAGCAGCCGTATTTAAACAGGATTCTTTATTTAAATGCTGCTTTTTACTTCTCATGTTTGGTAAAGCAACGAGAGAGACGCGCACACAAAACGAGATGACAGACGGACCGCGCCCAGGACATCACAGTGCACGACAGTACAGGACAGGATAGTACAGAACAGAACAGGACACGTCAGTACAGGACAGTGCAGGACCTAAATAGCAGCCAATCTACGTTGACTCGACTGTCCAAAGTGGAATTCAATTTCGCAACAGCGAAACCCCAAATGACATAGCTGATGATGGAGAGCTGACAACTCTGGGAATAAGTATGGAAGCGGGATTGGGAAGGGGAAAGTAGATGAGGATATGTCGTTGAGCGATGACTCATAAGCTGTCGCTGCAGGACACTGAACAAATTGGAGCGAGAATAGCCGCGAGCACATACAATATGCTACCTGCTAGAGCTGCCAACAAGTTTTAAAGGCAATCGATAGTATCGATGCTTTTGAACTATTGTTATCGATCTATTTTTTGGGTAAACAAAATTCTTCAAATAAAAATTGACTGGTTCTATCTCAAATTTGATTGGTGCAAAATTGGTCATGTCATGGACCTCGAGCCGACTAGAAACAACTTTAGCATTTGCGATTTGGCTACAGCCCTGTTCTAAATGCCACATTCGTCTCAATTCCGTAGAAATATATAAAGCATACTGCAAGGAAAACCAAGTTGACTTGGTGTTAACGTCCTACAAAAATAATGCTATATAGTTTTCTGAGAAATAGCTTTGAAAGTGTTATATTTAAGTTAAATAAATATTTAACAACAACTTGTTATAGCATTTTTGAAAAGCTTTATCGATAGTATCGATAGTTTAAACTATCGAAATGATATTTTGTCAGCGCTATGACATATGTGCTTACGCTACATTCATATAAATATGCACATACATATTGCCCGGGCAGATGTGGGCCAAGCACAGCACAACACACACAAAACACACACTCAAAGAGAGAGAGAGAGAGAGAGAGAGGTGGAGGGCGGGGAGGTAACGAACTGCCTGCATCTTGGAGCAAACTGAATGAAGGACAAGCTGCGAGCTGTGTAAACATTTGCGCACAAAAGTATGCAACGAGACCTGCCTGAATTATTCCGAGTTTTGGCAACGGATAGAGCGACGGAGGGGAAATGAGTGGGAATGAGAATAGGAGGGGGAGGGAAAGTGACGCGACGGACGGCAATGAAGACGCATTGCGCACTGCCCTCAGCTGCAACTGCAACGGGGGCGTTGAGGAGCATGATTTTCAAGGGGCGTGGCCTTAGGGAGTTAGGCTAGCATTGCCGACGACATTCTCCCCTTGTGCCCTGTATTTGTGTATGTGTCTGTGTGTGTGTGTATGCGTGCTTCAAGTGGCCACCTCCGACAGTGGGTCACTTTGCTTCATTTTGTGAACAAAAGTCACATATTTCAAATGACTAACGGAATAAACTTAAGATCATTTCAATGGGGTTTCACGTCTAGTGTCTAAACACTTTAGTTGACGAACATTATATGCAAAAATGGACTATGTATCACGATTTTTGGTTTGTTTTGAAAATATAAGGGCACACTTTTGAATTGAAATATATATTTGAAGTATATATATGAGCGCATGATTATGAAAGTGGTATAAGTCATATTTTTCTTGTTTCGAGATATTTAGAGTTTTGCATTTTAA
The DNA here is from genome assembly GCA_949708635.1 of Hirtodrosophila cameraria. Lineage (NCBI taxonomy): Eukaryota > Metazoa > Arthropoda > Insecta > Diptera > Drosophilidae > Hirtodrosophila > Hirtodrosophila cameraria. Next base: position 1,585,477 of record OX453089.1, read on the forward strand.
AGGATTAAAAAATATTTTTGTATTATAGAATATGATTTTTCGACAGTAAAGTAGTGCCAACAAACAAGTATTTATTATGATTGTGAAAATAAAATGTGGTTTTGAAAGGTTGAAATGACTTATACTACTTTCAAAATTAGCTGCATGACTTAATAAATGACTTACATTATCAAGGAAACATTTTAATTAGTAATTAACATTTTATTCAAACTCATTTCATTGTAACTAAGTAAATTATTTATTAGTATTTAGGGAAATAAAGTGTTTGTGAAAAATTGGTTGCATATAGGGTAGTAAATCCATCATATCTTTACGTTTTTCTTCTGTTATTGGTCTAATGGTTGTGTATAATGGAAGCAAATCAATATTTTCGTATATTCTAGGCCTTCCTCTTTTAGGTGAGAGGTCTTATACTTTGAATTCGGAATTAACATCCAAGGAAGTTTTATAAAACATCTTATATGGAGCATTTTTTAGAAATCTGATTCATTGTATTTTTAGCCAAGACACAGCTTCTCCATTGGTGTTTTTACTCCCTGTTCCCATTAAAAATGGGAAAAAGGAAGTTATAAAGTACTGCAAATGTGTGTAACGGACAGAAGGAGGCATTTCCGACTATATAAACTATATATATTCTTGATCAGGATCAACAGCCGAGACGAACTAGCCATGTCCGTCTGTCTTTCTGTATGAACGCGTCGATCTCAGAGACTATAAGAGCTAGAGACACCAAACTTGACATGCAGGTTCCTGTATACCATACGCAGATCAAGTTTATTTCCAATTTCGGATGCTTATATTTTATTATTATTATTCTTATTCGTTTCCATTTCTTGGAAGCATTATTTATACTTCTTCGCCGTATAATGTCTACAATCAACTATAAATAGTACGTTTTTACATTAAATGGATTACTTGAACCGCTATCTGAAGACATGAAAAAATTACTAATTATTTTGACAAACTTTGTGTAATATGTGAAATAATTTGAATTAATTTGAATATTTGTATTCCACAGTGCCAGGCTCGTAGCCTGCTCTGCTTGTCTGCTGCAGGTTTTTAGCTTGCATTGGTTTTGTTTTTGGTATTTGGTTTTTCTCCCACAAGGATGACCGCTTGTTTGCCCGCTTGCATTTGTGTCAGCTCGAGAGATTTTTCGAGGCACTAAAAAATGCACAAAAACGTTGCCGTTTTTCGGGAAAGTACTCTTAAATATGTATACATATGTATATGTATATAAAATTCCATTCCATTGCAAATGGATAAGTGTCCGTTTATCAGGATTGCGGAATTCCACAGCTGCATTTAAAGTAGAGCTCTTTGGATAAGTACGAGTATTCAATGCTTAACAAGCATAAAATTAAGCAAGCACAGCAAATAATCAAGAAAAAACAAAAACAACAAAAAACTGCACAAATAAATGAGATTAAGTATTTGCATTTCCTGTGATACTTACTCATGTTTAAATATATTTGCCGCATTGGCAAACTTTTCCAATGGCGAAAGTTTTGCTTTGGTGTGTCTGTGACACTTTTGCAAAACTTTTGATCAAACAAAATATATATGTATATATATATATATGTATATGTATTCCAACTTTGCTCATCATAAAATGCCAACTGCATGTTTAACCTCATTACGAGACATATCAGCAGGCGTTTACAGGAATTTGCGAGCTCAGGTGTTGTGTTTGAGTCGAATAATTTAGTTCAATTGAGTAAATTTGTTTTTTATGTAAACGGTAAATTAGTTGCTTAAGTTCGTTCATTTACTTTAATGAATTGTTTAGGTCCTTTCGATTTGTTCAGTTCAATACATAAATTCTTTAGTTCGTTCGTAAGTTTAGTTGATTGAACCGCTCGTTCGTTCATTTCGCCAGTTCTTTCGTTTAGTTCGTTCGTTAGATCGTCAATTAGTTCCATTAGTACTTTCACCTTTCTAGTTTGCAAAGTTCTTTCGATTGTAAGGTTTGTTTTTTGACATTTAGGTTCCATTGGTCGTTACATTGCTTTCCTCGTTCGTTTAGTTCAGTTGTTCATTAAGTTCGTTCAGCTCGTTTATATGTTTAGATCGTTAACTCATTTTGTTCGTTTCTACAGTTTTCTCGAGATGTTCAATTGAACAAATTTGATCGGTAGTTCAACTTTTGGTAAAGTCAATCATTAATATAGTTCTTTCGTTCCTTAAGTTTGCTTTGTTGGAATGTTTAGTTAGTTTGTTCAATTGTTTATTTGATGTTTTGTTATTAAGTTAATTTCGTTTGTTCTTGTATTAGTCAAATTTCTTCATTCGCTCGTTTAGATTTTTTCTAAAGCTCTATTGATTTATAATGCCTTATTTATATTAAATTAACAAAATTAGATGAGCAGTTCAAAAAACAATAATTTAGTTCGATTCCTCCTTTGTTTATTTCATTCCTTTGATGGCTTAGTTCGTTCCGTTGGTTTAATAGCTTAGTTCTTTCAGTTCGTTCGTTTAGATCGTTCATTTAGACCGTTTAGTCGTTCGAATTTATAGGTTTTTAACACAATTAACAAAAAAGCTAGTTAATCGACAATCAGTAACAGTAGTTCAATTGAACTTAATTTGAACAAAACGAAACAGTTCTATTTGTAATGAAGCATTGCGGAAGTTTCCATATATTAATATTTGTTACGCCCTGAGGTTAAAACCGAAGTTGAATAGTTATGGAAATAGTTAGCGACTTTTATGCCTTCGCTTAAATCCTAGCACTCAACAGAGTTCATAGGTAAGTTCCAGTTGAACTCAATTTGAACAACTTAAAACATAAACATTCGGCAGCCTTAGACTTGATGCTCAATTCACGCAGCTGCGCCAAAAACAATGAAAGACACACAAAAAAAAAATTGAAAGCCGCAGTGATGAAAAATGACGTTGAAAGCGTCCTTAAGCGCAGAAGCAGCAACAAGGACCCTGGGACTTGGAAGCCTGCATCAAAAGATTTCAAAGTTTTGTTTTTTTCATTTTTCTTGTTGGCGCAAAAAGTTTTAGACGGTGCTGCAGTTGAGCGTTTGGGAACATTACCAAAGTAGACGCGATAAACGAGTCCTGTGCATAATATAAACTATCCTGGCAGCAAGTTTGCGTGCACAACAAATCAAAGACAGAACTGACACACAACACAACTCAACTACAGTGTTAGCTGGCACATAATTCTGAATTCTGAATACTGGATACGAAATTCTTCTGGCAGGAAATCGTTTCGTTTATTTCGTGTTAATTTACCTTTCCGTTGCGGGAAATGAAAAATGCGACCACAGCAACAGCAACAGCAACCAAATGAACAACAGGCAAACGACAGCAACATAAAAAATACAAACAAGCTCTGGAAAAAAAGTGATCAACTTGGGAAATACCTGCGCCTATTTTTTAAAACAACAAAATGAAGATAATATAATATAAAGTTCACTAGATCAACCGCAATAAGAAAATTATGAACCTTTAGGGTAATTTCAAATACGAAATTTTTTGCCGAAAGTGGAAACCGGAACATTAAATATATATCTAAACATATCAGCATACAAAGTTTATTGCTTTTGTGTATGTACTGACTACAATCAATCTAAGAACAAGCCTTGAAAAAAAAGAAATAATGTAACCAATTCAGTTATCATAAAGTTTTCGTTAATGTTTAATGTTTCCCTTTTAGATTTTTAAAAAAATTTTTGGGATGAGTTTACTTGCATTTTATCATTGGATTACAAAATATTTGTAATAATTAAAGAAATTCCGCAAAATATGTTTGAAAGTGAAAACTTGAAAAGGTCGGATAGCATATAGTGTATACCTATATAAAACCTGGGCTTAGGCATAACAGAAGCGCTGGTTCCCGAACCGAAAGAGGTGCTTTTCACTTTCGAGACAATTTTGTGATTTAATTTCACTTGAACTTAAAATGATTAAGTTTCTTTAATGGCAACAATGAAAATCAAAGCATTCAATGAAACTTAGTTTTCACAACAATATTGGAGAATGTGAAAGCCGAAGCACCTTTCACAATCACACAGCTTAGTATACCCAATAAGAGGGTGCGGGTATAAGCAACGATACGATGCAACAATCAGCATTGCATGTCAAGCCAGAATGATAATCTAAAATCGCCAGCCCGTGCAATAACCTCTTGTCTCGGTATTGGTCTCCGTTTCGGTCTACGTCTCGTTCTCATAGTTGTCGGTACAGTCAAGCTGTCTGCAGGGTTGTCGGTACAGTCAACTAGACTGCAGGCAAAGGGAGAAAGCAAGAAGTTGGCCAAAATCTATATAATGAGAGAAGTCCTATCAGAAAACTCGTAACTGCATCTTCTACATCTGCCAGGTACACTTATGTATGTACTATGTGCAACGAGTTAATTGAAATGTGAGTTTGGGAAACATATTAGCTCAGGTAAGAGCTCTGGAATTGAGGTAATGCTCCATTAGTTATGTTAGAACGTGGCCTAATTGATTGTTAACAACACTGTGTTGTGTTGAGTTGTGTTGGGGGGGCTAAATTAAGAGGCAGCTCTAATATTTAATTATGAGAACCACTATGAAATTAGTTCATGAACAACAAAACTAGCTAAAAGCAAACAACACAACAAAGAAGCATGTTTCGACTCCAAGATACCCTAGGAAAATTATTGAATTCAAATTTTGACTTGAGCTCTAGGAAATATGATTTCATTCATTTTTTTATAAAAATAAAGATGAAAATGATATAAAATTGAAAATTTAGAAAATAATCATATTTATTACAAGTTTGTTTCAAAAGATTGGCAGAATGAAAATCGAGCCTATATCTCTTAAAAATGAGACTGTAATTTGATTTACTTTGTTTTAATGATACCAAATTTTGATATTTTCAATTTCAAAGTAAATTTATTATACCCTTTTTTTTCTAACCAAACTGTGGGTAAAGGGTATTCAAAACTAAGCACAAAGTAAAGCATAGAACGGAACGAGAAGGTGCCAGGAAGTTCTGTGCCAGTTAGAGATGCCAGTACACGTCATCGTCCTCGTCCTCGGTAAACATAGCAAAGGTAGGCGGGGAAAGGCAGGGAATAGAAGTAGAAGAGTAATTATGCACAGAAATGGGAGCATCGTCAGGCAGTTGGTTCTATGGTTCTTTGGTCTTCTGGGTTTTGGTTTGGGTTTGGGTTTTAGGCATGGGTTTGAGTTGGGCTCGTGCTACTTACTGCTCAAGATAACTCTGCTGAGTATAATGGAAAATGCACATTCCGTCAGCTGCACCACAAAGCACCATTAGACGGCGCCCAAGGATTAACGGAGTGTTTTGTGAAGTGTCCCAACAGCTTTAAAGGCGAAACAACAAAACGTATTTCTTCTAGGCAACAACACTTGACGGTGTCAGAAATTCTAACGCAACACAGCGCATAATTAAAACAAAACAGCTACATTCTTATACAAAAAAGAAAAGGCTTACTCAGAGGCGCAAAAAAAAAAAGAAAAAGAAAAACGCTTTTCAAGCAAAATCCTAAATTTCTAAATCGTATTTTACGAAGGAACGAAAGGTTTAAAACACATTTATTTATAGGGGACTCCTTTATACGAAAAGCGCTATTATTATTATTATACTATCGATATTTAAACAAAATTTATCATCGGTTTGCTTAAGTTATGTTAAACCATTGTAGAAAAGTTGTTCAAATAAAAACTTAATTTTCGATCAATTGTTCCTATGGCAGCTATAAGTTATAATAGTCTGATTTTTATGAAATTTTGTAAAAATGTTTAGATAATGCTAAAACTCAGAGCTGGTCAATTTGGTCGAGATATCTTGGAAAGCAAAATATATATTTATATATTTTATGGGGTCGGTGATGTCTCCTTCATGATTATAATACCCTTTTCAAGGGTATACAAATATTGCTTTTGATATATTGTCGACTTCGTGTTCGATTAATCGAACTTTAATTCTTTGATACTAACTTTTACATCATTATCAATATCTTATATTATGCATCTAATTCAATATCGACCGATATTTCTTACGAAAAATTCAATGAAATTCAAACATTTTAATGTGTACTTTTGTGGGACATACCGTTATTATGACGATCATATTATTCATTAAACTAAACTTGAAGCTATTTGTCGCTCTCCGTCAAGTCAGTACACGATTGATGGATGCTTGTTAACGTGTCGTGTCGTGTCGTGTTGGCTTCAAATAAGTTATGTTTTTATTGGCTGGAGAGTAGCACCTGTAACAGGTGTCAGCGACTTGTGCAACGCCCACAAATTGGCATTCCAATTTGCAGTTTTTAAGGTGAGTTTGCTTACAAATTATTCAAAATATTATGCAAATGCGGCAAGTCGGAATAAAGTTGGCAATAAATGAATGCAATCTCAAAATGCCAAACGAGTGACGCAGTCCAGAGCAAACATAATAAAGATATACTTAGATAGATGCCTATAAGGTGTGACAACTTTTCAAATTAAGTCACAACAAAAACAACAAGAAATTAGCACGAAGCTAAGATGACTATCAAAGTACTCGAAACTTTTCCTATTGATCATCAGCATTTTAAAATTAGCCCAGTTGAATAATTATTTTGTTTTCAAATATTTGCAAAAAAAAAACGTATTGTTGTTGAATTTTGAGTCAGTCACGCCTATTTTTATTACATGACGATCATGTTGATGATGATGATGATGATGATGATGATGATGATGATGACGATGATGATGTTGACCCTACGTGCGTTTTAGCAAAACAAACTCAAAGTTTTGTTGTTCTTTTTAGAGAAAATACATTTTAAAGACCTTGATTATAACTTTGTTACAGCTAAACCAAGTTACATTCAATTTTTCAGCATAATTTGTTCCTTTTTCCCATTTCCATATTAAAAATATTAAAAGTTCCTTAAGTGGAAGCTCGACTTTAGTCGTCATTATGCTTTGAAACATCAAATCTTTCATCAAATAATACTTTCACGCATTGTTTTTAACAGTGCAGCTTATAATTCTCAAGTAGTTTTAGCACAAAAATACTTTAAATTCAAATGATTTATGACAAGCAACAAAATCTTGACACACATGTTATGTATATATATATATATTTGATGATTTATTTAAGAGTCTAATAAAAATGCCTGAAATTGTTAAAATAATGAATGACAGCCCAAATATGATGACAGCTGTTGAATTATGGAGTTATTTTATTCTTTATCTTGGCGTTGTGAAAGCTAAATACTCCAGAGTCTAGACTTATAACTTGCATGATAATTGCAAAACTAAAGTTTTTACATTTCTAAACTGGCAGCTAATTGTTTACTCTACTGAAAATGAATGCACAAATCTATGACAAACAGGCCAAACTATTTTACATCAACACTCTAAACATCAACTAAAAATTGTGCATGGGCATGATATTTGTTTTTCTTTTGGTTAGGCTGTAAAAATACATAAATGTGTTAATGTTTTGACTTTTCTGGAGCAAATATCTAGCAACATACACCCACAGCTTTTATATACATTTTGTATAATTATACCCTTTCGGAGGGTATTACAATTTTGTCAAGAAATAGGTAAGAGACGTTTAGTAGAACGATTTGTTTGTAGTAATTTGTAGCAGGGATTAAAGTAATCATGAACTAATCCATTTTTACAAATTACAATTGGTGGTATTTCGATTAATCTAGAAAAAATTTTAAAAAAATCATCGATTTATCGATTTATGTCGAAAATATGTCCAAAACGTGATTTTCTTTATCGATTTATAAAACACAAAACAGGTTTTTTTTCTTTATAAGAATTTACAGTCTATTAAAGTGTTCAAAGTTTTCGAAACTTGTAAAATAAGATGTATGTACATATGTATACAAAAAATTAGTTAAGGATGTTTTGTAAAAATATCGTTGATTGTTAATCGTAACAAGCCAAGAAGCATCATCCCAGAAAATTGATTGTTTCTTACAACTTTAGTTCTGAACCTTTTAAGCACCTTTTTTGTTTTCTACAACAATATTAACAGTATTTTCGCAAGAGTATTCAAACTTCAGCAAGCCAAATTTAGCTTGTGTTTCTTGTTTTATTTAAAGTTAGGAACTGCAATCCCAAAACGGCCCACACAAAACTGTTCAACGATGACGATTGCCAAGTGTTTGTTGTTGTTGGTGTGGTCCCCAAGTGGCTTCTTACGACATGGAAGGAAGACAAATATTTTTACATTTTTACATTTCACATTTTACACTTTGGGGCGTGGGCAGATTTTCTTATTTAACGTTTCATTTCTTTCAACAACAAATGCCTGCTTCTCCCTCTCGCTCTTGTATTTGCGTTGCCAAGTGTTATAAAGGCGATTATCAGTGGCAATAATGATAACGATCTGCACTTGATAAGATATTTCTTAACCAAAAATGAATTGCATAATGTCTACCAGACAAATTTAGATACAACAAAAGTTAACTTTCAGCTGATAAAGCTGACTATATATAATATATCTTTCAAAGGCGCGTCCATCAAATGCGATATCAAATGGAGTGACAGTTGGGTCATGAAAGCGCAGAAGGGGGCAACAGAACGCCTGAGGGGCTGCCGTAATCGAAGAGGTTGCGACACACCGCAAAAACTAAACTAAAGAGAAGCCAAAAAGGCAATCAATGCGAGCAAATGGCTAGAAAAATAGACAATTGCCAAGGAAATAACAGTTAGAAGTATATCGTTGAGAGTGCTCGACCAGCAGCTACCCTGTACGCAGTTCTAAAGCGCACATTTGTGAAAAGAAAAAGTCAACAGCAAAGTGATTTGGCTTTTAAACATTGACGGTGGGACTGACTGTGGTGGGACTTTGTTGACTGGGAATCGAACCCGAGGTTTTGTGTGTCGGAGCAGAATACCTTCCCACTAGGCTACAGTAGTCCACAAAAGCTTTTTATTCAAAAAATATTTCTTCATCCGACTGTTTCTATGGCAGCTAAAAGATATAGTGGTACGACTTTGATGAAATTTTGTCAACATGTTGGGATAATGCTAAAACTCTAAATTGGTAAGTTTGGTGGAGTTATCTTGAGAAACAAAATTTTTCTATAGTAGCTTTATGATATATATATATATATGATATGATATCGAAGATAGAATAGTTACAAATATTTAATTTATTATATTAATTATTTCTGTATATATTGCCTGTCGCCTTTCGCACCCTTCGTGATGCTTCGTCACTAGCATAGACTGCCGTAGACTGGCACAGTCATAAATATATAAACTATGTTTTATGTGTATTCTTGTTTTTCTTGCTCGCATGACTTAAGTTTTTTAATTAATAAGTATTTTTGTACTTATATATTTATAGCATTAGAAATTCTTGAGTAACTCGATCATTATCTGATAATGATGAAATATTTTTGGATAGTAAACAAAATTATACAAAAAAGTATTATATATGTTAAGCAAGAAACAAGAACAAACATACATATACTTCATAGCATCGAAATGTATTTTTTTCGCATATTATATTCGCACAAGCTTATCAAACCCCTTGTTAATCAAACTATGTATACAGGGTATAAATACACAGAAATTTTATTACCATTGCTTGCACTTTTGTTTGGTTTTTTCGATTGTTTGTTTGGTTGTTTGGTTGTTGGGGTCGTTTGTTCTTTTCTTTATTTTTGTTGTTGTCGTTTGCATAAATTCATAATGAGATTTAAAATGCGACTGTGGCACATGGCAAAGAATATAAGTAGATATATGTATTGTATATATCTCGGTGACATTATTGACCATGTAAAGAGCACTATTTAACAAGAATCGATAAGAATTAAATGGAAAGCTCTGCATAACTGTCAGCAAAAGTTGATCGCAGAACATTTAATTTAATTACCTCAGTTCTTTGCTTTTCTGTTGCTGTTCTGTTCTGGAAACAATCAGGAACAATCGTAAAACCATTCAGGAAACACATTTTCGCACATCTCAACAAAACCGGAATATCAATTTGTAAACATTTAATATATATTAAATGTTTATATTGTTTTGCCATCTTTATGCCTTGTATATATCACACAATCCATTTACGAGAATTGCAATAATTTTGTAAAAACACATCTGTGCAAACATTATGGGAATTATTGTAATCAACATGTAGCTTCGTCACTAGCTTGTGCTGCCGTCTACAGTGATTATGTAAACCAGATGTTAACAGGTGTTTAGTAATGTGTTTTTATTGATGTTTTTATTGATGTTTTAAGAAGATACAGATAGATAGATTGTTATATATATTATTCAACTTGATTGGATGAAAAACTGCATAATCACTTTACGGAATTCAGAACAGCTAACGAATTTAATTTGAAGTGATTTGAGCGGTTTTTTAAATAGAATCAGTCCCTTTTTCTTTAAAATAATTAAAAACTTATTTGTTTTATACATGTTAACTTACTTCAATCAAAATAGGGCTTAATCGAAAATGTAGTTTTTGTATGAAAACATTTTCTGATTTTGTTTATCTTAACTAAATTTCCAATCGCATGCTCAATATTACAGCTGCAACAAACGGCTGCAACATTTCAGTTGCCTCCTTTTGCACCCAAAACTGTCAGTTGATGTTGAAACTAATTGAAGTTGATATGAAATAGAACAGAATCATGATGATGTTGGTGACCGCAATAAAGTCTTTTGATCTAGTTCACTGAGGCAGATAGAAGAGTGTGCGAGAGAGAGAGAGAGTGAGAGAGGGACAGATACAGTTAAAGAAATATATATACTTTATATATATATTACTTTTCATACCTTTAGGTTATGCTGGAAAATTGTGCATTTTGAAATCTGGGCAAAAAGTAAACTAAAGTTAAGTAAAGAACATGCTTTACATATTTCGGTGTGACACGTTAGCTGGGTCAGGGGGGGAGGGGGTCAGAGGAGAAGCAGGGGTGGTAAGAAGGGGTGTAGGTTCAGGCAATGTTAGTTCATTTTCATTTTGTTTCATTTCGTTCATGTTGTGGAAAGCTAAATGAGGCGTAACATAGAAAAACAAGAACAAGCAGCGCACGCACATAGGCTAAAGCCATAGCTATAAAGAAAGACATACACTTGGTAATTGGGAGCACACCCTAGGCTAACAACAACAACAACAACAATAACCACAGTTACAACAACAGTAACAGCAACAAAGCAAGTAAGCATACTCTAGTACTGCTCGACTACAAAATACCCTGTTCCTGAGTCTAAAATTAAGAGAAGGTGTTGCAATTCCAATTTTGATCGTGGCTTAAAATAATCATGAAATAATCGATTAGATCGATTATCGATTTTACACAATTACAATCGCTGCTAATTCGATTATTCATATAGAATTAAATCGATTAATCATTGTGTCGAAAACATGAGAAAAACAGTTTTATTTTTTGTAAGTTGAAACAAATATACATTTATATACATGCCTGTTGCGGTTTCTACTTTCGGCAACATTTAGCGGAATTGAAATTCACTTAAAAGTTCAAACTTAGCTTATTGCTGTTGATCTAGTGAATAGATATAGAAAGTTATTTCAATTCTTGATCAAATGAAAATGAATTCAATCCACAAAATCTTAATAGAAGTGAAACACTTAAAGGAAAATCACTTTCGCAATATATTACCGAAAATGGAAACTGGAACATGCCTGATAGTTTTAACAAAAACAAAACAATTTGTCAAAACTTATCAAAAAAGATGTACAGAAAAACTATTTTTCTATGCGATGCTTTGTAAAAAGTATCGATGTTCGATTTCTAGTACTCAATTCGTACTCAAAGAATCGATTAAATCAATTAATCGATTATTTTTTTACAAAACTAATGTGAAATCAAATGCTTTGGTTTGTATTTAGGTTTAACCATTTTATACGGAGTTTACTTCAGACTAAAACAAGATCTTTAAGTTCAGGTTCGAACTAGTTCGGATCAAATCGGCTGCATGTTACTCATTTTAATATACCCTTAAGCCATTTGATAGCAAGAGGGTATGAAAGCATAAACAAGCATTGTTCCAAAAAACAAAGAGTCGTTGAAACGAAAGACAAAGAATATTTATGCGGTGAAAAATTGAAAAATCCCATGAAAACCAAAATAAAAGAGAAGATGTGCAGAGAAAATGAGAAAGAAAGAGAGATATATAGGGAGAGAAAGAGAGATAGAAGGGGCAAACGAAGCCGCCAAAGCAAAGCAGACATTCACAAAGGCGGCTGGCTGGAAATAAAGGGAGTAGGTTGAAGGGGTGGAAGGGGTGAATGGGTCAGACAATTAACCCTTTTGGGTCCGGTTTGGGGGTCGCGAGGGCAATTCAACAATTGCTTTGATGTTGCTGTTGTTGTAATTTGGTTTGGCTTCGTTGAAAGGTGTCTCTTTTGGCTTTAACGAGCCCACAATTGCAAATGACTTTAATTAGTTTATATGTATATACAACAACGGTAAATGCAATAAAAATTAATCGCTTATGCCATAATCGCATTTACCGTGTTACCCACAATTCCCTCCTCTCCTCACAAATCGAGCATGCTTTTGATATATTGCACGGCAAGTTACCTTCTGCTTTCCTTCTATTGGCAAGACTCAATCATGCAGAGCGGCCGAGTGGAGACCCTCCTCCAGATTCGATCCCCATTCCATTCGATTCGATTCGATTCCATTACAGTCGGCTTAACGAGATTACCAGTGGAACTAGTGGAGCGTGAAGCTTTACACTCGCATTCAAGCTTCAACACAAAAAACGATGACACTATCGATTGACTTTGCAGAACAACATCAATTAATCGACAATATATGCTGATTTTTACAAATCATCGAACAGTGTAAATTAAACAAAATGTTCAAATCGATGTTAGCTTTTCCTGAATGCTGCCTAAATCTGGCTTATAATATTAATTTTATGAATTAATTTGAATTCTAATATCTAAATTTCATCATTCAATGAAGATTTATCGAAAGTAAGCTTTCAATTTCAAGCAGTGATTTTTCTAGCTCTAACTTTTACTCTCTTCAATTCTAGCTACCTCAAATACGCCGATTTTCAACTATAACGATAAAATGATCGAATAATGCAGAAATTGTTGGTTTTCTAGCATTATTTTTCACCTCATTTTTAATCCATTTTAAAGTCCACCCAAAGATAAAACTTAATCAAAGCTAACTTTTCGTTTTTGTTAATCAAAAAACCAATTGCCACATGCAGTACAGTCCAATTGAATTCAATCGTCAAAATTATGGCATAAATGAAAATGGAAACACGTGCAGTAAATCCTCATCTTTTAACGGTATATGGCTGCCTGTCCACAACAGTGGATGCCACTGCTGCACATGACGCAACACTCATGGCAACAAAATCCACAGCAGGGGCCACAACAGGGTGCACAGCAGGGTCCACAACAGGGTGCACAGCATGGTTCACAGCATGGTGTACAGCAGGGACCACAGCTTGGTCCACAGCCGGGTGAAAAGCAGGGTGCACAGGAGGATCCACAGCAGGGTCCACAGGCGGATCCACAGCAGGGTCCACAACATGGTCCACAGCTAGATCCACAACAGGGTCCACAGCATGGTCCACAGCTAGATCCACAACAGGGTGCACAGGAGGACCCACAGCAGGGTGCACAGCAGGGTCCACAACAGGATGTACAGAGAAGCTCATAAGGCTCACAACAGGGCCCACAACAAGCTGTCGCACAGCCACATCCTGGAGAGCACATCTTGAAGTTTGCCAAAGCGGTATTATCATTCTTGTATGGATATTACTCTGCTTGGGTTCCCCACCATTGTTGATAAACTTAATTTCTGGACTTTACTACATGCGGAAATTGAATTTCTTGACACAAAATTTTGAAACAAACTACAAATGTAGTTTTTCATATAATTTTGTTATTAGTCAAAGCTTTATTATTTATGCATAACCATTATTGGTAGGATGTATCAAATTGTTTAAATCTTTAAAATTTGATCAAAATCACATATTCTAAGTTTAAGCACAGTTTTAACATTTTAACGCAGTTTTAGACATAAGATGCCATAAGAACAAACGGTGGAAACACGAGTTTTAGTATACAAGTTTTTTTAACAGCTATTCTATTTTATTCTGTATTCAAAAATAAATTCTCGACCATATCATATTTTCTATTCATTAAGAATCGTATAGTATAAACTGGTCTACATCATAAACAAAGATCAACAAGTGAACATTTTGAAGAATTAAAATGTTATATAGTATGTTAGAATCATGCAAATCATTTCTACATCATTTCAAGGAGAATCACCGAAAGTGAAATTTATTTCTACTATCAATTATAAGATACACACACGGACAAATACAGATGATGAACAATGCGCAAAGGTGTTAAAATACATTTTAAAAGAAGAGATAAACACTCGGTACGGCTCAGGTTGACTCGGCTCTGCTCGTGAAAGCTCAGCTCGGTTCGTCTAGGCTTGGGAGTCTCTGGTTCTGATTCTGGTTCTGCTTTTGATTTTTATTCCGATTCTAATGCGGATTCTAATTCCGATTCCGATTCTGATTCCGATTCCGATTCTGTTTAAACACCTGCTTCCCCGCACGAGCCGAGACGAGACAAGACGAGTCGATTAGCGGGCGTAGCACCCAGAAGCAGTTCCCGAAGTCAGCCTCTTCTCTCCCTTCTCCTTTCATTCTCGTTCCCTTCTCATCTGCCACTCCCCCGCTGGTTGGTTTGCTTGCTGAGCAGAGCAGCAGCAGCAGCCGTTTTTCAAATGCTAAAATTGGCGATTAGTCAAAATGATGTCACCAAGTTATTTTGATTGTTTTTTATATACACACACACACACATACATACATGTGTAGTATTTATTTATTTATTTATTTTGCTTTGGTTTCGTTTTTGCATTGCTTTTTGCTGCGGCATTTCAGCGCCTAATTCAATCTAATACAACACAGCCCATCAAAATTTATCACATTCAATTACACCTGAAGTTTGTGTGATGAGTCTGCAAAGAATAAAACTGTTGCGGTTTCCACTTTCGGTTAAATTTTGGGAAATTGAAAATTCCGTAAGTGTTTAATGTTTTTATATCAATCAAATTGAAGCCTATCCTTAATATCATGTTATCTATCGTTGAACAATGAGATGTGAATTCAATTCGAAAGATCTTGTCAAAAGTGAAAATAGAGAATTTATATTTATGGATGGATCGTTTATATTCAGTTTTATACAGTAAGTTTTCATTAAAAAACAAAATTGAAAGAATATTTATTAATGAAATGAAAGTTAAAACTTAAAATATCAATGCTAAAACACAAATGAATCTATCAATTCTAATGAAACTATACTTTTTTCAGTTCTAATGAAATTAATTTTTATTAAAATTTGCTTTAAAGAACAGAATATGTTCTAACTTTAGTTCCTAAAACTTTGATTGCATAAATCCATATTTTAAGAAACGAAGGTTCGAACCAAAACCTAGATTCATGGACCTCAAAAAACTGCATCACGAACCGAATCTTGAACTCAGATAATGGTTCGAACGTATTTTCAAGAGGTACAAGGAGTAAAAACAGCGTCTTTTACGCTGTGATTAAAAGCCATAGTCATAAGATCATATCGATATGCATATTCTCTATAAGGCATAATAATGATATAATGCAAATTGAATGAAGAAAAGCAAACAACTGGAACTGGAAATTAGCTATAATACCATATTGGAAGCAAGATCTGATCTAATCCCAAAAAACAGGCAAAAAGATTGCAAAATGTGATTTAAATAAGAAAAAAAGCAAAAAAAAATAACAACAAATTATAAAATGACTCAAAAAAAAGGTGGGTTGGGGGATGGGGGGTTGGGTAAAATGGTGAATGGGTCTGACAGGGCTTTCATGAGCTAATAAATAATTAAAATCAATTGCATTGTTTGATTTGCACAACGCAACAAAAACAAAGCAGCCACAAAAATGTGTAAAATGTGGGCAGTTGTAAAGGGCGCAGAGTGAGGGGAAGGGGGCTGGGGCGGGGCGGAAGCAGGGTGGTGGGGGGGTTGGCAGGTAGACAGCTGCTGCGTCGCTCTTTTTATGAATGAATATTAAAGAAACGCACAAAAATTGTTTTTGTTGCTTACGTTTTCAAAAGAAATTGTTCTTTACCTTTTTGTTGTTGTTGTTGGTTGTTGTTGTAATTGGATTTAACTTTAACTTTGGCTGCTATACAAGATTATGCGTCACTTTCACTCTGCGACAGATTTATGTATTGCTTTCTCTGTCTGTTTGCCCTTTGCAGCTGCTTCTTCTTCTTAACTTGTTTTTTTTTTGTTATATTTGTTTATTTTATTTTAATTTGTCAACTGTGCTTTATATTTGTTGCAATATTTTGTCAGCGCCCTTTAATGGCCTTGAAATATATCTCCAGTATATATCTATATATGTATATCTCTGATAAACTTCTGTTTTTGTGCTATCTTCTGACGCACACACGCACAAACACACACACACACACACAGACAACAAACAGCGTCGTAAGCTGGGCGCTGTATAAATTTTAATCCGCTCTTCTCTTTACTGTTATATCTGTTATATGAACGTTACACACACGCTTCTATAAAACAATAGCAGTTCTTTCGCGCTTAAAACAATTGTTAACACAAACTTTGCGCTTTGTAAATTGTTATCAACAGAAACTTTTTGTTTACGCAGCGGTAAAAAGTATTCGTCGCCCGCCGCTGCTGCTGTTCTGCTGCTGCGCTGCACTTGACTATTTTCAACCACCGACTGGCGAGTGTGACCAGCGCTGGCAAAGCGCAAAAATATCTGCTGAGTATTGTAGTATTTATGATTTTATTAAATACTGCGACTATATACCAAACTTTAAGAATACTGGTTAATTTAAACGAAACAGTTATATAGATAGCTAGAAAATAGCTAGTTTTTTAATCATTTTATGGTTTTGGGGGTGGATCTTGAAATAAAATGAATAAAAATAATAGGAAATTTCATTATCTAATTTTGATTTTAGTCCAAAGATTTAAAATCGCCCACTCTTACGCTTTAATTTTGCTGTGTGTGGGCGGTCCTTCGGTAACTTCGGCTTATGCTTTTTTGCCACTAAACTAGCGGCCCTCTAGAACAACTTTTTTACTCACATGCCGCTTAACGCTATTTCGAATCGAACTGCATCAAAAAAAAAACAAATGTTCGACAAAATCGCATTTTTTCCTGGAATTTTCTCTCGCGATTTTGTTGCTGTTCTTAACATTTTTCTAACAGAGGCTTAACATTTCTCTGTTAAAGGCCCGCAAATTTTGAAAAATAATAAAACTTCTGTTAAATTTGCAGATCTTGCTTTTTTTTAAATAGCTACGAAAATAGCCAAAAACAGGCGCGGCGCGGCACGCAGCCAAAAAACGAATATTAAACGAAATTCCCAATAAATTAAGCAAAAAATCATTTCAATGTCATTTGCTGAGGAGATGCTACAACTGGACAGAATCAGCCACTTGCTGAAAATCTAATAATGGACGAGTCGTTGTCGTCGTCGTCATCGTCAACCTCATCTTGAGCCAAAGTTGAGTCCATTTTCATTTTTTTGGCATCTGTTTTATTGCCTGTTTGCTAATAACATTTGCGCTTAAGTGTTTTACTCTCATTCACATATTTCGCATATTTTAATTATGCTTTTGGTAATTAAGATGATAGACAAAGTATTAGTTAGAGGTTTCAGTCCGTGCAACCTTGTGTCAAGTTAAATTGCTTTATTTTATAATTGAATTATATATTCCTTAAACCAAAAAATGAATTACCTTCGAGTTTTGTATTGGCTTTCTATACTAATTTTGTTGTATCCTCGAAATTGACATTTCGAGTTTTTATTTGTTTGAATTGATTATTTTTGAAACGCAAGATCAGTCTATATTGACAAGTGCATTAAAATCGGTCAAGTTTTAACAAACTTCATAAAAGTTGAAAATTTTTGAAAATTTGCATGATTTTGTTAACAAAAACCCATAGAAAAAGCTTTGAAATAGCTATTTATATTTATTTCAAACGATTCCCAATGAAAAATTTGAAAAATACATTGGTATCCTTTTAGCTGAAAAATCATAAAAATTTTAAACAAATAGAATTACTAAATTGCTACCCGAGCTGTTTTTCGTTTATTGTTACAAAAAAGGACAACACTTTAGTGGCAGAAAACGAACACACACATACAAATTTGAACGTTGCATGTCGTACAAAAGCTGGACACCTGATGCGGTTTACACGCTACATATTATGGCCTTGACGGTTTTTTAATTAATTTTTAAGTGAATTGCATTAAGGACTATTCAGTCTTGAAGGGCTTATCCGTGCTTGTGGGCGTAACGGTATTACTAATGCGTTCCCGGCGCGCCCTCTCTCTCAGCTGGGCTGTTTTCAAAGTGGCCATCATTTGTGTTGAGTTGTACAGCCAAGTACCCTATAGATATTGATTATTATACACATACATATATATATGTATTCCTGTAACAATCTTGTTGTACTCACAATCAGCAGCATGCAGTTGAGCAAAATTGGAATCGAGAAGACAGTCGAGATAAACAAGCCATTGCCATCGAAATACTGCTGCTTGGAGAATGTCTTCCAATTCTGTGCTGCATATTCGTTAATGCTCTCCGAGAAATATACAACCGATACTGATAAGGAAAGAAAAACATTATTAGAGCTGGGCTGCTTTAACAATTAACTGTACTTACAGAGCACCAGGAAAAGAAAAACTTGAAAATTGGTATTATTTCGTGTGAGTAGAGCTGTGCTTGTCGTCAGCACATGCAACAATATCAGTCCTATTAGCCACGGATCCTTCCAATCGATCTAAAAACGCATTTTCTGCTCAATAAATTTGATTCATCTTTGTTTTTACTTACGCTCAACAGAAATGTCCAATAGCCTGTTATTTCGTTAACTTCGATTTGGCCGGGATGCATTTTGGGCTATTCAAAAACACACTGGGTTTCTTAACTATAGGAAAAATAAGCGGGAACTGTGGAAAAAACAAAAGTTTTGTTTGATTTTGCGCGATCCGCTCGTGTGGCAAAAATTAATAAACAGCTGTTGGATTCTTCTTCTTATAAAGCAAACAGCTGATTCGTTTTGACTCTACATAAAATGTTATATTTAACAGAAAATTGCGCTTATTTGAAAAAGAGCGGGCCCATAACAGCAAAATGTTAGGCCGCTGTTAAAAATATTTCAAAAGCAAAAAAACATCATAAAATCGAAATCGCTCCAAAGCCATCTGGTTTTTGACTCTAAAAACGCTGAATAATTCTAGGATGTCAAAACTGGGACCGGAAGTTTTCTTTTATGACGGGAAATATAATTACACTTAAGCATATCTGCCATGTTTCTTATTTTATGGTAATTCTTTACGTTCAAGTCCTCCACTCCAAAAACGTTCCAAAAATTATGGTTTTGGTCTCAAACAATGCGTAAAAATTAAAAATTAAAAAGCCGGTGAAAGCTATAATACTCTATTTCTGTCTGTACTCTGTCACACTGTTTAAACAAAAAATCGCAAAAATCACCAGCGGCGCCAAAATCAACAGGCCTATTGCTCTGTTAACGATTACAGCGCCGATAACGATAACTTTACTCGGTTTGCATGCGTTTGGTGGAACTTCAAACACAAATTTCTTAATTATTTAAGCCAAAAACTCAATTTCCGCTTCTCGATTCAACATCCACTAATTTTTCCGCACATTTTGAGACGAAAATTGCATGTTTTGGTCATGAATTGCTTTGGAGGACCTTAAACGAAGACTTACCGTTATTCATTCCACTGCGGTGGAAATACGCCTTAAATCTGATTGCATTTAGCACTTTTCAGTAGGATCGACTTCGCCAATAATATCGATTTTAATATTGAACCATTTTGAAATATCATATCATCATTACCCCCTACTTCGTTGCAGCAAAAAAGTAAGTAATTAAATTGTCAAATGCAGTATTGTTTTTAATTATGTATATCATTAACAACTAAGGTGCTTCCCCACAACAACAATGTCGGAGCTGAGTTCTAACGATCTGGCGGCTTCAATGCTGATGCTAAACGATGATTGTCTGATGCATATAATGGACTTTCTGTCCATGACTGATTGCAAATCATTTGGGTCCACCTGCAGTCGAATCTTTGGTGTGTATCTGGAAAATCCGCACATTGTGTTCAAACGTGTGCAAGTAGACGAACTCAAAAGACTGCCTGTAAGGAAAAGGCTCCCTTTCTTTCAGCTTTGCGGCCACTATATAAAGGAAATTAAAGGGCACTTCAATTATCAAAACTTTCCGGAGCTGTTCGAAAATCTAGGCGCTTACTGTGTTAAATTCGAATCAATCGAATTCTTCGAACAAGAATTCAGTGCAAGCGACATAAGAAAGATCTTTTCAAAGATGAATAACCTTCGGAATCTACTGTTCTATGACTCCAATATCACAAACGACTGCCTGCTGGAGCTGGAGCATTTGACGATAAGGAAACTCAACTTAAGAGGCAATTGTGACTTGTCTAGATTGAACATGAATCTCTTGCCAGCCTCAATTGAGTCGTTGACTTTTTATGGCTGCGGAACATTGCAAACGGAATTGTTGCCAGAGAGTTTAAAAGCTCTGCCACAGCTGAAGGAGTTGAACTTAATGTATGTTCCTCAATTGAGCAATCTTTTTCAGCGGTTAGTCAGCGGAAATTGCTGTAACTGCCTGGAGACCTTCTTCTATTGCATCGAATTTCAGGATGGCGATTACGAGTTCATTGCAATGCTGCCGAGTCTTAAAAAACTTATTATAGAGAGCCCTGATATAATACTGCGCCCAGAGCTGTTCACCATGTTGGTGAAGCACAAATCCGAGCAGCTGGAGCATTTAGATGTCTCAAACTATCAAAATGAAGAGATATGGAAGATAAGCCAGCTGAGCGGATTGCGAAGTCTCTCTTTAAATTCCAGCTGTGAAATCGGTGATCCTGAAATGAAGGCAATGTGCAAGTTGAAGCAACTGGAGGCGATCGAAGTCACGAATTGTAGTAATGTCAGCAACAATGCTGTGCTTCAGCTGATACTTTCCTGCCCCAAACTGCAAGAGTTGTGGCTCTTTGGATGTGCAAAATTAACAGGCAAGCTATTGATTGATATTATTGATGAGTTGCAGCAACAAACTGGCCAACGTCCGCTTCCCATCAAGCTGAATTTGAAGAGAATCAAAATTACTGAGCCTATATTACAAATTTTGGGTGTGACCTCTAAGCAGATAATCGATGTAAGGCTATACTGATATTAAATACTTTATTTGTTTGCTTATAATTTAGCTGCCAAACAAAATATGTAATTTTTATACATATACATATACATATAGTTTGAAATAAAATTATTGATAATGTTAAACTTCCAATAAATGTGAAGATTTGAATATTTGTTGATTTTTGTGCCAGAATCATGAAAAAGTTGAAAAATGGGTTGAATTTTAATGTTTTCATTTCTGAAAATAAAATAGCCAGAAAAGCAGCAGGGAAGCACCTTTTTAAATATTTATTAATAAAAAATGCTTTGATAGTTATTTCATTATCATTAGTTGGACGGGGGAATACCATCAATGTGTGACGCAATTCGATTGAATTGCACAATTCGTAGAAATGAGCTATGTGTGCAGCCCTGGCAATGCCATACATGCACATCATGCACGCATCATGCAGTCTGAACGTCATTCTCCTTTGCTTTCACTGACTCAGTAGACACACACTCACACACACACACAACAATTAACACAAAAATATATAAAATCGCAGAATTTGTGCTTAAAAGCAGTCAAAATTATAGTTATCATAAACCAAATATTAATTAGTTGTGAGCAAGTCGAGCAAATGTTCAATTAAAAACGCAACAACGAATGAGAGAATTGAGAAATTGACAAGGGTTGAGAAAATTGTGACAACAAAAAAAAGAAAAAAAAAAACAAAGCGAGCGTCGTCTCGCAATTATATATACCCCAAAATACTGCAAGAGTGCAACAAATATATATAAAATATAAAACTATATAAACAGAAGTAGGCTGCAAGGCTGCGGCTGGCTTTTGTTTATAAAAAAAAAACAAAAATTGAAATTGAAATGCAAACTTGCCGCTAGCAAAAGCAAAAACAATAATAATAACAACAACAAGAACAACTAGAAAACAGTTAACAACGACTCGCAACGGCAGCAGGTTCAAGGACACGCGGCGTCTACGCTTCAAGCCGCCGCGCAACAGCCGCAGTCGCAGCGCCCGCGCCCAACAGAAGCCACAGCGCCCCCCGCTCAGGCACCAATCCAGTCGCAGGCAACAGCTACGACAACAAAAACAACAACACCAGCAACAAAAACAACAACAACACACGCTTATGGCTGTCAAGCAGAACAACGCCGAGTCGC
Source organism: Hirtodrosophila cameraria (assembly GCA_949708635.1). Classification (NCBI taxonomy): domain Eukaryota; kingdom Metazoa; phylum Arthropoda; class Insecta; order Diptera; family Drosophilidae; genus Hirtodrosophila; species Hirtodrosophila cameraria. Next base: position 1,607,852 of record OX453089.1, read on the forward strand.
AGGATGTGTCTGGAGGCAGTGCAGCCGGTGCTGCTGCCAATGCTGCCTCTGCTGCTGCCAACGCCGCTGCTGCTGCCGGTGGCGCTGCATGCGCAGACGGGGGCGCAACCAAAATCACATCAACCAATAACAACAACATCTCAGCTGTTGCAATTGATAACGATGCCCCACAGCGGGATGAGGAGTCCACCAAGGAGCACAAGGTAGGCGTCTTAAACATCGATATACATATATCGATTGTCAAATGTAGATGAGTGATATCAAAAAACGAAATTGTCCGTGCGTATCAAATTTATCGATTTTTTCGGGCCTATTTTTTGTATTTGATAATTAAAAAGGAGGGACATCGCGTGTTGCTTTCAATCCAAAGTTTTTCATTAGCATTACATCGACATTAGCTTGAAAATATATCGCGGCAGCCGTGTCGATATCATCTGAATGATATATATCGATATATCGAATTTGCGTTAAAATGCTAAAAATGAACGGAATTTTGAAAAACCTCAGACGATATCGATATCATGGGACGATAAATATCGATAATATTTAATTTTTGAACCTTTAAAGCAATTTCGATGCCGCAAATTGTTTCCAAAAATGGAAACCAGAACGGTTTAATTGATAATATCGACAAGTTTTTGGCAAATGCCTCTTAATCTTAATTATTGTTATGGACATTAATATTTTTTTTGTAAATTCTGAACACCCCTAGCACAAGGCAACAGCGGCGCAGCGGGAGGCAGGTGGTGGCGGTGGCAGTGGCGTCTCAGAGCGACAACAGGACATTAAATCGCTGCTAAATATTATGCAAAGCATCAATCCGGAGGATCAGTCGTCCACATTGTTGGTCTATCAGCATGTTATATGCAATTTGGCGCAAATGCAAATCAACAATACACCGGAGGATCTCAAACATTTCAAGGATGAAATTATGGAGGTGGGCAACTTTTTGGCGTTGCCCGCGCAGAAGAGTTATTTGATGTACTATCTGCGCGTCGTCTATCAACTGATTACACAATCGCCCTTTGAGACGCCCTCCTGCGCGGTGGCAATTGTTTTTCAATTGTTTAGTCCCGATCTGATAATCGAGGCGGTGCAGTCCTTGTTGGACATGAACGTGCAGGATGATAGCATACGCAAAACGGTTGCATTACTCTGCAAATGGTTGCGCGTGTGCAACTTTTGCCAAAATCTTAATCTTTGGATTATGGCTTTGCTGCAGGGGCTGCGGGAGCAGGATAAGTATCTGCTGCTCGATGATATTGCCATTGATAACATTGAGATGCTTTTCTTTCTCATGATCTTTCCCGCCTTGCGGCCCAAGGTTGCGCCCATTGTCTTTCATATGCTATCAACTATCAATCAGGCGCCGGAGATATTCCACAAGGTACGTCAAATGCAATTACTACTTTTATTTTAAACTATTATCAACAAGCTGAAGTAGATATTCCTGTTCCGCATTCCACTTTCGAAACAGTTCGAAGAATACTTTTTTTGGGCCAGAATTCCAATTACTTGGAATATGTTCAAAAGTGGTATTTGAAACAGGCATGCCTATCTACGCTAACTTTTCATTCGAAAACGTTTTCGATTTTCTGTTTCCCGTTTTTAAAGTAATGTGATATTCCAATTAATATATCGCAAATCTTTGCAAGTCTAGCGACTTTCCCGTCATGATGTTTTAAATAAATATAAAGCATACTTTTCAGTACAAAGTTCAACTTTTTAATATATATGAAATATCGTTTCAGATATTGCCAAAGATACCGGCGGTTATAGGCTATCTGAAGAATCAATCGAATAACATGGACGAAGCGTCAAACGAATCCCGCACCCATATACAAAAGCTGGTCGACTTGACCAATGCACTCATGATGCGCTTCTATGACAACGATGAGCTCTATGCACCGATTAAAGCCGCTCTCCAAATGTACGAGCCCTCACAGAATAGTGTTGCCCTCGCCCGCGCCATGTGTGAGAATGCCCTGCCGCGGAATGCCCGAGTTGGACTCGTCAATCTAGGCAATACGTGCTACATGAACAGTGTGCTTCAGGCTCTGGCCATGACCAGCGAGTAAGTGCGAAATATTTGATAGTGATGACAGACATCTGATAGCAACAGTTAAAAATATCGACAGTATTGATAAAACCTAAACTTAAGTGTAAGAATATTTCGATCAATCAAATGTAATCAGCCTTTTACAACTGTAATATTATCGATATATTATACAAATCATCGCTCAATCAAAAAAATAGTTAAGTGGAAAGTAATGCCAACAAAATTTGTCCTCAAACAAACTCGATAGATTTTTAATATGTTTGTATTTTGATAAACTTTGAAAATTGTATTAATTAGCCTATAAATTCAATACCTTATAAGCATCAATCGACATTATCGATTACATAGCTGTAGAAACAAAGTTCGCTGAAATCAATTCATGAACTTTGTTTGAACTCTTCTTTATCTACAGCTTCGTCCGGCAAATCCTGATGATTGAGAGCGGCTCGCTGCTGTTGGTGAAGGTGCAGCAGCAGATTGCGCTGATGCATCATTCGATGCGGTACGAGCTGACACCGTCACGAGTATTGAAAGCGACACGTCCGCCGGGTTTTACGCCCGGTTTGCAGCAGGATAGCTCCGAGTTCCTAGGCTATTTGCTAGATCTGCTGCACGAGCATGAGATTAACAGTGGAGCGCATAGTTTGCAGCAGCATATGGAGACGCAGGATGTGGTTGTGTCCCAAGCCAACAACAAGGCATTGAAGGAGTCAAGCAGCGTGGAGGTGGCAGCGTTAACCGATGAGATTGTTGCCGCAGGTGTTATACCCTACAATAACAAGGATCATGAGCTATGCGCTGTGCACAATACAAACAATACAAGGCCAAATAATGCAATTGCTATTAACAGCATATCCTTAAACACGCCCACCAACAATGCACAGCCCAAGAAGCCGCCGTCGACGATCGATAAAACGTTCGCTGGCAAATTGTCCACTACATATAAATGCCTGAGCTGCGCTTGGGAGAGTCGCAACGAGGATAGCTTCCGTGAGCTGCAGTTATCGTTTCCCGATGACAAGGACGATTGCGGCGCCACCAATTATTCCGTACAGGATCTTATCGATTATTACTGCTCACCCGAGAAACTCGATGGTGATAATCAATACTTTTGTCCGCGCTGCAAGAAACTCTGCGATGCCGAGCGTCGCATTGGCATCACCCAAGCTCCACGCAATCTCATCCTTACGCTCAAGCAATTCAAGTACGATCAGAAGTATCATTTTCGCACCAAGCTTATGCATAAGGTCTTCCACGATGAGAGTGTAAGTACAGCTAGAAACACAACAGATATTCGGAGTTCAGAACAGCTAATAATTCCGTTACAGAATGCTCTGATCGGAAATGTAAATGAATTAAAATCAAAATATTTAACATTATTTTATGTTTGATTTGACTTCAGGTCATCGTGAAGGTATGTGCCACGGATTCGCTGCAGGAGCAATGCACTGTGCACTATGATCTGTACGCCGGAGTTGTGCACGCTGGCTACAGCATGGACTCGGGACATTATTTTACGTTTGCAGCGGATCAGTCAAAGAATTGGTTCAAGTTCAATGATAGTTTGGTGACCAACTCAAAGCCACAGGAGATGCACAGCTTAACGTCGCCGAATACGCCATATATACTGTTCTATCAGATGTGCGGTCGTTCGACGGAAACATCGCCAGATGGACCGATGCATCCGATGGTGCCAGTGCCGCTGGTGGCGCCACTAACGCTGGACGAGCTGCCGCGCACCCTGCGTGATTATGTGAAGAAGGATAATCGCGAGTACGATGAGGAGCTGAAAATGCAACGTTTCAAGCGGAATGCCAAAAGCAATGCTGTCGCTGGCAATGGAGGTCCTTTGACCCGCAATGGCTACGATGGCGATGATGAGGATGATCAGTCGCCACCGCCAACTGGCAGCTGTGGTGGCAATGATCTGGGCATGAATATCAATCGTTTTGTCTACTGATTGTAAGATGTGCGTAGGCCGAAAAAGATAAAGGAAAGCGCTCCTACATATATGCAGATATATATATATATATATATATATATACATTTATATATAAAACATACGTGTATTATGTATCTATTTAATATACACACACAATTATTACATATTGTTGTATAAGCATATACATATATCTATATATATATGTATATATATATAGAAATATACGCAATCAGATCATAATGTATATCAAAAAGTGAAGCATGTAAAACATTCATAATGATCATGGTCAACAGGCATTTTCTGAATACCGCTTTCGAATCAATTTTACAGAAATATGCAAATCATACTGTCCAGAAAAAAGTGGAAGAAAACTTCTTAATTTGATCGAGAAATTGTTACGAAAGTGGAATTGGGAACAGGTGCTTATGTTGATAAGGCGCTTTCCACACACACACACACACACAATTGTTTTTCATGTTCCTTAAAAAAAAAACAGCTCTCACCCAACATAGAAAAACTAGAAACTACAATTGTATTTTCCATTTACAAATTTGTTATAATTTTTATTGCATTGTTTTTTGTTAATAGCATTAATTACACACATAAATATATATATACAAAAAAAGAAAAACATACAAATATATATATATATATATATATTAAAAAAACATGAATTAGCCAGAACGAATTGTTAAGGATACTCTGTAATACTTATATAGCATGCATGATTATGAAAAAAAAACCGTATCAACTTCCATTTCTGGCCTACAAAATCAATATTCTGTCTGTAATACAATCTACCTATGCAAATCAATTGTACAATCTTAAGTACATTAAATATTTATATATATATATATATTTTTAGTTCTTAACGCACAACTCGATACTGTTTTTTTTGCGAGTTGAAATTTTGTGCTTAGAAATTTGTTTAACAAACTTTTATAGCAATTTAAAGAAAAAAACAAAAGCAACCACGCAGCAAACCAAAATTATCAAAAAGTTGGAAAGCAAAATATTAAATTTCTACCTATAATTGTTTTTTTTTTTTTTAACTTTAAAGTTAACTTTTATGTAACACGAATTTGAATGGAAAAGCCAACTGGATAAACACATCGCTTTATGTTTTATAAGCAGTAGAGCGATGTGCGGAAAAAAGATAAATGCGTTAAGCTTTTGGATATTATTGCAATTAAATTGGAATAATTTCAACTATATTTGTATATGCTGTAACTTATGAATATTTATCTTTTATATTTATAAGGGTATCAATAAAAACTGAAAACATACATCCATACATGGATTAATTTAATGCGTTTTTATTGATTAGGCGTTTGTTCCCAATTTCGATTCCGACGAAAACAGAAAAATTTATAATAGTTATTTTTGATTCGATTCGATCGAACTTACCGAAGGACATGCGTTCACAAACAGCAAAATTAAAGCGTAAAAGAGGGCGATTTTAAGTCTTTGAACAAAAATCAAAATTAGATAATGAAATTTCCTGTTCATACATTATTCATTTTATTTCAAGATCTACCCCCAAAACCATAAAATTCCGCAAAATATATCAAAAATGGCAAAATCGTCAAAAGCTGATTAAAAAACTAGCTATTTTATGTCTTTTTTTTGTTAGTTGAAATCGATAGACAAAGCTATTGGTGTATTTGGTATATTTCATATCGAAATACTAACATTTTCGTGCTTGCTGCAAACGGTCACACTCAAGTCGATAGCCCCAGAAGCCTCCAGCTGAAATACGCAACACACACATAAAAACGAACACACACACACAGTGAGTTTTGGAGCGCGCCTATAAAATGCTCTCTGAACAGAGTCTCTCCGTTTTGTGGAGCATATTAATAATATTAAGACGATACGCGGCGGCTGTTCGCTGTTAGTCGACGCAAGGCGGTGCAACAACAACGACTACAAAAAGAAACTCAACAAAAAGTAAATAAATACAAAACGTTAAGATTGTTATGACACGCGTGGCGAATAATAGTGTTGTATCAAAATCCAGATCTTGAGCGTAATTTATATATAACCAAAAAGCGCTTGCCATTTTGTTTTTGGAGCAGCGGACAGAAAAACGCTCAGAAACTGCCAAGAACAACAACAACAGCAGCAGCAGTAGCAGCAACAAAAACAACAACGACAATAAGCGAAGCAAAAACAACTTATTGCGGTTTATACAAATACAAATATAGAAATAAAAAAATATTTTGCTACCTTTTTTTGTACAAACACAAAAATAAAGCCTTTTTAAAGCACAATTGATTTATTGTTGTTGCCTTAACACTAAAATCCACAACAAAAGCAACAACACCTTGCCAGCTGTTTGTAACAACAACAAAAATTGCCTTAAAAAAAAAAAGCCCGGTCAACGTCCTGCTGCCCAAAAAGTGTGGTTATGTTTGTGCTCCTGCCACTGCGCTGCGTCGGCTGCTGAAGGTGAGCAAAGGACATTCATTGCATTTGCCGGTTGATTGGAACACATTGCCAATAAGAACCAAGCACAAGCAATACATATTGCGCAAATCAAAAGTTCTTCAAGTTAACAACAAAGCCGACTCAAAAAACAAAAGAACAATAACCAAGAAGGCCTTAAGATGCGCATTTTTCCCGTACGCCTCTCTGCCGTCTCCTCTTCCATGGGTAGCCTGGCCAAAATGTTGGATCACTATTCGGGCTTCAATCCGTCGCCGCTTTCAATCAAACAATTTATGGATTTTGGTAAGTTTGTGTGATATCTAGTTCTATTTGGTGAACAAGTTTGTTTACTGAATCAGTTTTTTAGTTTTGGTATTCCTTAACTTTGAACTTAACTTTGTCAAAATTGAACCGATTTAGAGTTGTTTGATAACTAGCTCTTTTTTGTGAACAAGTTCAGTCGTCCATTTTTGCCTCGTCAATTGAATCAGTTTTTTAGCTTTGCTCTACATAAAATTTGTACTTCCACATTTTTGTCAAAATTGAACCGAAATACTTTACATTGAATTAGTTTTTGCTTTAAAAAACACATTTGCTTAAAATAATTTTTCAAAATTTGGTCCTAAAAAAAAACAACTTAATTTGCTTAGTTTCATGAACGTTGAACTGAATAGCAAACAAACTGAACGACTGATTTAGCTCACTCGTTCATTTTGATGAACTGTTCAATTGAACGAAACGACACAACACTAGTTCGTTGTTTTTTTTAATAGCCGCTTTTATCCTTGTTTCTGCCGGCATTTAATAAGTTGCTCTCCCATTCTTGCAATCTCACTCTCTTTCTCGAAACTCTCTCTCTCATTCCAATCAGAATGTGTTTACGTGTGTGTGTTTGTGTGCTTTGTTTTGCTTTTGTTTTGATGCCGCGCAATTGCGAGTTGAATTATTAATGATATTTTATTATAGTAGGCAATTATATTCATGAGAATGTAACAAACTTGTTCAATAACAAACATTTGATACTTTTGTGACGTAAGTAACGAACGTTACGGCTTTGATCTTATCGGCTATACAATTGCATAACCTGTAAACAGTTTAAAAACTTTTTAAGCTTGATAACAATATTCAAGAACATGATTGTGTATACATATATAAACACAATAGAGAGATGACTTTTTAGCTTGATGACTTTGTGCCTTTTAAACAAACACTTTGATCTTATCGGACTTGCAATTGTTTACATAACCTGTAAACTATTGATAATATTATTTAAGCATCATTTAAGCTAGCTTGTTCACAATTCTAGTGTTGGCAAACAAATATATATATTCTGTCACGAAATTTAATCAGGAACAATCGGCCGAATGGGACGACAATATCTTATAGTAGCTGTCATAGCAACAATCGTTCGAGAATTAAGTTTCCTTATGAATAACTTTTCCAGACAACTTTTCTTTGTTACTTTAAACAATATGTAAATTTTTAAATATTTCAATATATGTACATACATTTGTTCTATATGTTAATGAACTCAACGTACATTTTTCTTTAAAATAAAATTATTAAATTGAACAAGACAAGTTAAATGTATATAGCATATTAACTGTATTGTACTGCCAAGACCTCTTTGACATTGAAATTCTCGCACGTTTGTATTTGATTGTATGTATATGTATGGATGAATCACCAAAATGTAACAATATTTCTGCTATTACTTACAAAATGCAAATCTAATTGCCTTAAAATCGAATAAGTAGCGTGAACGCATTTCTTTACACTAAAAATACCAGTTTGGAATTTTTTTCCGCATACAAGTCACTAAAACAACAATTCGGTGAAAAAAACCATGTAGTTTTATGTTATCATTGAAAAACTTATGAAACCGCATTACTCATCCATATACGGAGTTCAGAACAGCTAATAATAACGATTCCGAAACTTTCCAAATGGGAAACGAACTGTTACCAACTTATCAGTCTTATAAGATCGAAGGTTCAATGCATTTGTTTCTCAGCTAAGCTGCGCAAATGCCCCGTTATCTAATACCCAATTTGATTTCATTAAAATGCCAATTAGGCATTTTGTTTTCTCCGCTCAACTTGACGCTCAGCACAAAACTGTTGATTATGCAGAAGTTTAGCGGGCTGGAGAGAGAGAGAGAGAGTGAGAACAGAGAAGAACGAGAGTCATATAAAAAGAGAGAGAGAGAGAGAGAGAGAGAGCGACAATGTCGTCTCAATTTTCTCAATTTATTGCGGCTTAAATGGTCTGTGTAAAACTATAAAATAAACGGAAGTTCCCACAAATATACATACTTATTATTCATTAGACTCGTGTACTCGTACAATGCTTAAATGGCAATGAAATTGTATACTTTGGATACAATTCGTCACCCCTGTTTGCTTCCCTGCTCAGTTGCCCTGCGTCCACCAGTTGCAATGCTTGGCCACGTGACGCCCAAGGACATTTCAATGTCAGTTACATTGACAATTGCAAAATTTATACACACATACATACACGTATGATATACAGACAGACATGTGTTTATTTATAAGCATGTTCACTCTGTTCTAAGCTGCACCAAAAACCTGCCTCAATGAGTAGCACAATTTGATGAAATACGACTTTGCAATACCCTGTAAATTTAAATATTTCCTGCAAAAACAAGTAAGAATGCTCTAGTCGAGTGTTCCCGACTACGAGACTCCCTGCTCCCAACCCATTTCAAGCAGTTCAGCGGCAAAACAAGCAAGCAGCGCACTTAACTTGTGCAGTGCCTGTCAAACTGTTGTTTCTGCCTGCTGAGACGGGGGTAATAGATTCTTCCATAACTTTGGTGTTATTTATCCGATCGTTATGAAATTTACACAGCTGATCAACGTTGATACAACATATTTGTGTACCAAAAATCAATGCTTTATCTTTAAAATTGTGGCTGTGGGAGTCTTTTGTAATTTGCGGGGGTGGCGGGGGGTGCATCCGAAATTTGAAATAAACTTGATCTGCGTATGGTATACAGGAAACTGCATGCCAAGTTTGGTGTCTCTAGCTCTTACAGTCTCTGAGATCTGTGCGTTCATACAGACAGACAGACGGACAGACAGACGGAAATGACTAGTTCGTCTCGGCTGTTGATCCCGATCAAGAATGTATATAGTTTATATTGTCGGAAATGCCTCCTTCTGCCTGTTTCACACATTTGCAGTACTTAATAACTCCCTTTTTCCCATTTTTAATGGGAACAGGGAGTAAATATTAATGAATTTTTATAGTTGGCAATATATCATTAAGCCACTATCAAAAAAACACTTCCTTTCCGAACAGGAAACGTTTAGAATAGACGCATAAAAATTGATTAAAAAAACACAATTTATCTTTTGTCGAAAAAAATCAAAAGGAAATGACAGAAAGATAATATCATAACAACAAAATTTCAGCAAAGTGTCCAATATACCCTTTTTTCTGCTACGGCACCCACAGGGTATGTAAAGAGACCTTTTTTCCGCAAGCGGCAGTCAGGCTTTGTTGGCGCATTTAAAAAAAAAAAAAGTTCTTAACTATTCGATGTGGCCATGCAGGAGAAGGGGCAACGACACAAATAACAACCAAGTTGGAAACAATGCTCGTAACTTAGGCCAAGTGGCTGGTACCAAGTTAAGATTGGCTTAAAGGTTGCTTTTGTGCTGGGAGAGGCTGTTATTATGATGTATCTTGTTCCTTGGCTATTATACTATATATAGACATGGGTGGTTAGGTCTTGTAGTAGATGTCTACACTGTCGTGTTTATTTATAACAAGTTAAAACAGGCTCAGTTTGGTTTTTCTTTTAACCATTGAACCATTTTATAATCACAGTATGCTTAATATCCATTGTTTATTATCTTTTGTTTTGTTTTTTATGAAGTGCAAACAAAGTTAATTAAGGCTTTTCGACTAAGTTCAATATAGTCCGACGTGCTTGAACTTTGTTGTTTGCGATAAGATTTGTGCTACTTTTGTTGCCAACTGTACTTTATTGTAATAAACATTTGTGTAGGGTTGACATCATATTCAATGAGGCTGCAATAAAATTCTAGCAATCTGCTTAAAATCACAACTGTATTGTGCCGCCCACAATGCCATATAATATATGTATATGCAACTATATATATATCACATATATATGCTATGTGGAAATTCATGTTATTATTTTTACATGGCGTATGCGCAATATTCAATGTGGCAATAAAAAACAAACTAATCAATCCTACGCTCTGCTTCAGATAGCAGCTTGTTATTAGACTCAACTTATTCAACTAATATAAGAGCCCTAATCACTTTCCCTATCAGCTTGGACAGCCAAAAAAAAAAAAGAAACAATATGTCAATGTTTAATATTGAGTATACGTTTTGGCAAAATCTGAACGATCCATTTGATTATGTGAACCCCTCTCCAACTGCTTCAACGTCCGTCTCAAGTTGGTCATGTGCCAATATGATGCGTGGGCCAACAAAAAAAACTTATTTCTGATAAATAAAACAAAAAAGTAAAAATTTTAAATATATACTAAAAGCATAAAAGTGAATATTTTTAAATGGAAAATTTTTCATAATTTCTTTTGATAAGTTATACTGTATAGAGAGATATTGGATAACCGACAGCATCACACAAAGCGTTGGACTTTGCCTATCTTAACACTATATCTAGGGATTCTTGAACTTTGGAATTGTCAACCGGTTCGCACTTGCCAAAAACAAAATAAATAAATAAATAAACGTTCAAAACAAAACGTAGACATTAAAAGTTAACCCAAATAAACGCAGAATTGCAAACAAAACAAACAAAAAAGCAAAATAGAGAGCAACAAAAAACAACAACACTCCTGATAATAAAGACAGGCACACGCGCCGACTTTTGAAACACTTTCAACATTAGATTGCAGGGTATATTCGATTGGGGCAGTACAAGTTTTATTTTTTAACTTCTTTATTGAATTTTCGTTTCTTTTTATCAAATCTAAAACAAAAATCTAAAAAATTACAACTTAAAATGTAACTTTGCTGCACAGTGTTTTGTTTAGACTGTACTTCTTTAAGTGAAAGCAATTAAATTAAATGATTGTAATCAGCTGGAACACATTTTAAATGATTCAAGAAACATTGAAACAAAATAAAAACTTATTTAATATACAGATATGTACTACATATAATGTATGTATATTAAGCTTTTTTTTAAATTTGCTTATCTCGATAAATCTGCACTAAAAAGCTTAAAATGCTTCAACGTCCTTTTTATTCTCTCATGCGCAATGCAAGCGCTCACAGATGAAGAGAGAGAAAGAGAGAGAGGGGCATCTGAAAGTCTAGCAGTCTGCGCTATACTGTTCTTCATTTTTCTTTTGTTATGTTTGTTCGTTTTTTCGCACGTTTGTGCTAGTCAAGAGTGTGGGGGGAAATGCGCGGCAAGCAGCGAAGGCGAATGTGAGTCAAAGGCGTATGATATGCAAAGACAAGATGTCGGCGTGGGACAAATAAAAGTGGAACTAATAAAATGCGAATTTTGCTGATGCAATTGCCAATTGGCAGTTCTGCCAAGAGCAACAGCTGAGCCAGTTCAAATGACGTCACGCGCTCAGCTGCTGCGCCATGTGCAGGTCACTGCTGCTGCTGCTACAAATGTAAATGTAATTGAAATTGTAATTGCGCATTATCGCTGTGCGTTTGGATTGCTTTACTTGAATGGACTATCCTTGACCTTGAATGCGTGTCTATTACATGTGCGGGGGTGTGTGGCTGCCGTGGGGTTGGCATTAGGAAATTGCGTCTTTGACGCCTGTTGCTGGCACCTGCGTGTCTTTGCTTTGTTGTAAATTATTTATTGCGATTTTTATTTAATTTAGTTTAATGTCGACTAATAACAATCGACAACAGAAAAAGTTAAAATTTAAAAAATTAAATAAAATTATTTTTAAAACTATTATTAAAATTATTATTAAAATTTAAAAAAATTTTAAATTAAAAAAGCATAAAATAAAAAATTAAAAATTATTTCTGGGTAATAAGCCTCAAAAAAATTGATCCAACATTAGTTGCCTGGATTGGGGAAAACCCAGAAAAAACCCAATCAGATCAAGAAGTTAGTATGTTAGAAATACAGTAAAGATACAAACAAATAACTACAGGCAAAAATACCAAAAAAAAAAAAAAAAATACAAAAATACAAAAATACAAAAATATGAAATACAAGACCTACAAATTAGATAGGTGAGAAAGGAGTGAAGTTCTAAGTGTAGGAATAGATGAAGCATTACTTATAACATGAAAAAGATTGTTATAATCAGAACATAAAATACGAAAAGGGTTATGAATAGCGTAGTTAGTACTGCAGGTTTGAAGAGAAAGAGGGAGAAAGTTTCTTGTACTTCTAATAGGAATAGCAAAACTAATTTGGCTGATTAATTCAGAAGAATCAATTTCGCCGTTAATTAGTTTATGTAAAAATATTATACCAAGCATGGTTCTACGATCAGAAAGAGAGGGGAGATTTATTAGTAAGAGTCTACTACGGTAAGGAGGCATGCGAATGTTAGGATTCCAATTAAAGCCCCGGAGGGCAAAGAGAAGAAATTGTTTTTGTATAGACTCTATTCTGTCCTGATGAATCTTGTACTGGGGACACCATATACAAGATCCATATTCCAGAATTGGTCGAACAAGTGAGGTATAAAGAGTTTTAGTAACATAGGGATCGTCAAATTCCTTTGACCAACGCTTTATGAAACCAAGGACACCATAGGCACGATTAGTCATCGATAAGATATGCTTGTCAAACTTAAGCTTAGGATCTAAAAGAATACCCAAATCAACAACCGACTCAATACGTTCAAGTGGTTTACCATTAAGAAAATAGTTATTAAAATATGGCATTCGCCTATAAAAGGACATTACGTTGCACTTACTGCAATTAAGATTTAATAAATTTACTCGACACCAAGTTTGAAAACTATCAAGATCAGTTTGCAAATTCTGACCAGATTGAGAGTTATTAGCAGACAAACAGAGCTTTACATCGTCGGCGTACATTAGTACCCGAGAGTGATTTATTACAGAAGGCAAGTCATTAATAAAAAGAGTAAATAATAAAGGGCCGAGATGGCTTCCTTGTGGTACTCCAGAAGTAACTTGAACAGACTTAGAAGCTAAGCCTTTAAAATGAACTTTTTGGGTTCTTAAATTTAGATAACTAGAGATCCAAAGAATTAAGTTATTTGGTAATCCAAAAAGATTAAGCTTATGAATTAAAAGGGAATGATTAACGGAGTCAAAAGCTTTACTGAAATCAGTGTAAATGACATCTGTTTGCATTTTATTTTGAAAGCCCCTTATAACAAAAGAGGTGAATTCCAATAAGTTAGTGGTAGTAGATCTATATTTCACAAACCCATGCTGGCTGGGTGAAACAATAGATCTACAAAAATGTTGTAGTTGAGAAGTTATTAATTTCTCAAAAATTTTAGGGATGGCGGACAACTTAGATATACCTCTATAGTTTTGAACATTAGACTTGTTTCCTTTTTTGAGGAGAGGAATTATGAATGATTCTTTCCAAATCATTGGAAAAGTGCACAACTCCACGGAAAGATTAAATAAGTTATAAAGGGGTCTCAAAAGACCTTCAGCGCAGTACTTAAGTATACAGCCTGGTATTCCATCAGGCCCCGGTGAAAATACGGGTTTAATGGCTTTTAGATCGCTTAGTAGCGAACCTTCTGTGATCAAAGGTTCAAAAATGCAATTAGAGACATTTACATGATAAGGATAAGACAAATCTAAATGGTTAGTATAAGAACTATAAGTCGTTTGAAAAAAATCAGCAAACAAATCGGCGATAGCCTGATTTGTGTCTGCAGTCATTTTTTCAAAATATACGGTTGATGGAAGTGCTGATGAATTACGCTTCGCATTAACGAAGGTATAAAACTGTTTAGGGTCCTGTTGAAACTGCAGCCTACATTTTCTAAGGTAATCCTTATAACACTGGCTATTCAGGGCAGAGAAGCTGGATTTGCCCAGCATTGCAATTCAATTGATAAACTGATAATGATGTTGAAGTATTCAATTGTCCAACTGCTTAATTGAATTCGTGACGATACAACTTGTCAGCTTTTAGTATACAATTACTATAAGTAGTTGTAGTTACATTAGAGTTGTATACTATAGTTCAATTGAAGCGGTTCAATTGAAGTTGTTCAGCTCCGTTTGTACAATGTAGTTCAATTGCGAAAATAAAGATCAAGAATGGCTACATTTTGCTTTTATAATTTTTAAAGGAATTTATTTTTATTTAAAGAGTTTCGACTATTTTTAGCTATATTAAATTGTCAATTCAGCTAGTTCTTGCTAATCGATAGCTGGTCACACTGTTGAGTAAACTTCTGATGCGATCTCTTCGTTCCACCTAAGTCAGTTCAGTTGAAGCATATGAACGAACGAATTCGTTCAGTTCTTTGATTCGTTCTTTTTAACCTGCTGCAGCTGCAATGTACATACTACTATGTTTACGCACAAACTGTCAAAAACGTTGGGATCAAGAAACGATTATTATTTAACACCGTTAATCGTTATTTGTTTTACTTATCACGCAAACTAAACGAAAGTGAGGACAGACCTTATCGATGTCAATGCATCACAAAGTACTTGACAAGTGCCAGACAGTTTCGATCAATTGAGCTAAACACAAACACACACATATGTATGTATTTAAGTATGAAATAACAACAACAGTAGTGCAAATACACACACACACAGCAAAACAAAAGCTAGAAGCGGAAGACAAGTGGACACCAACAACTACAAAGCATAAATAAATAAAGCTCTATTTTGAGGTCAGCAGCTGACGCTTGTGGACTGAGAGAGAGGAGCAGTGTTGAAACGTTGCTCGTGTCTTTCACGATCGCTTTTGTTTAGTGTCTCGCTCTCACTCATGCATGCTAGTGCCTTCCAGCCGGCAGTTTCTCGCAAATTCTAATTGGACTTGCCTGTTTTGCTTGTTTTGATTTTGTTTTTGTTTTGTGTACCCATTTTCAGCTCAACTTTGTTACTTTTTATACGGCTCGTCTTGTTTATAGCTCGTTTTTATTGTTTTTGTTTTGTTTTGTGAATTCGTTACAATTGGCTCATAAACAAAATGGCCGACAAAGCTATCGAAGCATTTATGATTTACTTTTATGCACACGCATACACATGTATGTGTGTGTAAATTAGTAGATATCTTGTTTATTTTGCAATTTTAATAGGTCTCTGCGAATGTTGTTTGTTGACAACGCTTTTTGATTGCCCCTTGGGCCACCTTATCAGCGTCGTTTCTTTAGATTAGCTACATTTTATCGGTTCTGCGTGCAAAGCATTCATCCCAATTAAATAAAAAAGAGGCGTGTTTTTTGTTGCCAAACTTTTGGCGACAGATGGCGCTGCACATACAGTTCAAGGGCAATTTTGTAAATACATTTGACACAATGTTGGGAGTTCATTGCGCTTATCAGTTTTCTCCTCACTTCCAATCGTCGCTTGCTGCGTTTCCACCGTTTTGTTTTTGTTACGAAATTGTTGACGATCAACAACAGACAGCAAAAAATAAATACGATGTGTCTGTGTTTGTATATATGTATGTATGTATATGTGTATATACATATGTATATAAAAGCTAAGTGCAAAGTTTGTTGTGGCGGTTTTATTTGTTGACTAAATCGCTTTCCGTTCTGGGAATCTTGAACTGAGCTTATTTATGTACATACACATATACACTCATACACATGTATGTGTGTTTGCAAGTCTGCTTTTAATTTATCAATTGAGTTCAGCTTCATCGCATTAATTAAAATTTTGTATACTATAAATACAATTATATCAACAATTAAAAATGATATATTTAGAATACAGCTATATTCAAGAGATACCCTGTAATATGGATGTTGCAACATACAAGAAGAACACACAGATAATGAAAGTTTCATAAGCTTTAAGCTCAGCTTAGATAGACAACATAGGGCGTGAAAGCTTTTGATGGCAAAAGTGCACTAATACATGCATACAAAATTACTAATACTTATACACTTTGTCCGTTCACTTGACGCTGTTGCATTTCAAGTCATTCAATATGCAAATGCTTTAAACTAGGACAGATCTACAGACATACATACTTGCTATTTGCATGATCAACACAAATACCTCGTTCTTTGAGATTAGAAGTGAAACAGACTGCATTGATAAGCAAAATTCAAACACGAACTATTCACACTAACTAACTGCAATGAATATTAATTTGAATTTCTTCTACTAGGTCAAAATGCGTGCGAGAAGAAGTCGTATATATTTCTGCGCAAGGAATTGCCTGTGCGGCTGGCGAATATCATGAAGGAGATTGCTTTGCTGCCGGACAATCTGTTGCACACGCGTTCCGTGAGCGAGGTGAGCTCCTGGTATGTGAAGAGCTTCGAGGATGTGCTAGAGTACGAGAAGGCCGAACCCACGCATGATAATCTGCAAAAGTGTGACACATTTATAGTTATATGAGCCTTGAAGCAAACTTTACTAACCTATATAATATTTAATCTTTTCAGATTTGTGCGTGACTTGGATCTGATTCGAAATCGGCACAATGATGTGGTTCAAACTATGGCACAGGGCGTTTTCGAGATGAAGGAGAACGAGGGCGGGCAGGTGGATGGACCCACCGAGAGCTCCATTCAATACTTTCTCGATCGCCTCTATATGTCGCGCATCAGCATTCGTATGCTAATTAATCAGCATAGTGAGTTCCTTATCTGTAAAGTTCATAAACATTAATTATAAATATCATTAATTAATTCCGATTTCGAATGTGTCGCTCGTTATCGGAAATGGCAACAGGCCTGACTGATTCTATTTAAAAGATTTCCATTACAATTAATTTTCCTTTTGTTTCAAATCGTCTTAATAATGGCTATTTCCATCCCACAGCACTGCTGTTCGGCTCGAGTCCGCATTCTTTGGGTCGGCATATTGGCTGTTTGGATCCCGCCTGTGATCTGTCGGATGTGGTGCGCGATGCGTACGAGAATGCCCGATTTCTCTGTGATCAATACTATCTGACGAGTCCTGCGCTGGAAATACAGCAGCATTGCAGCACGGACGTTTCTCTGTTGCCCATACGGACCGTTTATGTGCCCTCGCATTTATATTATATGCTCTTTGAGCTATTCAAGAACTCAATGCGTGCTGTTGTGGAGCATCATAATCAGGACAATTGCGATACATTGCCCTCACTGAAGGTGGCCATTTGTCGGGGCAGGGAAGATATTTGCGTAAAGATCTCCGATCAGGGTGGCGGCATACCGCGCTCCCAGTCCGATCAGCTGTTCAAATATATGTACAGCACAGCACCGCAGCCATCCAAGTCGGATCTGCACACAGTGCCCCTTGCCGGCTACGGCTATGGCCTGCCCATCTCAAGGCTCTATGCGCGCTATTTCCATGGTGACATTGTGCTGCTTTCCTGCGAGGGATTCGGCACCGATGCCATCATCTATCTGAAGGTGTGTGTTTTATCTATAAACTGTAGAGCAATTCAAATATCAAATCGATTCTGTAAAGTAATTTGTAGCATACTTTTTGGAGCAAAATAGAAATAGAATCCTTCATTCCCAATTATAAAAGTATGCTTTATATATTTTTTTATGGATTTGATTTGAAAATGGAATTCGTCTCCGATCCCATCAAGTATATATATTCTTGATATAACTCAACTCAACTCTATTTTTGTGCAGGCGCTTTCGGATGAGGCCAACGAACTGTTGCCCATCTTCAACAAGACGAGCTCAAAGTTCTATAGGGCGACGGTGCCCACTGGAGATTGGTCGAATCAGGTAAAATACGCTAAGAAGCCGAAGACGACGCAGAAGACGAGCGCTATTATCCAATAATAACCCGAGTCCAAGACAAGGCTGTGTTAAATTGTTGGCCCTCCCCCACAACCCCCAAAATGCAACCCGTCATCAAGTGATCAAATAATCCAGAAACCTAACAACCTACATCCAATCAAGCAGTCCAGCATGGATCCCAAAGTGTTTTTAATTAATATTTATAATTTAGTTACGCTTCAGTTTATATGTTTGTTTGTTCCATTTTTGAAATCTCCTTTGCATTTTGCCGCATTTTGTTCGTTTCAAAACTTTTTGTCATTTATCAATTGACATTCCAAAATTTTTATTATAAATTATTTGGGTTCGTTTTTTTCGGAGCGGTTCTAAAGAAATTTGTAGACTTTGGTTTTATTTATTGTCGGGTTGTTTTTGTAGCTGTTAAAAATCCCGTTAAAGTCTTATATCTTAAATATATATTTATTGCAAGAAACTTATAAATAATAATAATCTACATGCATAATTCTTGAAACAATTACGAAATTAGTTTTAAATGTGAATTTAACTTTAAGTAACGAAAATACATGTTTTCTGTTTATTTTCAAGCACACAATATTTACAATACCTATACTATATACATATTTATTTTTTAAGTTTTACTAAAGTTATAAACAAATAAACTGTTGAAAATTATATACACAAACCAAACACATGATTTCCATACTCTGTTTTGAAACTAACATGTAAACTCTTATAAGACCTGTTCCGGCTTTCACTTTATTTAAATTTGCGCGATTTATTAAAGAATAGAAACCTCGAAAGGAATTCACATTCGCAAAGACTTGAAAAAGTGGATACCGGAATTTTTTTCTGATTAAAACCGCGCAAGATTGTGAAAACCCAACTAGAAATATAAAATCGCAACCATTTACAATTTTAATTTCTTTTACCTTTTTCAATTCTATATTTTATATTCTTAATTCTTTATTTTATATTCAAATCTTTATTTAATCATTTCTTTCAGAACTTTTCCAATCGTTGGCGTTATTTATATGGTTTTTTAAAAAATTTATAAGACTGCACCCAACATATACAAACCCTCACTATGGTCAGTTTCTATTATTATTTTTTAAGTTCAATGCACTTGCAGCGATTTATACAACTGATATATATATATCTATATCTAATTTGTCCGGTAATTAATTAAGATATTTTAATCTAAACTGATACTTTTTTTTCAAAAGTTATGTGTGAATGTTTTTATTCCACGGATTCAAAAACTAAACGTTTAACGGAATTCAGAACGCCTAACAAATTCGATTCCAAATGATTTGAATTGAATATATTTAGATTCATCTGCAAGTGTATTACAACTTTGGCTAGCCAAGGCTTTTCAAAAACACAATCATACCTGTTTTGGTTTCGGTAAAAGCACCATATCTAACCAATTTTATATTAAGATAATGTATGCTGATTTGTAGAATAATAATATCTATATTCGATTCGATATTTCAGAGCTCGGACATGAATGCACGTCAGCTAAGCGCGACTACGCCAAGGCGTTTGGACTTGGACTTGGATTAGTAAATGGATATGGAATCGAAAACGGATTAATCAAAATGATACTCAGGACGTCTAAGAACAACAGCAACAATAGTTTTAGATTAGGAAAGGATATCATTAGTTCTTAGGCAAAACATTCCCAAATACGCTTTGTATTTGAATTTGAATTTGTATTCATGGCAGAAGTAACATGTTAAGTTTTCTTATTGTTGTTAACAAGTTTTAAAAAGCGAAACATATTAATTGTTATAAAAGAAAAGTTAAAAATCATATGCATATTTTATAGGCGTGTTTTTGTGCAATAAAAACTGAAGCATTAAATAAAATAAGCAGATTTTCTTTTACCACCAGCTGCAAAATTAAATTTATGAATAGAAAATTATTTAAGCTAATTTTAA
The DNA here is from genome assembly GCA_949708635.1 of Hirtodrosophila cameraria. Classification (NCBI taxonomy): domain Eukaryota; kingdom Metazoa; phylum Arthropoda; class Insecta; order Diptera; family Drosophilidae; genus Hirtodrosophila; species Hirtodrosophila cameraria. Next base: position 1,628,120 of record OX453089.1, read on the forward strand.
ATAGTTTCCAAAAAGTCATCTTCCGGATGCTGGATTCAACATCTGGTCAGGTATAAGTTTGGAGGACCTAAAACGAAGATAACCACACGTTCGCAAAAAGTAATTTCGAAATTTTCACACGGAGTTCCAAACACCAAAATGCAAACGTTTCGGAATCGAAGAGGAATAACTTTTCAATAGTTGTTTGAATTGAAAATAAGGCACTTTGTTTTTTGTTTTTTAGGCACTACATTTTATTTTACATAATAATAAATATATTGTTCATTTTGCTGATCTATACAATAATTAATTGCTTGTGCGTGGTAGAGATATAAGTATATGTATATATATATATCAAAATACATATATAATATTCGTTTAGTTTTATAATTATTTTATACAAAATTCTCACATTTAGGTTTTTTAGCGTTTGCACATTATCACGACGTTTCTGACGTTTAAACTTGTTTCGTTTTTTTGTTTTTGTTTTTCATTTTGCTCGACAATTGACATTCATTTAAACTATTTAACTACAGCAACAATTGATTCGTTTAAACAAAGTGCATTATATATATATTCGATTTCGAACAATAATAATATATAATAATAATAATAATAATAATCATACATAATATGCAAATATAAAATTATATAAACAATAATACACATACACATACAATATTTATAATTCAAGCTCAAAACTCAAAACTCGAAATGATTTAGCAGGCAAACATATTAAATCGGAGAAGCCTACAACAACTACAGAATATAAGCTAATATACAATTTGTAATATCCATTTTAGTTGACAATTTGTTGCAATGGCGTAATTAGCACCGCATCTTCTTCCTATTTTACTTGCGCAAAGGATCCAAGCTCTCCAACGAGAAATCATCAATGTTCAACTGACTCTAGAATTATGAATCAGAAATATAATACTGTTTAGAAATATACGTTTTAGATCAAACGTTCGTTGAACAAAGAAATCGATTCGATTCGTTGTTCGCTTGAGTCTTATAAATGCATACCAGGCAGATGATAATGCCGAACTCACCTTGAACACGCTGGGTCCGTTGTTCATTTCAAAGGGATCGGAGCCAAACAGATCCGTGTTGCCATTGTGGCCATTGTTGCCGCTAATTGACACCGATGTGCTGCGACGCGGTGCAGCAATCTTTGGCGGCGGCGCCACTGCAAAATGGAAGCAGAAGGGGCAACGTTAGAATACAATTTGAATGCAGCTTAAATTATTCAAAGCAGAGTTCCATTTACAAATACACTCGATATTGAAAATAGTTTTCGTTGCAATTGTAATAAATATAACTTTTCAAATCACATTTTTCAATCGTTTTGCGGAATTTGAATCGGAAACTGGTTTGATTATTATAGATAAACGTACACAAGGGTGGCGTTATGTTAAGCTCGCTGGAGAAACCGCTGCTGTTGATGCTCATGTTGTTGTTGCTCATGTTGTTGTTGCTCATGTTGTTGTTGTTGCTCAGGTTAATGTTGTTGTTGTTCTGCAACTTATGATCATTGTTGTTAAAGAAAAGCTGCTGGCCAAAACTCTTTGAGGGCTCAAAGCCAAACAGATCATTGCTGATTTGATTGCGACCATTGCTAAGATTATCCTGAATCTCATCGGCACGTGGATCAAAATCGCTATCCGAATCCGAGTTAAGCAGCAGCTCATCCATTTTCTGGCTATTGCTCTTGCCGCCACCGCCTCCGCCGCTGCTGCTGCTCATCTGGCTTGACAATGTGCTGCGCGGCGGCACAATGGGCAAGAACGAGTTGGGCGACGCCGAATGCGTCGATGCTGTCGTCGAATTTGTATCAATCAGCAGCTTATCCTCATCTATATAAAATGTATAGATATATTACACATAAAACAACATTACAGTTTTGTTATTGCCTACCCAGCTTGCCATTGCTCAGCGTTTCGTTGCCATTCAGCTCATGGCTGGGCGCCTCGACAATGTCCTTGATGCCCAACTTGTACAGCATCGCATCCAGCTCGGCTTTTGGCAATTTGATGGAGAGCTCCCGCAGGCGCTCCTTGTAGATGGCAATCGTTTGCTGCAAATGCTCAATCTGCTGCTGCGCCTTGTTTAGATTCGTCTTCTCGTTGCTGTCCATGAATTTTCTTAAATTAAGTTTATTTAGTTAATAATAATTATTGAAACAAAAGTTTTCTTTTGCTTACCTGTAGGCCAAATCAAAGGCCTGGCCAATGGTCAACGTAATATCCGAGGCAAGTTTATTTGAAATGAATACAAAGCATTCGTGACTCTCCTCTGGCTTTGAACTATTTGATCCACTGTTCGAGCCATTGTTATAGCCATTTGTGTCCACTGTGCCGCTCTCCTTCGACTTGACCGTCTTGGCAATGAAACTAAAGAACTTTTTCACACCCTTCTCGTCCGCACAGTACGAGATATTATATAACGGAAATTGATGCAAGATTTTATGTGTTCGTGGTTCCTGTATGGCGACTCCCTTGATGCTAATCGTTATCTCCAGCTTCTTGAATTTCTCCTGTGTGCCCGTCTCCGCCTTCTTCATCTGTTGGGCAAACTGCAGCTTCCGTATTGCATCCTTGACCACCTCAATGCCCTTGGGTTGGTCCACGTTCAGGTTACCAAAGAACTGCGTATTAAAAATAAAGCTTTTTAATATTAAAAATGTACAACTTCTATCGAATTTAAATTCTATAATTTGATCTACAGTCTTTTATCTAAGTTTTAACAGTCAATAAATAGTTTCAATCAATCAAATTTTGACAACGATAAAGATATTTCAATCGACTAGTGAAAATTCTTCACAAATTCTCAATTTAGCTTATTAAAAATCGAATTCCGAAGCGATTAATCTAACTGTTATCGATTAAATTGACGTAAAATCGAAAATCGATTGCTAAAATTGAAATCAATTGAACTGAAGCATCAATCAATCGATTATATCTAATAAGAAACGTACTTTTTACATACAAGAATAGATTTGTAGATTTTTTCGACCCAATTAGTCCATACACTTTCGATTATTAAGACTATATCGATAACTCACCTTGACTAGATAGACCGCGTGTCCGTTGATCAGCTGTTCCGGCGTATGGAGCCAATTCCGTTTGCCGTTTTTCGACTCGCCTTTTGAATTGCTGCTGCTGCTGTTGATGTTGTTGCTGCTGCCATTGTTGCTGTTGCTTCCATTGATGGCATCGATGCTGTCCCCACTGCCCCCTTCCTGCTGCTGTTGTTGCAGTTGCAGCTGCTTCTCCTGCTGTTTGTTGCTGTTCTGCTTGTTCCAGAACTTCAACTGAGCCATCTTGGCCGTCGCTTTGCTACCCGTCCCGCTGCTGTTACCCGCTGGCTGGTAAGGCATCTTTTTGTTTCTATATATTTAGCTCTTTTTCTTTATATCTCGTATGTATATTATGAAGATTGATTTCAATGTGCAACAAGCTCTGTTAAATCTGTAAATAGAAAAAATAGATTTGTAAGTACTTTGACTAACCTACAATTTTCTTAAATCAATAACAATTTTTTTAAAGAAAGAAGAAAGAAAAGAGTTACTAATAGCAAGAAAAACAAGCAAGAAAAGTTATCTTCCCTTGCAGCAAAGTTTTTCATATGAAAACTTAATTGTATATTATGATATAGTCTTTTGATTTTGTTCAAACTTAAACGTTAAACGTAATAACATTAAGTTCAGTTCAATTTAGTTGGCAGAAAAGTTTTTCATCTAACTCCTATAGCAGCTTTAAGATATATTGTTTCGATCCAAACGATTACGACATACAACTGAGAGACTGAGTTTGATTGGTTAACTAAGTTTAAATCTATTAAGCTTATCAAAAATCAAATCTGAGTACGTTTTGCATCGAGAAAGAAATAATTATATGATTATTCCGCCTCGCAACTCAACTTTCTATTGAATACTTTACATTACGTTTTGATTTGTTTTGTTTAGCGTATTTTCGTGATGAATCCATCATGGCTGTAGCTATCGCTATAAAGCTATTGATGATTGCGGTGTGGGGTTTTTCCCTAGTCAGCTGAAAATTTAATTTGCAAAAATTCCAACTGTCCCCAGGCGTAAATATGTATGCATGTGTACAAATACTATATAGCTATTGCTAATTAGCGTTCGTTATTCAACGTTGCAGTGAATCTGAATGCATTCTTTTCAGCTGGTAAGCCAATCCCAAGTGCATCTGCATCTAAGTGTATATAATATATATATGTATGTGTATGTGTATATATGTATATATATAAAACCAGTATCTGGACAGCAATAACAACCTCCTAAGTACGAAAACGAATAGAAATACTTATATGATACACTCCACAGTCAGCTGGCCGCAGACGTCAGAGCGTTCTTTAAGGCCACACAAAAGACAATACCCATAAGCCAGAGTTTCTCAGAAACACTCACATTCACACACTCACATTCAAACACACTCACACGCACACAAACAAAAGTAGAACAAACAGTTGGCTTAAGTCATTTTTTAATCATAAAAAATAACACCTTGACTGCTTTGGGACCTTTTGTGAAATGCGAATGCGAATTGGAATTCTCGTGCAATTCTCACATTTCGTGCGCTTTGTGTCTCTCATAATTAAGAAAAATCTTGCAAAATATATTATATTTATATATATATTATTTTTATATTCCTTTTTTTACTGCAAATTCACACAAAAACACGATTAAATGAGTTTCGTAGCGTATACATTCGATATAACGAAAATAAAAAGCGTTAATTAAGCCTGCTTCCCACTTTTGAACACATTTTTCAATTTGTGTTACATTTTGAATTTATATTGCTTTAAATTCCATTTCATTGTGCAAGCAACGTTTTTTTGTGGAATTCAGAACCTTTTAAATACCCATTCTTTAATCCAAACTTAGTTGATATTTTGATCAATTTTTATTTATTAATTATTTTCAAAAACTTTAATAGATTTATTCAGCACTTTTCTCTTTACTTTTTAAAAAAGTTAAAGCTATTTTGAAATTCGATATTTGTAACCTCAAAACGTAGAACGTTTGAAATAGAAACGTGTGGAATTCGAACAGGCTTGTTGTTCAACAGGGTGTTCAGTAGAGTTTTGTCGTTTCGTTCAGAACAAGTTCATTTCGACGTTTACTTAACGTCATAACGTTTTTTCGTTAAGTTCTCGCTCTTTACTCTTCCCAACAGAGAAGAACTTAAGGAAGAAACGTCGTGAGATACATTTTAATGAACTGACTCATTTTGACGAAGCTGTTCATTTTGAAATTCAACGAAAATTTATAAAATTAAACTCTAATTTCAATTCGTGTGTAGTAAAATGTATGTTTTGCTGTTGCATAGAGTTCATCATATCGAATGTATTCTGTAATATCTGAACATAAGTTTGATTCATTTTGGAGTTGATTTGTGGACTGGCACCGAGCTGGCGCTGACGCTATGGCATTAGGCAATGGCAGCGGCAGCAGCAGCAGCAGCGGGCAATAATGGCACAAAAGCGAAAGCCAAATTATCCAAAAGCGGCGTGCGATGACGACAACAACAACAACAACGAAGCATAGATGGATGGCAACGACAAAAATTGAAAAATAGCACAGCAAAACAAACACACGAACATGCATACATACTTACACATGCATGCATATGTACATGTAAGTAAGCTAAGCTTAACGAAATGAAAAGTGAAACACCCTGTATTTGGCAATTGTGCGCAATTATGGCGCCGCTGCTGCGCAATCAAAAAAAAAAAAACAAAAATAACGCTCAGCTGACAGCAGCGCAAACTGCGACGAACAAAAGATAATGTCGACAAGTCAAAGCCAAAGCCCAACCAACTAAAACCGCAAAAGACGACGACGTCGACGCTAACGCTGACTGCGTCGCGGAAGCCACTGACACAGCCACCCCCTCCGCCTCTACTCCACAGTGATCAGTTTAGCATGCAGAATGCGTAAGCTTTTTTATGTATTCAGATTAGACAACGACGTCGACGCAGTCTTGTACAAATTGTAAATACGAGAATATGCACGAACATGCGCAGCGCAGCAGCAGCGCATCGGCGGCTGAGCACGCTGTAAACTTGCGGTACTTTTGTTGTTGGGCATTCACAATGTGTACTGACTGTGAAATTGTTATTGTGAACCATTTTGTGTAGCTCTTTGCTATTTATGCTACCCCTCCTCCTCCTACCAAGATGTCACAGAAATCTCTTCCTATCATATTCCATTACAGATTTGGTTAAATACAAATTTTGTTACAAACAATTTATTTTTCATCATATCAAATCTGTATTTAAAACAGATTTGTCTCTGAAACTCTAAAATTATTATTGTGAACCATTTTGTGTAGCTCTTTATACTCCCCCATCCCTCTTCCAGCCAAATTCCAATTCAACCGATTTGCTATACAATTTTTATTATGAAAGATTCTTTTTTCAGAACATTTTAAAGGTTAAAACCTTATTTTTGCATTTAACAATTGAAGAGAGTCCCTGAAAACTCTTCTCTTTGCTCTACTATTCCCTCGCTCCACAAGCAAGACACATTCCAACTAAAAGCACAAAAAATCTATTCCAGCCAAATTCCAACAGTATTCTAGTTATTCCATGTTTTCACATCACAATTTTTATCATAGAAAGGTAGCTTATTTATTTTTTTCAAATTTGATTTGCTTAAACCAATTAATTTTGCGTTTTACAAAATCTCAAATAAAATCAGGCGTGTTTTGGAAACCGCTTCCAACCAAATTTCAATTTTGTAAGCCAATATTGAGCTTTGCTCCATCTCTCTTCGTCCCTCCTCCATTTACGATTTCTTCTGTTGCCTGCAGCAGCAGCATACCTTCTTTTGGGCTCAGTTATACATATGGTCACACTTTTGGCCAATGTGTACACACCACGCTTGTGCCACAGGTGTTTACGCATAACAAACACAACAACAACAAAGGGTGTAACAACAAATCGCTATTAGCAAACAAATGTGCGTCGTTTAAGGCTTCAGCATTGGTTGCACAAGCAAACAAACAACAACAGCAGCAGCAGCGCACAAGCAGCGACCAGCGGCGCTTTTGGGCCAAAGCAATCAAGAAAACAATAAAAAACTTTCATAATTAGCGGGCGCTGCGTACTGCGCTTGCGTGTGTGCGTGCTAAGCAAACAAATAACAAAAACAGCAAGATTAAAAATCATAGTAATTTAAATTTAATCAAACACACTGACACACTAATGTTTTATTTTACATTTACATTTGCACTTTTGCTTTTCTTTGCGCTGTTTGCCATTACACAGCTAAAAAACACGCATACCGTTTGTTAAGCAAGGCGTAAAAACAACAACACTTTGCAGTCGTCGTCTTTGGGAAACAAAGTTACAGATTTTCACCGCTATGCGAGAGCGCGACGGCGGCGCCAGCGTTCAACGTAACGTACACGTCGGGAGACAGCTGCGTACTAAACAACAAAAAAGCAGAGCTTCAACTTTTTCAAGTCGTTTCGTTTAATTCACTTGCAGTTGAGCTCCACACACATACGTGCACACTCACACACACACACACACATATATATATATGCGAGAGTGGGAGACAACGATAAACAATTGTTGCTGCCGCTGCTGAGATAAATCGAGATTAGACCACACAACAACAACAACAACGACGGCGTAATTAAACTTTAGTTTTAAACAACAAGCTTTGGCAAAAGTTTATATTTTTTATTTGGAAATTTAACACACACGTGTGCGCTCTTTCCAAGCCTCCGTGCTCTCTCGCGCTCTAGCTCTCTTGCACTCACGATCGCCCCCACATGACCTGCGTCTCTCGCAAAATGACAGTGCAAAAAGGAGCAAAACAACAAAGTCATGCAGCGGTTTTTCCATTCCAGTCAATTCCGGATTTAGAATCTAAATTTGGACAATAGGCCAAATTTACATATTTATGTACATTATGTGCTCTTCCACTTGTTAAACAATTTTCGCTAGTTTTACACTCGTTGAAAAAACTTTATCTTGCCTTGTGCGCTGATTGAAGAAATTAGTGCAATTGATGTGATGCGGGCGGGCGGGCGTTGGGTGGGCGGCTGAAGACAACGACGACGACGACGACGGCGGCACAATTTTACAGTTACACGCGATGCACGGTGGACATATGTATAACAACTAAGTATGTATAACAAAAATCAGCAACAATGGCGGGATGCTGCGGCTGGTACAAACACAAATACAAAAACAACAACCGTTTACTTTTTTTGCGCGCGCGCTCTCGTCTCCTGTCTTGATCACTCTCTCTCTCTCTCTCTCTCTGTTTTTCTATCTCTCTCTCTCGCTCGCTCTCTCTAGTTGTGTGTTGCGAACGTTTGTACTGCGCAAATTTTACAACGCACAAAGATAACAGCAGCCACAGCAGCAAGCAGCCAAACAACAACAATATCACATCGACAATAACGACGGAATATCCTCAACCACCTTCACGGTCCGTCGATTTGTTATTACCGATCACGCGCAAGAGACTGAGCCTCGAAGTTGTCGATGTCGTTGTCGTTGCTGTTGATGTTGCTGTTGCCGTTGCTGTTGCCCGTTCCGTTCACCAAAAACGTTATTATGAGGCCCGTTTTCATTTTGCACCTGCCAGGGCTGCACAGCTTGCGCTCGGCTCGAACCTTCGAATGCAGTTTGTTTGCTCAGCAATATCGCCAAACTGAGCGCTCGATTTCCACACAGCAACTCTATTTGAAGCCGGTGGAAAAGCTAATGAGCGAAAAATTGTATTACAACAGCCCTGGCTTGTGTGTGGTGCAGACGTAAAACTAGTTATTGCTCGCTAACGTACAGCGCATGCGGCTAGGTCGACTTCCTTATGCGCTGCAGCTGTGAATATTGATTTATCAAATTATGCCATTTTATGAAACTGCAGATTGATCTGCTCCTCAACTAATTTGTAACTATGTGTCAACCATATTGGAATTTGTCAAACTGTTGTTTCTGCCTGCTGAGATGGGGATAATAGATTCTTCCATAACTTTGGTGTTATTTATCCGATCATTGATAAAAGAAATATGTGTACCAAAAATCAAAGCAAATTGTTGCTGTGGAGGTGTATCCGAATTTTGAAATAAACTTGATCTGCGTATGGTATACAGGAACCTGCATGCCAAGTTTGGTGTCTCTAGCTCTTATTGTCTCCGAGATCTGTGTGTTCATACGGACAGACAGACGGAAATGGCTAAATCGACTCGGCTGTTGATGCTGATCAAGAATATATACACTTTACATAGTCGGAAATGCCTCCTTCTGCCTGTTACACACTTTTGCAGTAGTTTATAACTCCCTTTTTCCCATTTTTAATGGGAACAGGGAGTAAATATTTTTGTCCGTTTTCTATTTTATAAAATGGTTAATTTTTTTTATTGTATATAATGTCCCCTTGTTTAATTTGACAATTAGTGGTTTTGTTTTTTTTTTGGCAGCATGCGCAACTGAAACCTTTTGAAGTCAAATGCCCTTCAGTAGCAGCTGTAGGTGATTAAGCGTAGTTTTCTCTTTTGTGGTTGGATCGCACAGCCATACAGACATGCATACATATATACATATAAACAAATGAGTAAGCGCTCAATTGTGGCATTATGTGTGTGTGTGTGTGTGTGTGTGTGTGTGCGGGTATTTAAATGCTTTACCTGTTGCTTTTCAATTGTTTTACATTTTGACTGAAAATGCTTTGTACACAATTTGTCAGACTAACGTTCGCTTGCTTTGGCCAATGCATACAGAGAATAAGCCAAAATCCCAAGATTCGTTAAAAGTAGATAAACAATAACAAATACAGGTGGCAAGCACAAAAAAATAGCTTTGCATACATATGTATGTATGTACATATACAAACATACGCATATGCATGTACGTTTGTTTGTGTTTGTAAGATTTGCTTGTGTTAAAACAAAGACCAGACTTTAAGGCTAAGTAAAGGTTGTTGTTGTTGTAGAGAGGGCAGAAGACCAACGCAATAGCGGCGAAAAATACATGCAACATACAGACATACCTACATACATACATACATACATACATACATGTGTGTACATTTATGATACGTAATTTCTTGGGGTTTTGTGTTTGCTTGGTTGAATTGCAACAAAACTGGTTTCCTAAGTCAGGCGTATAATGTACAATGAATACATACATACATACAAACATGCCTACATACAGAAGTACATACATATGTACGAGGATTTAATTATTGTTGAATGTTAGCCATGTTGCTTGTTGTTGTTTAAGTCAAATTGCATGCCGCGCATTTTTGTCAGTGTTTTCATTCAATTTTGCCACATTTTGAGTGCCTTCGTTGTTGCTGCTGCTGCAACACGTTGCAACGCTTGCATTGTAAATTGCATCGACGGGCCAAACTGCATTGATGCTCCCAAAACCGGCTTAACATGTACAAGTGTGCATGTGTATTCCATGCGTGTGCATGTGTGTGTGTGCCTGTGTGTTTCCAAGGCTTCCACTGGAGACTTATCCCGGGCAGAGCAAGCTACCTGCGACTCAAACGCTCTCTGGGCATGAATTGGAATCTGAATCAAATACCCGCTCATGGTGTAATAATGTAAGATGCTGTTAGGCGAGTAACTGTGAGAGGGAAAGATGTACGAGTAAGGATTGTTGCCCCTTTGACATTGACTCAATTTGGCTTAGTGAGCGCAAAAGAGAGGGGTAAAACTTATGAATGAGAGCGCCGGCTAACATGGCACCACCTACTATAATTACACCATACGCCCGCTCAGTTGGCATCCTCAACAACAACAACAACAACAATGGACATTTACAGTTAGAGGCCGCTGCTGTTTTTGCCATTTTCTTTGGCTATCTATAACTTGATTTCCAGTGTTGTTGTCGTGTTGTTGTTGTTGTTTTTATTGAGGGTTATCGCTCGTTTGTTCATAGGGCAATTCGGGCAGAGACGCCTGCGCAAACGCTGCAACGGGGCGTTTATTGGCGTGTGCGCGTGTTGTTGTCACGCCCAACGCCCCCTTGCTGGCTTGAACCAAGGGGGTTTAGGGGTGCACAAGCGAAGCACGCAAAGAAGCGCGACCTTTTTTTTTCCTGACGATACATGCAAATTAAAAACAATATTGATTGTAAACTCTGTTATTATTGCATATGACTTGCGTCGTTTTTTTCTTTTATTGGCTTATTATTGTTATCGATATCGTCTCATGCGCTGTCGCCGTCGTCGCAGTCGCAGTCGCAGTCACTGTCGACGCCTGCTGGGGGGCGTTGACTGACGTCAAGGGGGCCTTGTTTTAAATCAAGTTTTGTTATTGTCGCCGTTGTTGCCTTCGAGCGTGACTTTATTATCATCATTTTGTTCGAGTTCAAAGGCCCAATTAACCAAATCCTGAAGAAAAGCACAAAAACAATGATCTTTTGGGGTGCCGCAAAAATGATACACTTGCAGAAAATGTTGAACCGATTTTCCAATCAGTCGGCATGAAAAACTTCTTTTTTTTTTCTCTTGAAAACTCACCCATTATAAGTTGAAGTATATTTTTGTCATTCTGTCTAAATTTGATTAAAATCGAACGACTTAATCTTATACTAATGCATTTTCTAAGCCGCTTCGAAAACGCCCCCTTCTATGCCTTAGCCAAATTCGTGATAAAAATGAGAATACCCTCTTCAAGGGTATCAAAATGCACAAAATAAAGCGACGCAGTTGGTCGGCGTATTTTTTTTTATTTTTATTATTTTTCTAGATAAATGTCATGAAAAATGTTATTGTAAATGCATATTTGTGCATTTTGTGTAGATTTATCAAATGGCAGTCGTCGTAGCCAGTTTTCTGGTTTGCTGTAGAAACGTGCTGGTATTTCTCAAGCGCAATAATAATCATCAAAAACTTTTGTAAGCCTGGCTGGGTGCGGGATAGAGCCAGCAGCGACAGCGGCAGCGACGCTTGCAGCGAAATCAGCAGCAGCAGCATAATTTACATACGTGCCGATGTTGAAGCGCAGCTCAAGTCACGTTTCCATTTCACGCTTTGCCTTGATTGACTGCTGCTTATCGCTTATCGCTTATCGACGCTGTAATCGCAGTGCAAAACACCCTGTAAATTGTAATCGCAGCGCAAAACACCCTGTAAATTGTCATCGATTGTGCTAAATGGCTGCAGTTGTTTTTGCTTGATATGCAAATGAGGCTTATCTCATGTAAAATGTGCACTTTCTGGCATTGGTCTGTCTTTTGGGTCTTATCAGCCACGCTTTTGGAACGTTGAACGCCCCTAGAAAGCACGCATACTTACACATACATATATACATACACATGTAGATATGCGTTTGTCTATTCCGAGTAATTCAGTTATTATACCCTTAAAACGGGTATTCTAATTTTGTCACGATTTGTGAAACAAATTCATAAATTCTGATTTCTTAATAACTTTTATACATTTAAATAAATTTAATCAATAGAAACTAGCCAGTTACACCTTTTATGCTCTTTTATTTTAAAGGGTATTATAAATTTCTCACGAAATGTATAACGACCCCATAAACTTTTTGTAAAATATATATAATATACTTGATCAGCATCAAAAACCGAGTCGAACCATATCCGTCTGTCTGTCCGTTCATCTGTCCATCCGCCAGCTCGACTGTCTGTTTCTATGGGAACTTATTACTCAGTTTGAAAGCTATCTTGATAGAATTTGGCACAGATGCATCTTTGTGCTGCAAGAATCGGACCACTTTCATAGGAACAACCAGTCAATAGAAAAGTTTTGTATGCAAAACAATTACTGTAAGGGTATATACATTTGGTACATACGATAATAGTTATTCTTTCTATTGCTTTTTGAGTAATTCAATTATTTTGTATATTATTTTCAATGTGCAACAAATGCGACAATACAATAACAACCCCAAGCAACAACAACGACACAGATAAGTGTTGTCATTGTTGTTGTCATTGTTGTTTTTGTTGTTGTTGTTGTTGGCGCTATGGCACCGACTGGCACAGCAATTATTCTGTATTCGCTTGGTCGCCGTTGAGATAGTGTGAGACTTCCGTCGAGCGGCGGCTGTTATGAGCAGGGGCTAGGGGGGACAGTGGGCAGGGGCATAAATCGGAAAAACGGCGAAAGTTTTTTATTTTTTTACAAGGAAAATAATTATTGAAGGTTTTTTTTTTATTTTATGTTGATGCCCACAGTGCGATATGTCACGATAAGCAGATGTGCTTTATAGGATCATAAATTGCAGCTGTAGCAAAAAACGTTTGACAAGGAAGGTCATTAAAAACACTGTAAACGGTAGTAATTAATTGAGATTTTGAACTTCGCGGCAACAAAGTTTGAGCAGAACAGCTGTTGAGAGTGAAAACCTAGCTTAAAATGTTAACATTAATAGAAAATTTCACAATATTTTAGAAACTACGCAAATTTTGAGACCAAAACTGGATGTTTTGATTCAGTATGTTTGGAGGACCTAAAACGAAGATTTACCCCCGCTTTTAAGAGAGAAATTTAGCGTTTGAATAAATATTTTACGCGCCCAACAATTTGGACAAGGTGGCAGCACTATGCACAGCTGATATCAATATTGATGTGGCAACGCTAAATGGTTCACAGCTCAGTAAGCCTTAACAGCTGTGAGGAGCAGCTCTGTTAAGAAACGCGTGCACTATCGCCCGACTATCGCAACTGTGCAACATTTGTTACCGATAGCCAGCTGTGTTGTTTTAACTATTATTATTATGTTCGTAAAACCCTTTGTATACAATTTTTTTGTGGCAAATTGCATCAAGACTATGACTTTGCATTTCGAATTTCAAATATATGAAAAGTACAAAAATGAGTGCACGCTGTTAATAACAGCTTGGCCAAATGTTAAGATGCTGTTTCGGTTGCTGTTAAAACAGCTGTTTTATGCCCCACACGCACACACACACAGTCCACGGATTAAAACGGGGGGGACGCGTACAAAAAACAGAAAAAGAATTGAACTAAATCGAAAAATATATAATTTATAATTGCTGAGTGATTTGGAAAGCAATATAAATAATAAAGCAACTAATTAACAGCAATACAATTGGTACAAAACGTGCGCACGTCCCAACAACAACAAACGCGAGCTGTGTTAAAAGTTTTATTTACCTTTTTTTTTTTCTTTTCGTTCGTGCTTTTTGGGGATATCGAGAATTTTGTACCTGCAACATATGCATGTGTGTATCTGTGTGTATATACATGTGTGAATAGACAACTGTGTGTGTGAGCTGCGTGTATTTATTGTGCGTTCGCGTTTGTTTTTCGACTTAAAATGCAATTGAACAGTTAAAAACAGTTGTTAAATTGAATGCGCAACGATGTTGCAACAATTGCAGTTGCAAGCAGTTGTTGCAAAGCCCCAAACCAGGTGTTTCCTTTAAAAGGGGTGGCTGCTGATTGCACATATGGAAAACGAACCTAAACAAATTCCGCTTTTCCCGCTCCCGCTCGTCGTTGCCTGCGTTGCTGTTGTTGTTTTTTTGTCATGAATCTAAATCTGAACCTGAATCTGCAGCAATGTGAGTATATATCTGTACATATATATGTATGTATATATAAGATAAGTAACATAAGCTAACATTTAATAATATTTATCTTTCCAAACGCATAGCTATGTTAACATAACATTGAAGTGCTACCTCGTCCACCTGTCAAGTTTTTTAACATAACATACAACTCTAACTTTAACATAACATGTGGAAGTTGACCATTCACTTAACATAAAACAAACACTTCTCAAACCACATAGTTATATTATCTATACATACCAATTTCGGAAAGTTCACACCCCTTGATCGGAAAATGTGGGTGCGAAAGTGATATGGAAGAAACGTATTTCCAATGCTTTTTTCCAAAAATATTTCGAAACGTATCTTACCGATTTTGAGAAATCTACCCGCAATTTCGAAAATAGACGGAGAACTGCATGCAACTTTGTTGGTTGTCAAACGATCAGCTGCAAATATATATTCAAGGCTCTGCATAACAAAATATTAACAACATGAGTATTCAAAGTTTTTGAAAATGTGCCTGGAAAGTTGTGTTTAAACACATTTTATAAGCTCTTGCGGGGAAAAAAATGCGACATATGCAACACAGATTTTAGAAAACTCAATTCGGAAAATGAGTGGAAGACTGTTAAATGCAACTTTTTGATTTCTCGTGCGATTGTTTTCTAGCTTAACGCAAATACAAATTAAACGCCACGAAAATTTGGCCCCACACAGTAAAAAAGTGGTTGGAAAAGTGCTGTATTCAACTTTTCTGCTATCTTTCGATTGGCTTCAAACTCAGTTTCAAAGTTCTGCCCAAAAAATCATCAACACAGGAAAATCTTCACCCACGGACGTTAAATGGTGAAAGGTCAAGCTTAAATATTAAGTCGGGCAATGCCGCGTCTTGCAGTGTTACCCAGATTCTTAACATAGCTTAACATAACTCTACTCAGTAGTTATGTTATGTTAAAATAACTTACAGCCTCAACAATTGCACATATTATGAACTTGCACCCCCTTAACTTAACATAACAACATCAACTATAACATGACAAAACTTAACATAACAGCTTCAACTATAACATAGCCTAACATAACATAACAGATGTTAAGCATTCAATTAACACTCACTTTACACGCATAACCTAACATGTAGCTGCGCTTCTCACACACACACGCATACACACACGCACGCACACACATGCACACGCATAGCATAAAGGTAATTATCGTTGAGTTTGACCGTTATCTGTTGCCCGTTAGAATTCTGATAACTAAATAACGTTTCTTCGATTAGCGGTTTTTCGCAGTATTGGTTTTCCAATTAGTTTCTTGTTTTACTTTGCTTTGTTTTAGTTTAGTTTTGTTTTGTTTTTGTTTTGCTTTTGTTTTGACGTCTTTTACAGCCAAGGGCACTTTTGGTATGCGCTTTCTTTTGCATATTTCTCAATTTTATTTGGAACATTATCTTGGCGGGCTCATCTATTTGTTTGTCATGCAACAAAATATATATGTATGTTTTATCCGCGTTCTTTTTCTACAATAATATGATAGAAAAAAAACCCGTTCCTTTTTATGTTTATTTGACAAAGTGCCGGCTTTTGATTTATGTTTCTAATAAAATTTCAATAGACTTGCAATTTGTCGTTCGTTGCATAGATAGAGAAAGCAGTGTTCCTTCCCCCTTGGCATGCTTCATGCCACGTGCGCTTTGGCCGCACAGTGGTACAGCCTCTAGCGAAATGTGCAGCTAAAAAAAAACTGCTAATTATTTCTATTTTTAGTTTGGTAGCTTTTTCCCGAAGAATTGTATTTATAAAGTTAAAATCGTGCAAGCTCGCTTTGACAACTTTTGACAACTTGTATCTTATCACGAAGCTTACTTTTGACAACTTTTGACAATTTGTATCTTATCGAAAAAATAGACAGCAATTATTTCTTAATCATTTTTAATAATTCCATGTGTTACCAAAATTGAAATTCTGCTTTTTGATAAGAAATTGATGACTAATTGTTGTTTAACTAAAGCTGATCTTCAAAAGATATACTATCGTTTTTAAATAGGCAATATCAAAGTAGTTAAAAGTTGTATTAAGCGAAAAAATTGAAAATTAGTTAAAAAAATAAAACTTACTATTTTTACTCCCTGTTCCCATTAAAAATTAAAAATGAGAAAAAGGGAGTTATAAAGTACTGCAAAAGTGTGTAACAGACAGAAGGAGGCACTTCCGACTATATAAACTATATACATTCTTGATCAGGATCAAAAGCCGAGACGAACTAGCCATGTCCGTCTGTCTGTCCGTATGAACACACAGATCTCAGCGACTACAAGAGCTAGAGACACCAAACTTGGCATGCAGGTTCCTGCATACCATACGCAGATCAAGTTTATTTCAAATTTCGGATGCACCCCCCTGCACCCCCGCAAATCGCAAAAGACTCCCACAGCCCCAATTTTAAAGATAAAGCTTTGATTTTTGGTACACATATATGTTGTATCAATGTTGATCAGCTGTGTAAATTTCATCATGATCGGATAAATGGCACCAAAGTTATGGAAGAAGCTATTGCCCCCGTCTCAGCAGGCAGAAACAACAGTTTGACAGGAACTGGACACGTTAAGTGCACTGCTTGCTTGTGTTGCCGCTGAACTGCTTGAAGTGCAAGTTGGGAGCAGTGAGTCTCGTAGTCGGGCACACTCAAGTAGAGTATTTTACTTGTTTGGCTTAGTTATTTTGTTTTTTGTCTGCTTGCTCGTTTTTTGCCACATTTTTAACGCGCTTTTAGCCCACTGTGCTGCCCTGTTTTGTTGCTTGGACATCAAAAGCCGCGATGAACGCAAAAATATGCGAAACTTCAGCACCCAATCCTCAGCTCAACTCCTCTTGCCCTCTTCAACTGCGCTCCCCTGCTCGCAGTAGTGTTTTATGTGTTACGCGAACATTGCCAGGACTTTCTGTTGTTACTTAGCTGTTGTTGTTGTTGTTGTTGTTATTGTTATTGTTGTTGTGGCTGTTAGGCCTAGGTCCTGCGTTTGGTCTTGTGTCCTGCCATACATTACAATGAAGTATGTGCGCCTGAATGAATGGTCGCTGCTCAGCACTGACTGCTGTCCTTACGACTCTCAGGACTCAGTTCTCAGTCCTCTCAGCTCACCCCAGCTGTCCAACTGTCCCTTCTGCTGTCCTGCGCTGCTTGATTGTTTTGCTTGGCGACCTTTTCACACATTTACACACACAAACACACACACACACACATTTGCACATGTGAAAGAGTTGCATTGAATCGTTCAGAATAAGCTCAAACGAATAAATCATTTAACTTAACGAATGAACGTTGTTCCGAATTGTCGTTCATTAGTAGTTCGTTTGTTATTCGTTCTGTTCGAATCGAAATGTCTCAAAATTAATACAAATTTGTGGGTAAGAACTTATTTCTTTTATTTTTCTTTAAAACAAGAACGAGTTTATCTTAAATGGACAATTAGAACAATTATGTAGAATGAAATATAACAGTAAATAGCTAAGATTTAAAGAAAAATCGAAAAAAAAAACAAGTAAGAATACTCTAGTCGAGTGTGCCCGACTACAAGACTCCCTGCTCCCAACTTGCATTTCAAGCAGTTCAGCGGCAACACAAGCAAACAGTGCACTCAACTTGCACAGTGCATGTCAAACTGTTGTTTCTGCCTGCTGAGACAGGGGAAATAAGTTCTTCCATAACTTTGGTGCTATTTATCCGATCGTGTTGAAATTTACACATCCGAAAGACATTGATTAAACATACATGTGTACAAAAAATTAAAGCTTTATCTTTAAAATTGTGGCTGTGGGAGTTTTTTGCGATTTGCGGGGGGGTGCATCCGAAATTTGAAATAAACTTGATCTGCGTATGATATACAGGAACCTTCATGCCAAGTTTGGTGTCTCTAGCTCTTATAGTCTCTGAGATCGACGCGTTCATACAGACAGACGGACAGACAGACGGACATGGCTAGTTCGTCTCGGCTGTTGATCCTGATCAAGAATATATATAGTTTATATAGTCGGAAATGCCTCCTTCTGCCTGTTACACACATTTGCAGTACTTTATAACTCCCTTTTTCCCATTTTTAATGGGAACAGGGAGTAAAAATTGATCCAATATTTATAGCAAGAGTAGGGGAAACTCAGAAAAATCCAATCAGACCAAATCTAAGTTTGTTCAAATAATTTTAAAACATTTCAAAATATAATAAAAATATTTAAAATGTTGTAAAGTGAAAATCAGCTGTTTGACTATTCCAATTTGTTTCCGTTTATTTTTCAAATCACATTCGAATCAAGTAGATGCGGAAATGGGAGCACGCATGAATATGAATTAAATAATTTTTGAAGCATTTTGTTTTAAAGCCAACTATCGGATAAAGTATTATCGAAATAAGACTGAACGTGTCTTATCAATTGAACTGTAATGCACAACACTGAGACACACACTTGCACACACATTCACATGGTCACATACGGCCAGCAGCAGAGACAGTGGCAGAAGCAGTGGCAGAAGCAGAGGCAGAAGCAGAGGCAGAAGCAGTGGCAGAAGCAGAGGCAGCAGCAGCAGCAGCAGTGGCTAATTATGACCCGCACGTTTTCAAAACAAACAGAGCACAAACACTGATGGGGGCGTCAAGAGGGGGTACTAATGCAAGAATACAAGAAGACAAGGCAGTGACGGGGGAGAGGAAGGTAGCACAGAAAGGGGCTGGCTGGACAAGTGTTTAGCTACGTTTAAATGTTTCCGGCGCTCACGTTTTGTTTCGTGTCGCCTTCAGCCTTGGGAGTCTATATTTGGCAACGCATGCAGCCTGACACTTTTGGCCGCCAGCTCAGCCCAACCCCCCCCTGGTTGTCCCCTCTTCAAGCCACTGGCTGTCGTCGCTTTGTTTGTTTGTTGCACTTTTATTGCGTTTTTGGGGTCCTGGCTAAGTAGTCCTGTGAACGCGTCTGTGTGTGTGCCATAAACATGTCGTCTTTCGCTTGATTTAGCGCCTGCCTACCCCACTGTACAGTGTTACGCCTAGCCTAGCCTACTGTGCCCATAAGGCTCGCGGCATTGTTGGCCAACAAAAATGGCCGTCTAAGCCACTGACCGCGCCAACAACAACAACAACAACAACCAAAACCAACAACGCGTATACGTAACGCTCGCCTGATCATCTTTATAACAATGGTGACCCCGCCTTGTCATCTGGTGACCCCGCCTTGTCATATTTGCTGTTGTCAATATTTCTAATACCAAAACGCGAAGAGTTTGAACAATGCAACCAGCTCCAACTCCAGCTTCAGTTTTGGACCATAAATCTATTGCTGTTTAACTTGAACACAAACTCAATTTGTATCTTTGCATATCATCTGCATACAATGCAAGTTTCGAGTCTATAGTTTGTCAATTTTGGGGCGTTGAGTTATGTCTAACTTTTCCCCTTTTTTTTTGGCAGATATGCTTTAGAGTTGTATTGAATTTGTTCGAATAGGGTCTTTGTAGCTCTAATTTGACATTCGTTCGAGACTTAAATGTGAAGAAGGAACTAAAATGGAAATGTATCGAAAAGAAAAGGTCTAAGCAAATGGTCAAACAAACTAATCAAATAAAAAAACAAGTAAGAACGTTGCAGTCGGATGCACCCGACTGCGATATACTCTTTTTTTCGCCTCTTTGCGGAGTCAGTGGGCGTGGCAATTGAATTTCTGCTCAAATCTTTAAAGTTTTGCCATCAATTAAAATTTGGTTGGGCCTGTTCTACAGGTTTGGGAGAAACAAACATTGCTTGATTGCAAGGGCGGGGGTGGGCGTGGCAAAAATATTTTTATCCAATCTATTTAATAGGACAATAGAAGTCAACCTGCAAAATTTGGTGATTCTAGCTAAAGGGGTGGGGGAGATACAGACTTTGCCTATTTGTGGGGGCGGGGGTGGGCGTGGCCGAATTTTTTTTTGCCAGATCAATGAAGGATGTGATAAGTAGCCCTTGTGCCAAATTTGGTTACTCTAGCTATAAAACTGTAGAAGATATAGGTTTTTGCGGTTTGTGGGGGAAGGGGTGGGGGTGGGGGGGAGATCTTGACACTTTATGGTATATACCAACATGTATACCAAGTTTGGTTGCTCTAGCTTCAAAATTGTGGAAAAAACCTGCGTTCATACAGACAGACGGACAGACGGACGGACAGACGGACATTTCACAAACCCAATATACTCTTTTTTCCTTTTTTTTCAAAAAAGTTAAAAAAAGAGTATAACAAGTCAAACAACCAAACAAAAAGAAAACTAATAACAAATCAAATGATGACGAATTAGAATTTAAACTAACAGAGTAAAAAAATTACCTACAAAAACTCGTTAAAATGAACGAGATTGTATCAACTAAGAAAAACAAATGAACACAAACAGAACAAACGAACTAAATGAACGAACGAACCAAAGAATAATCAAATAAAATGAACACACAAGAATCCAAAATGAATAATTAAACCAATTGAACGAATAATTGAATAATATAAAAGAACAAAAGAAGCAGGAACTAAAGAGAGTGAAGTAGAAGAAGTAGAATATCACTCATATAATGCAAGTAGAAAAAACAAGTGAACCGATTGAATAAACGAACGAACAAAATGAACGAACAAACAAACCAAAATAGAACTCTGACGAAAACAAGGCACAAAACAATGGAACTAACCAAAAGAACAAAACGAACAAAAAAATCAAGAACAAGTAAGAACGTTGCAGTCGGATGCACCCGACTGCGATATACTCTTTTTTTCGCCTCTTTGCGGAGTCAGTGGGCGTGGCAATTGAATTTCTGCTCAAATCTTTAAAGTTTTGCCATCAATAAAAATTTGGTTGGGCCTGTTCTACAGGTTTGGGAGAAACAAAAATTGCTTGATTGCAAGGGCGGGGGTGGGCGTGGCAAAAATATTTTTATCCAATCTATTAAATAGGGCAACAGAATTCAACCTGCAAAATTTGGTGATTCTAGCTAAAGGGGTGGGGGAGATACAGACTTTGCCTATTTGTGGGGGCGGGGGTGGGCGTGGCCGAATTTTTTTTTGCCAGATCAATGAAGGATGTGATAAGTAGCCCTTGTGCCAAATTTGGTTACTTTAGCTATAAAACTGTGGAAGATATAGGTTTTTGCGGTTTGTGGGGGAAGGGGTGGGGGTGGGGGGGAGATCTTGACACTTTGTCTGCCTATGGTATATACCAACATGTATACCAAGTTTGGTTGCTCTAGCTTCAAAACTGTGGAAAAAACCTGCGTTCATACGGACAGACGGACAGACGGACAGACGGACGGACAGACGGACAGACGGACATTTCACAAACCCAATATACTCTTTTTTCCTTTTTTTTCAAAAAAGTTAAAAAAAGAGTATAAAAATGGAACTTATGTAATAAAAAAATGAACTAGACAAATGAATCAAAGAAATATAAATTAAAAAAAGAAACGATTACATTTTTATACTCTGTTTTCCAAAATGGAAAAAAAGAGTATATTGGGTTTGTGAAATGTCCGTCTGTCCGTCTGTCCGTCCGTCTGTCCGTATGAACGCAGTTTTTTTCCACAGTTTTGAAGCTAGAGCAACCAAACTTGGTATACATGTTGGTATATACCATAGGCAGACAAAGTGTCAAGATTTCCCCCCCACCCCCACCCCTTCCCCCACAAACCGCAAAAATCTATATCTTCTGCAGTTTTGCAGCTGGAGTCACCAAATTTGGCATGAAGACTACTGATGACATCCTCGACCGATCTGTAAAAAAAAAAAATGCCACGCCCACTACCGCCCCTGCAAATGAGCAAAATCTGTATCTCCTACACCCTTATAGCTAGAAACCCCAAATTTTGCAGTATGAATACTTTTGATCTCATCGATAGTTTGGAGAAAAAAATTTTGACACGCCCACCCCCGCCCCAGTAAACAGAAAACAGAGTATATCGCAGTCGGGTGAGCCTGACTGCAACGTTCTTACTTGTTTCTTTTAATTCAACAACATATATGTCACAATTGTCATAAGTCTATAACTAATTTACAACTCTTTTCTATTTTCAATTCGCAGATAATACAAAAAATGGCCTGAGCCGTGTTAGCCTGGTCAAAACGCAGAGCAGCGGCAAGCTGAGCCACAGCAATGAGGCCGACACGCCAGCAGCAGCAGCAGCAGCAACAAAAACAACGACAACAAGTTTACGCGCTGCCAAACTTAAGATCGAGGCTATGCAGCAGCAGAAGCAGCAGCAGCAACAACAACAACAGCAGCAACAGAAGCAGCTCAAGCAGCTTAAAAACAGCGGCAACAGCGGCAGCAGCAACATTATATTGCTGCGTGGCACACGCAATGAGAATGGCCAGATCATTATACAGAATAAACAGGATATACTCAGCCTGCTCAATGAGCAGCAACAACAACAACAACAACAACAACAACAGCAGCAGCAGCAGGATAAAGCCACTGCCATTACGCTCAATCAGCTGCCAACAACAACAACTGTTGCTCGCAAGACCATTGTGCAGACAACTGCAACAAGCAGCGGCAGCAGCGCTGCTGGCAGCATCTCCATTGTCTCCAGCAGCGGCAAGGACTCCAATACGATACTGCTACAAACGCCGATCAATGCTAGTCAGCTGGAGTGCGTGCTGAAGGCTCAAAGCACAACGACAACTAGGTTGCTCAACGGCAACATCAGCAACAACAACAACAGTAGCAACAACAACAACAGTAGCAATAGCAACAACAACAACAACAACATCAGCACTACCACAAAGCTCATTGAGCGTCCTTTTCTGCTTAAACATGTAAGCAGCACACTCAAAACATGTTCCAAATTTCACTTGCGTTTCAATTTCACATAATTTTATAAACATCTTTTATTGCTGTTAAGCTAAGTGTAATAGTTCGATGTAAAAGTGAACTCAATTCTTGATTAAATTCAAGTGAATTCAATCCGACAAATTGCATTATTTAAGTGGAACACGCTTGTTTCATGAACATATATTATAGTAAAATTCAATTTTTCAGAGAATATAGTATTTTTTTGGTATATATTCCTGATTAGCATCAATATTCGAAGTTGATCTAGCCATATCCCTCTGTTTCTTTGCAAGCTGGTCTTTTTGTTTATCTCTCTTTTTCTATTGGCATAGATTCTTCTTTTTCGTCAAAGCCGATCGAATCAGATTACTATATCATATAGCTGCCATATGAAATATCGAACGAAATTTCCGTTTTTGTTTCTTAAATTATCTTGACCAAACTTGTTAGATCTTAGTTTTACTAAGTTCCCCACAAGTTTTTATCAGTTTTTGTCAACATCGGTTGACTATATCATATAGCTGCCAGACGAAATATCGTTCGCAAATTGAGTTTTTGTATGCAAAGCTTTTTTGGTTTCATGAGTTATCTGAACCAAACTTATTAGATCTTAGTTTTAATAAGTTTTCTATAAATTTTCAAGTATTTGATCAGAATCGGTTGATATCTGCCATACAAAAGATTGGTTGAGTAATGAGTTTTGTATGAACAACTTTTTTGTTTCTTGTTAAGTTAACTCTTTTTATTATATTTATTAACGTTTATACTTTTCTTGGCGTCCACAGGCCTCGCGTAGTCTTAGCTCTGAGAGCAACTGCGACAGCAAATCGCCTTTTGTGCTGCAGACGCTTAAGCGGCTGGAGAAATCGCAATCGATACTGGTCATACGCAACTCGACGTCAACATCAACCTCAACGTCGACGGCTATGGCCACATCGCCGCCGCCGCCGACGCCCAGCAGCAACAGGAGTAGCAACAACAGCAGCAGCAACAGCAACAGCAACAGCAACAAGAGCAACATTGCACCGCAGCAACAGTCGCATGTGCTGAGCGTAACGCGCACTGCCAAAGCGCCCAAAGCGATGGTTGCTGCGCTGCAGAAGCTAAGGGCGCCGGCAGCGGCAGCAGCAGCAGCTGGTACAACAATTTTGAGACTGGGCAAGAGCAGCAACAAGCAGCTGACAACAGCAGCAACAACAACAGCAACAGCAGCAACAGCAGCAACATCAAATAAACTGTCCACAACAGCAATGGAGCCACAAACGACTATGCAAACGAATGTGCCACTTGGGAACGGTAAGTCTATATATCCTTGTATTATCCTGCTTGCATTTGAGATTTGCAAATTTATGACCAAAGCAGGTGCAAAAGCATTTCATTGTTGTTGTTGTAGTCCTGACGCAGTTTATGCTCTCCAGGCGCGTCTTTGTTTGCCATTGACGAATTTGTTGCCTACTTTGAGGCGCAACGCTTTTAAAAAACAAACCGAAATTATATCCTTTAAAGATATCCTGCTGATTTGCTGTGCGCTGCTCCTTTCGAGCGAATCGCGTACGTGGTTAGCCTAACAATTATTCAATTAAATGCGAATAAACTTTGCCCCGAGCACTCTTCGTCTAGCTGTTGTTTTGTTGTCCTGTTTGTTGTTGTCCTTTTTGTACAGCTGTGAACGCTACACACTACAAATGGAGGCTCATTGATTTTCACACTAGCCAACATTTCTCAAATACCCTGTAAGCACAACGTACAAGGGGTATATACACTTATGTGCATGGTTTTTCGTCTGGAAATAGAAAGAACAACATATCTTATAATAGAAATTTAAATGGAAAATTTGATCCTTAGATAAGAATATTCTATTGTACGTACATATGCTAAAGTTTGAAGATTAGTTCGGAAAATGAATATGAAAACTTTTATACTGTTAATTTGTTTAAAAAGTGTTTAATGAAAAATATCTCATATATACGAGTATGATAACATATATTTTATATTAGAGCTTTAAATAGATGCTTGATTTTGAATTAAAAATTGTGTACAGGATATCTCACATAATATCATACCACACAGCACAATTAAAATCTTGCTATTTTTTTTTTTCTGTTTCTATTTCTATTGATGGGGTCTCCAGGGTGGTGAAATTTCGTTGTTCGATTGGCTGCTTCTTCTTGAATTTGGATTTAGATGCTTCTTACAAAATATTTGTTGGTCCTCTGTGTTCATTAGTGTGCATCGTTTCAACTAACAATACTCGTACAAGTTATCCACAGTTGCTAAAGCCACTTCAGATGTGAGTACAAGTTGTATATTTGGTGTAAGCAACATGTAACAAGAACAAATTAGTTTATTTAAGCGTAAAGTGCTTAAGAATTTCAATATAATATTTGATGTAATTGAAACTTGAACTAAAAGTTTTTCAAGTGCTATTTTCGTGCTTTCTTTCTGTTTGAGCAGCATTCATATTGAAATGTTCTTTCTAAAATACCAAATGTACAAAATGTGGAGCGTCTGTTTCAAGTTTTAAAGTTGGAATACAAAAGAATGAAGTCTTGTTAACACAAAGTGTGTTTTCCAAAATGGGAAAAAAGAGTATATTGGGTTTGTGAATTGTTTGTCCGTCCGTCCGTCCGTCCGTCCGTATGAACGCAGGTTTTTTCCACAGTTTTGCAGCTAGAGCAACCAAACTTGGTATACATGTTGGTATATACCATAGGCAGACAATGTGTTAAGATCGGCCAGATCGGACCACTATAACATATAGCTGCCATAGGAACGATCGGTTGAAGCATAATTTTTTGCATGAAAAACTTTTTTGTTTTTCAAGATAGCCCAGCCAAACTCATTGTGCCTAAGCTTAAGAACAGTTTATGCATGCTGACAAAATTTCATCAAAATCGGACGACTATATCTTATGGCTGCCATGGGAACAAACGGTTGAAAATAAGTTTTTGTAAGAGAAAGCTTTTTTGTTTTTCAAGATAACTCAGCCAAACTCACTTTACCTAAGTTTAAGGACAGTTTATAAGTATATAAGTAGTCCTTACAAAAATTTAATTTATTAAACGTAAAGAAAACAGAGTATATCGCAGTCGGGAATACTTACTTACTTTATACTGGAAATTTGCAAAATTGAGGCCTTTTTCATGTTTGCATGCAATTTAAAATCGAACAGAACCAAATGATTGCATTCATTGCGAAACCGATAGAAATCATATGACTTACAGAACCAGTTTTGATAATAACTCAGACTGCATTAACATGATATACGCTGATGTCATCGCTTTGTGTTTAACTAAATAAGTAAAGGCAAAGAGGCTTCTCTATAAAAACAATGTCAGTGCTCAATAACAACGATCTGCCGGATTCAATCCTGATGCTAACTGATGATATCCTGATGGAAATAATGAACTTTCTCTCAATGTCAGATTGCATATCATTTGCACTTAGCTGCAATCATGTTCTTGGTATTTATCAGCAAAGGTGCAAGAAAATGTTTGATAGTGTGGACTTGGAAGAACTCTATGAACTAAGATGGAATAGAGTGCCTTTCTTTAAGTTCTTTGGACATTGTATAAAGGAAATCATAGGATTCGTAGAATACCGCGAGCATCCGGAGCTGTTTGAAAATCTAGGCGCCTATTGCAGCAACTTAAATTCAAATCAATTCTGCAAAGTATATTTAACTGCAAGCGACATGAGAAAGTTATTTCCAAAGTTGCAGATTCAGAACCTAGAGTTAATCGACTGCAATCTAACAGATGATTGTCTGCTGGAGTTGAAGCAGTTAACTGCAGCTAAAGGAATTCAATCTTTCAACAAATGCCAAGTTAACTGGTATGAATATGAATCATTTACCAGACTCAATTGAATCGCTGAATCTTATAGAATGTCTTGGCCTGCATACACAACTATTGCCAAAGATCAGCAAAGCTCTGCCACAGCTAAAAGAGTTACAGTTAAGAAGAATTCGCATAACAAGCATTGTCTTTAAACACTTAATCAGCGACAATTGCTTAGATTCGCTTGAAGCTCTTAAATGTAGCATCGACAACGAGTCTGTGGAGTTTGCGGACATTGCAATGTTGGCGTCATTTGACAAGTTGAAACAACTGGCAAAGATTGATCTCAATAATTGTTATAATGTCAGCAACAATGCTGTACTTCGACTTATACTTGAATGTTCCAAGCTACAAGAGCTGCATCTTGGGGAAGCTGGAAAGATAACATACAAACTACTAACTGATATTATTGATGAATTGAGTCAACAAATTGGCCAACTTCTAGTTACCATCAGGCTTTATTTGGACAGCACCCAAATCACAGAGTCTTTGAATGTGACGTCTAAGCAAATAATCCATATAATGTTATATTAAAAATATTTTAATTAATATAGCTGTTTATTAAAAATGTTTTATTTTATATGTCTTTACTCCCTGTTCCCATTAAAAATGGGAAAAAGGGAGTTATAAAGTACTGCAAATGTGTGTAACAGACAGAAGGAGGCATTTCCGACTATATAAACTATATATATTCTTGATCAGGATCAACAGCCGAGACGAACTAGCCATGTCCGTCTGTCTGTCCGTCTGTCCGTCTGTCTGTCCGTTGGTCTGTCCGTCTGTCTGTCCGTCTGTCTGTCCGTCTGTCTGTCTGTATGAACACACAGATCTCGGAGAATCTAAGAGCTAGAGACACCAAACTTGGCATGAAGGTTCCTGTACACTATACGCAGATCAAGTTTATTTCAAATTTCGGATGCACCCCCCGCACGCCCGCAAATCGCAAAAGACTCCCACAGCCACAATTTTAAAGATAAAGCTTTGATGTATGTTTAATCAATGTTGATCAACTGTGTAAATTTCATCACGATCGGATAAATAACACCAAAGTTATGGAAGAATCTATTACCCCCGTTTCAGCAGGCAGAAATAACAGTTTGACAGGCACTTTACAAGTTAAGTGCGCTGCTTGCCACTGAACTGCTTGAAATGCAAGTTGGGAGCAGGGAGTCTCGTAGTCGGGCATACTCGAGTAGAGTATTCTTACTGGTTTCTGTTTAATTTCGAAACCGACTTATACATTTAAAAAAAAGTTTTGCCAAGTGCCTTTCAGTTGGGTGTTTAAGGATTGAAATTGAAGATTGTCGCCAACGATTATCCAATTGGCAACTTGAGTTCCAATAAGACGCACGTTCCCAAAGCACACCTCGGGCAGCAGCCATTTCAGTTTAGTTCGAGTGAGAATTGCTGATGTTCACAGAAATTGCAATTGAGTTCTATTATTTTGTGCTGTTGTTGTTGTCATAGATAAAATGTGCGACAGTTCAAGCAAGAGTTATATCTATATATCTTTGTATGTATTTACGCTTGTCTCTCTGTCTGCCAGTCTGTGTGTGAGGTGTTGATTATTGCACTCGATACAGAGAGCGATGTCTTTATGCGCCTTTGTTATTTGTACCATGTTTTCAATACACTTTCTCATAGCATATTTTAATTATGTCATGCAACTTGAAATGTTAAAACCATCTAGATGTTAAAATGTGAACAAAAAGACATTCCACATTGAAATCGGTAGAGCTTTGACAGTTCTGTTTTGAAAAATTTAAGTCTTTAAAAAGGAAATGGTATTCAAAACCGCATAACGTTGGGATATACCAGTCTTATGTATGCATATTATATCTGTCTAAATATGTGTTTATATTTCTGAAAAATGACTGTAAGTGTATTAAAACTTCGTCAGCTAGAGTTGTCGTTTTTGGCTTGTTCTTTTTGTTTTTTTTTTTTTTGCTGACATGCCAAAACATGTTCAATGTCTTGGAGTGGGGGGAGGTGTAGCTGTAGCGCCAGCAGCCAAAAGTCGCCACTGACGACGACTAAGTGATTTTTAAGCCAGATTTAAGTTATGGCCAAAAGGCGTCCTTCAGCCCTATGCTTACTGCCTTCTGTGTGGGTGTCAAGTGGCCAAAAGTGTCGAGCTGTCTGTCGTCATATTGCAACTCGAGTATTGCTGATGTTTCAATTGCCGAGGCGCTTATTGAGTCGTTTATATAGTTATACATATGTATGTCTATCTATCTATCTGTACATATGTATTTGTATGTGTGTATAATGCAGACATTCCAAAAGATACTTATCTGTGCTTGCAGCTAACAAATGCTGAAACTGCCTTCATAGACTTTTGCACGCTTGCATTTTATTGATAAAACTTTGGCTAAAATTTAAAATATTTTAATTTAGTTGTAGTTTAGTTTTCGTATGATATTCCACTTCTTCCGCTTCTGTTATTGTTTGTTTTGCTTTTGCCTTTATCATATATCCACCACAGCCATTAGCTGAAAGGCTCCAAGCGCGCCAACCTTCAAAAAAAGGCGCTCTTGCATTTCTATTTCTTTTAATACCTGTACTTTTTATATGTATCCAAGGGGTATATTTTGAATGATTAAGAAACCGAAACGGTTTTAATACTCTATTTTTTAATTTATTTTGAAAAAAAGGGTATATTGGTTTAGTGAAACGGCCGTCTGTCCGTCCGTATAAACACAGTTTTTTTTCCCACAGTTTTGAAGCTAGAGCAACCAAACTTGGTATACATGTTCGATGTATATGTTAAGATGTATTTTTATACTATATAATCCGCAACCAAAAATTTAAAATTTAAGTTTTTTAAATATATATATTTCTTAATGTCTTAGGAGAATTTTCGTAAAATATTTTTATAGAAATTAGATTACATTTGAATACAAAAGGAATCTAAGGCAAAAATCAGTTAGGTTTTTGACAAAGTTATGTAAGTTAAAAACTGAGAAAGATCATTTTTTATGAATTACCTTATGGAGTACTACATTTCCTGGGAATCTTTAAATCAAGAATATTTGCTGAATGTTGACTTTGTTTTGTTTTCGATTGCAATAAGAGACATGTATAAAAGTCACGCATTAATAAATTTATGAATATAATAAATAACATTAAAATACTGAAAGTTTAATCGAAACACCATGGATTGTAATTTTGTAAAATTGATTAGCAAACTAACAGATTATTTCATGATTATTTACATACGCTAAAATATAATCATGTTTTTTTCAATTACAATCATGCTGGGTATATTCATAGTCGTGCAGCAGATCTTTATCCTACGTTTTTTTATATTTTTTTTCATTTTATAAGGTAAGCAAATTAAACAAATTACGAACAGCGGCACAGGTACGACCTCCAATCCCCCACACGCACACATCAAGTTGGAGTCCAACAAAAAAAAAATGTATCTATGAGATACTTTTTTGCATGCATGTGCCGTCATGTGAGGGCAACGAAAAAATGAAATCAAAACCAAACAAAAAAAATTTAAAAACTTTGTTTTTTTTTGTTTTGGTTGTGTTGCATTTGTTTTCTATATTTTTTATTTGGACTTTTCTTTCGAAAATCCTTTGGCTTCATTATCATTATTTTGGTGTGTGCCTTTTTTGTCGAGCACATAATTGCCTAGAGAAATACAAAAAGAAAAACTTTTGCGCTTTGTTTTTCGGCCGTTGTGCAAAAAAAAAGAAAACTTTTGCATTTCCGTTGTTATGAAACTTGAGCGCGACCAGTGTTAAAACTAGAGTGTAGAGTAAGAATGGTTTAGTTGAGAGTTCTATACTAGAAGATATCCTGTTCAGGTAGTAGGTACTGAATAAACTCTGTGTTTATTGGCTAATTGTTACGACATTTCAAATATAAATATCCAGTTTTCACTTTCATCCAAAATTTTAAGCTTAAATTTGAAGTAGGTTCAGTTTTAACAAAGTTATTGGAGTTGAAAATTGGCAGCCCTACAAGTCAAAACTTAGAGCGAGTTTTGAACTAACATAAAAAGGTTTAATATAGTTTTGTATACTAATTTATTGTTTCCACAATCGATTAAAAGTCAAATTTCGCGATTTGATTTAAAAGAATTTTTATACTCTTTATATTGGGTTTGTGAAATGTCCGTCTGTCTGTCCGTCCGTATGAATGCAGGTTTTTTCCACAGTTTTGAAGCTAGAGCAACCAAACTTGGTATACATGTTGGTATATACCATAGGCAGACAAAGTGTCAAGATCTCCCCCCCACCCACACCCCTTCCCCCACAAACCGCAAAAACCTATATCTTCCACAGTTTTATAGCTAGTGTAACCAAATTTGGCACAAGGGCTACTTATCACATTCTTGATTGATCTGACTAAAAAAAATGTGGCCACGCCCACTTCCGCCCCCACAAATAAGCAAAGTCTGTATCTCCCCCATTCCTTTAGCTAGAACCACCAAATTTTGAAGAATTTTTGACATAGTTATTAGATTGCTGTTTTGAATATTTTAATACCACAAAAAAGCAAGAAAATAAAATGCTGATAGATTTCAAATACAAGTATGATGAAAAGCTTTTCTATGCAATTTTGTTACTTATTTTTAAAAATGTATACAATAAATGTTTTGCCAAGCAAGGTCACATCTTAATAGCTATGGCATTGTTAAATCATCGATCTTGACTACCACGTCTAATATACCCTTTGTCAAACATTTTGCGAGTAAAGGGTATATAAAGAAATGAAAAATGGGAAGCGAGAAATGCGAAAAAAAAACTAACAAAAAGAATAGGGCAAACAACATGCTTCTTTCTCTTGTTAGTTTTCTTTTTTTTTTTTTGAGCTGTGAGTTAAATTACAAAATATGATGGGCTTGCGCCTGGCACCACTTCACACTCAAACACACACATACACACACAGACACGCACACACACACACACACACATACACATACACAGTTACAGCTACAGGGTCACACTGACACACAGCACAAAGGTGTAGGCGACTAATTAGATAACTAAGGGGCGTAATTGCCACTGCCACGCCCACGCTGCTGTTGATCTGTTTCCCCATTTCATTTTTTGCTTTTTTCTTTGCTGCACAATTTTTTTTTGATAATTGTGTCGCAAGAATTGCTTTGCAACTTTTTGTTGCATCCACTTGACGTGTGGCAATATTTGCAGTGCCCTGATTTGTATTTGAATCACCTCTAAACACTGCCCCTCTCTGATGTGCCACCCTTTCGAAAATGCACAAAGTGTTTTAGCACAAATTCGAGTTCACAAAGAGAAATGTGAATCAACAAACGAGTTTTCCAACACGCGCAATAAACAACCGAAATCAAACACTATCTTTGACAATACAGTTAGAAAAGTAATTCAACCATAACAATATAAGTTATGTAATTAAACCTTTAAAGTATTTAAAATTTGATCAACTCCATCATCATAGACATTTTGAATGTAGCTTATACTCTAGATTCATTTCGCAATTGAGTCGTTTTACCTTATTATACTCTTTTTTTAATTTAAAAAAAAAAAAAGAGTATATTGGGTTTGTGAAATGTCCGTCTGTCCGTCCGTCTGTCCGTCCGTCTGTATGAACGCAATTTTTTTCCACAGTTTTGAAGCTAGAGCAACCAAACTTGGTATACATGTTGGTATATACCATAGGCAGACAAAGTGTCAAGATCTACCCCCCACCCACACCCCTTCCCCCACAAACCGCAAAAACCAATATCTTCCACAGTTTTATAGCTAGAGTAACCAAATTTAGCACAAGGGTTATTTATCACATCCTTGATTGATCTGACAAAAAAAAAATTGGCCACGCCCACTTCCGCCCCCACAAATAAGCAAAATTTGAAATTCAGAAATTTGAAATAAACTTGATCTGCGTATGGTATACAGGAACCTACATGCCAAGTTTGGTGTCTCTAGCTCTTATTGTCTCCGAGATCAGTGTGTTCATACGGACAGACGGACAGACAGACGGACAGACAGACGGACATGGCTTGTTCGTCTCGGCTGTTGATGCTGATCAAGAATATATAGTTTATATGGTCGGAAATGTCTCCATCTGCCTGATACACACATTTGCAGTTCTTTATAACTGCATTTAACCCATTTTTAATGGGAACAGGGAGTAAAAACTTCAGAGAAACTTCCAAAACGTACAGGTCTGGTTTCCACTTGCAACTGGATTCAATCATACATCAAAGACATGTGATTTTAGACCGCAAAGTGAAAATTGGAAGATACTCGATACTTTTAAAAGCTCTAGTATTTATATTGCTTAAAACAAGCTCAGACTATTATTGGTTTTATCCTGATAAAAATACCTGTTTTGTATTTCCCCTGGCGAGCTTATTTCACACAAATAAGCGAATTTCAATCTCTACTAAACTTGTGTAAAAAGAACTTGAAAGTGTTTTTCAGAACACGCCTAAAAATAATAAAAAGTTCAACTTTGATCTGACATACTTTGGAAACTGAACCAAATATTTGGCTATTAATTAATTATTTGAATAAATTAATCAAAATGTGTGTTAATCTGTCACAAAATGCAGCTGCAACACATGGCGTATGTGTAATGCATTTTGTTATTGTATATTAGCATATTTGCGCGTACATTTGATTAAAAATTCCAGCTGTCCAAAATGCAACAGAAGCCTAAAAACGAAGCGTGCTGCAAGTGTCCTGTGCAGTAAGGTGTCCTGGCTGGGTGTGCTCCTGGCATGCCAAGCATAGCTGTTGTGCACCATGCCACGTGCCACGGCATATCCTGCATTTGTTGTTGTTCATTTTTTTTCTTATTTTGTTTGGGGTAGGACCTTTGCAAGGAGCTCAGCGTCGTTTAGGCGCGCGTTTAGTGCGCAGGTCCTGGTTCGGTTCTGTTCGGTTCCTCTAACGGCCGGAACAACCCCTAACTGCTGTCTTCTTGTGCAATAGAATTACCATTCTCTATGTATGTGTGTGTGTGTATATATTTGTGTGTGTGTGTGTAGGTGTGTAGGTGCTGTCGACCAACCCACACAAAGCCAGACATTAAGACGAAATTGGCCTAATTGTGGCAAACTGCTGAAACATAAAGCATACGCTACATGCGCCGATACCTAATGTCAGATCTAGAATTAAGACTGAATACTAACTACTTGCTGTATGCAGTGTGACCAACTTTTGAAAAAAAAGGGCCATTGTATGCTTGGAAACGTTTTTCTTTCTCAATGAAATGAGAACTATTCAACATAACTCAAAAGAAGATTAAAGATTGCTTTTAGAACTGTTTTGAGTGCTATTTTCGAATCAATTCCACTTGTGCCAGAAAGTATGCTACACACCTTTCTGCGGCAGTGAAACGCAAGTGGAATTCGTAACAGGCCTTAATATTGTACGAAAACGCGCAAATATATCTTTGTGCCGCATTCCACTTTTAAGTCCATTCCACAGAAAGTTGTGTAGCATGCTTTTTGGATCACAATTCCACTAAGAAGCTTTGTTAAAAGTATGCTTTACATATTTCTATCGAATTGATTCAAATGTGGAATGCAGAACAGGCCGTTTCAATGCGTGTATCGAAATTGGGAACAGATCGCACTGTTTTAAAGTCTTCTTGATGAAACCACTTCTTTTTGCTGCCAGCAGTATATCGGAACCGGCCAGTTAGCCTTGCTATAGCTTATAGCCAAAATAGGAATAAACGATCAACAATTGTTGTTTCTTAAGTTAGATCTTACTAACACACAAATTCTGTGTTAGAAAACGTTTGCTTATCTAAGCTGGAAAAAGTTTTCACTACCCATATATAAACTATCAGATCTGTTCTGGTTTGCACTTTTGCATTAATTTCACATAAAATGAGCGGTAAATGAACAGAGGAGGGAATTAAGCATATAAAATATATGTATATATATATATACTGCGCTGCAAAGTATGCTACATAATTTTCTCTAAAATTGGGAACAGGGCTGCATATAAAAGCTAAATTGTCAGCACTGCTAATGCAAGATGTGTGTAAGAAACATTTACATTTACAAGCTTATTCACACTCACACTTACACTCGTATTCACATTCACACATTCACATTCATCATCGTTGTCTCATGCTGCACTCGTTACTGGCTGGCTGTGTCGCTCTTGCTCGCACGCATTGCTTTGACGGCGCCAGGGAAACCGACGAATCCTGGCTGAATGCACACACAGCAGGCGACACGAAGTGCGCTCGTCTGCACGAAGGACGAAAGACGATGGACGAAGGACGATGGACGATGGACTCTGGCGCTTAGTTTGCCGTGTTTCACTTTTCAGTTTATAGACCTTGGCCAAAGGTGTCGGTTGTGCTCGTCGAAACGAGTCGTGTCGTGTCCTGTTTTGCCGTGCTGCGTCCTCTTTTTGACGTAACGTAGTCCTTACGTGTTTACGTTTTACGCGTGTGTTTGCAGTGTGCCGCGTGGGCGCTTCCTCAAACTCCTCTGCCTGCCAATATGCCAATATTGTTTGTCAATATCAACAGCATTCGCAGTTACGCAGGCTCAGGCTCAGGCTCCAGCTTGATATCCTCGAGCTTTAGCAACAAGGTTCCCATCTTCCACTTAATCTCTCATTTACCGTTTGTTTATGTAATTTGTTTAACTTAACCCTGCGCTGTTTATTATTGTTTCTTTTTTTTATTTTTATTGTGTATTTAAACTGTTAACTGTAATTTTCCACCTCTCTCGCTGTGTTTATTTTGGTTGCTGTGTCAATGTTGTCAATTGTAATTGGTGTTTTACTGATTATTTTTATTAAACTTTAGTAATATATACATATATATATATATAATCGTGCCTGTTCCGAGTTCTACTTTCGAATGAAATTTACATAAATAAGTAAAGCATGCTATTAGCAATTTCTTAAAAATCATTAAAACATACAAGAGAAGCTAATTGTTTTATGCTTTCCTGCTCAGAAAAGTATGCTACACAATTGTTTGTGAAATTGATTCGTTAGTGAAATTCGGAACAGTTCTAAATACAAAGTTTTTATATTGGTGTTGTTATATAAGTTTTAAAGATATAAGCTATAAATATTGTGTTCAACTATCTAATTGTATTTGCTGTTGTATAAAAATAACATTTTCTCAAGATTTTTTAAATTTATATATTACAATTAATAAGAAATGTAATATTTTTCAAGCTAAATATATGTTGTAATTTGTGTTCCTCTTTTTTATGTGTTTCTAAATTTCAATGTTGTACATTAGTTTATTAAAGCAAACTTAAAATGTTCCTAAAACATAAACAGAAAAACAAACGTGATTTAGCTGTAAGCTTTACAAACTCGGGTTCGAAATTTTATAAACTAATACAAAACTGTTAAGCTCATACAGAAAAAACATTTTAATAACTTCAAGGACTACTTTTTAAAGAAATCAACAATTGCTGCTTTCTTAATCTAAAAGCTGCTAAAAGCTTTATTGAACAGTTACAAAGCTAATGAAGCAAAGGATATTAATATAATAAAGAAGGTTGCAATAAAACTGAAATTAAGCAAAGAAGAAAAACTTCTTCCAAGTGTTAAGTGTAAATCATCAATCAGAAATTGTAAATATAAAGTTCAATGAACTTTGTGATAAAAGTGAAAACAGAAAGAGTGCAATTATTAAATTTAAAGTTTTAATTTCAAAAAGTTTCAAATTTTTGAAAAATTTATAAAAAAAAGTGAATACACAAAATTATTTCAATTTTTATTTCTTTCCGTTTGCGACAATCTTTTGCGGAAGTGATTTTCTTAAACTGTTACGATTTTGATATAAATCTTGATCTCAAGTAAATACGATCATAATTTGACTAATGTGAATATAGAAACACCTAAAGCAAATTCACTTTCGCAAAATTAGTCCTCATAAATTATTTTTAAATATGATTTAGTAAAAAAAATTTAAAACCTTTATAAAGTTACAATATTTAAATGAACCCTTTTCATTTTTTAGTATCAAGTGAATTCGAGATTAAAGAAAAGTGAATTCAATTCGTCATACTTGACGCATGTGAAAATGGAAACATTTAAAAGAACATTAGGCCTGATTCTCTGCGACAATTAGAGTCCGAGTTGCTAATAAATTCTGAAAAATTATTTAGAAAACTCTACGAAATTTGTAAATAGTTAAGATTTAACTGTCTAAAGTCAGTTAGATTGAAACTTAAAGCAGTTGCATTGCTTCAAAAAATGTTTTGAATTGAATTTTTAATTTCCAACAATAATATTATACACATTATTAAAATTAAAAATAAGCAGTAGACTTAATCTCAAGTTACTTTTATCACAAGTTTCTTTTGACAGGTTTACATGAATGCAAATAGTTGTAATTTTGAAACTGAGACAACAAAATGATAATTGAACTACAGTTCAATGCCAAAAACTTATTTATACTGTTTAGTTATTTATAAATGTTGAAATTGTAACAAAGTTAAAGGCAACAGAAATTGAAGAAAACTTTGAAAAAGAATATTGTGTGTTTATATAAGAAACATGTGTGTGTCAAGATAAGCTGCGGATAAGCGCTTATCAGCGTAGAGTGACATTATCTCAACTCGAACTAAGCCTAAAATCTACTCGTGCAACCTTTTTCAAATATTGCTATATTTAAATACATAATTCGTAGCTAAAAAAGATTTGAACTTGTAGGAAATAGTTAACGAGAAGATTGCAACGCGAAAAGACGTGAAAACAAAGTGAACAATATAAAAACAATATAAAGATTTCGATTACGATTTCGATTTCGATCAGGAAGCAAAGTGTTCTATGGCCGGTTATCGTGCATTGCCGCTGGCAACCGTGTCTGCCACAGCGGCTGTGCAGCCCAACAGCAGCAACATCAGCAACATCAGCAACATCAGCAGCAGCAACAACAACAGCAGCAATCATGCGCCTACAATGGCCTATGCACATCACCAATCGATGACAGCAATGTCGAATAATGGCATTATCTATCAATCGGCAGTTCATGCCTCGATACACAGTTTGAATACAGTACAAAGCCAGCATCGTTCAGCAACACATCATATATTGGCGACGGCAACAGCGACAGCAACAGCAGCGGCAGCAGCAGCAACAGCCGCAGCAGCAACAGCAGCCGCTGCAGTTGCAGTTGCGATACCCACGCCAACAGTACAGCCGACGGCAGCAGCAGCAGTTGCTTATGGCCAGCAGCAACATATGCAACAGCAGCAGCAACAGTTGCAGCTGCAGTCTACGCAGCAGCAACAGTTGCAGCTGCAGTCTACGCAGCAGCAACAGCTGCAACTGCAGTCCACACAGCAGCAGCAGCTGCAGCTGCAGTCCACACAGCAGCAACAGTTGCAGCTGCAGTCCACACAGCAGCAGCAGCAGCAGCATCAGCTAATGCTGCAGCAGCAACACGCTCAGCAGCAGCAACACACGCAACAACAGCAACATACGCAGCAGCAGCAGCTTCATCTGCAGCAACAACAGCAGCAGCATCAACAACAGCTGCAGCAACAACAGCTGCACCACCACCACCATCATCATCACCACCACCAGCAGCTGTCGCTGCATCAGAACCACCTGTATTTCAATGGCCTGGGCCATCATCATCATCATCGACAGATCTTTAGTCATCTGCAGAGCGCACTCTTGCCGCTCAGTGTCAGTAAGTATGCCAATGCATGTGTGGGCGTGGTTAATCAATCAGTCAATCAACCAATCAATCAATCAATCAACGAACAGTTAATCAATCAACAAGTTTGTACGCTATAAATTTAACTTGCATTTTCTATTGGTGTTGCATGTTTGTCTAATGATAATTATCAAATAGCGCTGAAAAACAATCGATATGTTATCGATACTATCGATAAATACATAATAACGTGTAGTGAAGACAGTAATCCGATTTGATAGAATTCAGCACATTCAAAAGCATAAATAATTAAGTTTGCTTTGTAATTTGCATAGTTATTTTTGATGTGCACAAAGTTTTGAACACTATCGATACTATCGATAAACTTAACAAAATCGTGTATAAATGCCATTGCAACAAATTCATTCGAGTCGCATAGTTTGTTGACTATCGCAAGTATCGATTGATAGCACTATCGATTGTTTTTCAGCTCAACTTTAAAATTGAATTCTTTTTAACTGTTCAACTGTGTTTATCGATGTTGTTTACTTTGTTTAGTTGACTAAGTCTTCGAATTGTTAAACCTTTAAGTTTGCTGAAAGAACAAGCAGTGTCTCCCTTACTCCCTCTCTCTCTGAATTTCACTCTCTTTCTCTCACATGTGTATGCAACTCATTTTCATTTTATAAACATTTCATTAAATTTTATTTCATATCTTCCTGTGCAATAATTCGCACGCCATTCCACAAAACGCGTGCGGAGCGTCGCGCATATGTTGCCCCGTCGCTTATTGTTGTTGACAAAGGACATATGCACACTTACACACACACACACACAAACGATGTATCCTTAACGAGTGCGAGCCTAAACCTAAACTACAAACAATTGAAACAAAAGGACCCGCGAGCAACTGAAGACACATAACCAAAAGCGAAAAGCCTTCATAGTCATTTCCCACTTGAAAAGCAGGTACATTGTGTGTGTATATATGTGTGTGTGTGTGTGTGTGTGTGCGTGGTGTGTGTTCTGAAGTGCGTGTGTGTGAGTGTGTGCGATTTTATGTCTCTAACAATGCAAAATATGCCCAACATTTGCGTTTTATACCCTTGCAGCGAGCTTAACGCATTGAAAGCGGCATTTTCGACTAGTTTAAGTGTTTTGGCTTATGAGAGTAATCGAAGCTGTTCTGAATTTCACTTGCGAATTAATCATTTTTTTTACAATTATAGTTTTGAGCTCATCTCATTAACTGGTCTACTTAACAAATTTGAATAGAGGTGCAAGATCTTGATTAAAAGCATGATAACAATCTGATATAACTAATCGGGACGGAAATTTTTAGGTTACGAATAGGTGTGGGTGGAGAAATTGTCAAATTTTTCAATTCCAGGCTTATGTGAGATTTGCTTGACCATCTTGAACATCCCGTTGATCTATAACTTTCTCGCAGAAAAGGCAATTTTCTTAAATTAAAACAATTTTCATACTTTTGGTATCTTTTTGTTCAGAAAGTTTATTTCTAAAAAACAAGGTCCAAGGCAAGCGTTTCTACTTTTAAGAAATAAATATCTAAAATTTTTTAAATATTTTGAAATAATTAAAAATCTTTTTCATTTTTAGTATCTAAGTGTGAAATTGAAATTCTTAAAACGAAGCTTGTGCCAATTTTCGAATCCGAACAAAACTTTTGGAATCGGAATCTTTTCCAGGTTTATCAGTTCTTCCTGAAGCAACTTTTCTTTAAAAAGGAGGAATGATTTCTATGTCGATCAAAAAAAGATGCGCAATTCGGAAATTAATCGAAAATCTTAGAAATGGAAACTGTTCCAAATATTTTGGTAATTTCTTAATCGAACACTAAAATTTCAAGTTCTTCTCTACTTTTCTTGTCGCAAAAAAACTTATGAAAAGAGTATTGTATATTCGGCACTCTGAACTTTGATCTGTTTTCACATATTGTATGCGATTTGTTTTGTTTTTTGGTTTGTTTGCTGTTTGGTTTAGTTTTTTGGCCCGGACCATGCCCATTGTAAGCCCCACTCCCCCCCCTTGCTGCCCCATCACATTTATGTCTCTTCCTTGTCTTTTGTTGCACTTTGAAATATGTCAGCAATTGTTGCAGCTTGCTTTTTTGTTGTTTTTTTGTGGCAGCTATTGTCACATTCACATTAGATTTTGTTGCTGCCCGGCGGCAGCTTAACTTTATTATTTTAACTTAACGGCATTTTAAGTGTTTTTTATGCCCAACACAGGTGTGTGTGTGTATGTGTGTGTGTGTGTGTGAGGTGCCAGTTAACATTTCATGCAGCTGAGAAATGGTTATGTGCCTACAACAACAGCAACAACAACAGTTGCAACAACAACAGCAACAGCAGCCATAACAAAAGTCCTTCTTCGTTTATGAGCAGCTTCATTATGCGCGTTTTGTAGCATACTTTCTGGCGACACCAACACACTTCAACTCCCCTGTTCCGCCCTCAACACTTGCAACCCCTTTTCCAGCACACTTTTGCACACCACGCCCCTGTCTTTTTGTCACTTGGGCACGCTAAAAAAACTTTGCAAACCAAAGTGCGTCAATGAAAAACCAACAAGTGTGCAATGTGTGTGTTTGTGTGTGTATCTGTGTATCTGTGTCTTTGTGCATCTGTGTTTAGTTGTCTTTGGCTGCCACTGTTGCTGCTTGTTTGTTGTGTTTGTTGTGCCAGTCAATTTTATTGTCTTTGGCATGCCATTGCAATGCATTGTTGTGACTACTGCCCCCGAAGGCCTCTTCTTCGCTCTCTCTCACTCTCCCGCTTCTCTTTCGACCTCAATGTGCTGCTCTAACCTCGCTTTTACCCATTCACACACACACATTAGCACATAATACAGACTTGATAAGTCAAACCACATGCCATTTATAAAGCCTTACTATATTAAAAGGTCTTTATTAAAGATCTTTAAAGTTTATTTCTAGTACTATATAACAAGTTTAATAATTAAACAAAATCTGACTTTCGACCGATTGTTCTTATGACAGCTATAAGATATAGTCGTTAGATTTTGATCAAACCTAGTCATATTGACAGAATCTTAGAAAACAAGTTGAGTGTGCCCGACTACGAGACCCCCTGCTCCCAACTTGCATTTCAAGCAGTTCAGCGGCAACACAAGCAAGCAGCGCACTTAACTTGTCCAGTGCCTGTCAAACTGTTGTTTCTGCCTGCTGAGACGGGGGTAACAGATTCTTCCATAACTTTGGTGTTATTTATCCGATCGTGATGAAATTTACACAGCTGACCAATATTGATACAACATTGTGGCTGTGGGAGTTTTTCGTGATTTGCAGGGGTGCGGGGGGGTGCCTGCGAAATTTGAAATAAACTTGATCTGCGTATGGTATACAGGAACCTGCATGCCAAGTTTGGTGTCTCTAGCTCTTATAGTCTCTGAGATCTGTGCGTTCATACAGACGGACAGACAGACGGACATGGCTAGTTCGTCTCGGCTGTTGATCCTGATCAAGAACATATTATAGTTTATTTAGTCGGAAATGGCTCCTTCTGTCTGTTACACACATTTGCAGTACTTTATAACTCCCCCTTTCCCATTTTTAATGGGAACAGGGAGTAATAACTGCAAGCGACATGAGAAATCTGTTTCCAACGCTGCATCAGCTTCAGTGTCTGGAGTTAACCTACTGCAGTCTCACAGACGACTGTCTGCTGGAGATGAGAACTTTGACGCAGCTTCAGGAAATCGAACTTAGTTTCAATAAGGAACTGACTGGCTTAAATATGAATCTCTTACCAGCCTCAATTGAGTCGCTTAAAATGTCTTGCTGCGTTGGACTTTATACGAAACTATTGCCAGAGATCTTTAAGGCTCTGGCACGACTGAAGAACTTGAAAATGCATAAGATTGAGACAAAAGGCAGGCTGTTTCAACAGCTCGTCAGCGGAAATTGCTGTGACGCCCTGGAGACTCTGGACGTTGAGATTAAATCTGGGTATCAGGACAATGAGGCTGTTACAATGCTGCCAAGTCTTCAAAACCTTTCTGCAGCATATTGCGATAATCAGCCTCAACAGCTGCTCGCAATGCTTGTGGAACACAAGTCAAAACAACTTGAGTTTTTAAGCCTTGTGGGTCTTTCCTTATATGCTGAATATCCTAAAATATTGTTGATAAGTAAGCTGAGTGCATATGATATTGGAAATCGGGGATCTTGAGATGGAATCGCTGTGCAAGTTAAAGAAACTGCAGAACGACGATGCTTTGATTAGATTGGTACTCACCTGCAGCAAACTGCGAGATTTGGAACTCGGTTGTTGTTCCAAGATAATAGATAAGCTATTGTCTGATCTTATTCCTAAGCTGCGTCTTCTAATTGGTCAACGTTTTCTTCCCATGAAGCTGCGTTTGGCCGGTTCGAAAATCAAGTTTTTTATTTGAAGGTGAAAGGTGAAAACAGAAGTGGTCAAGGCAAAGTAAAGATTGGGATAACTGATTAGTTTAATGGAAAGATTTAAACTAAAAATGAACCATTTATTATTGACTGTGTTGCTTGAAGTTGCGTTTGAGTTGAGTTGAGTTGCATTTAATA
The DNA here is from genome assembly GCA_949708635.1 of Hirtodrosophila cameraria. Classification (NCBI taxonomy): domain Eukaryota; kingdom Metazoa; phylum Arthropoda; class Insecta; order Diptera; family Drosophilidae; genus Hirtodrosophila; species Hirtodrosophila cameraria. The sequence continues at coordinate 1,671,506 of OX453089.1, forward strand.
TGGCTCAGTCAGATCTAATATGGATAGATATAGTATATATATAGAAGTATTTGCTAACTGTGCACTTGAAGCTCTGGCATTTTATAAATGTATAAGCCACAATGTCAGGGGACCAAAAAAAGTGCTGGCCAAACTCTAAATCTCAAGTCGTTGGAAAAGTGTGAAAAGCAATAAAAAAAAAAAGAAAACGAAGCGAAGCAGCAAAAGTCGCAAGTTGACAAAATTTTAATAAGGCACTTTTGCTGGCCGCCTTTTGCATGCCAAAACGACGAGGAAGACATTTGCCAGCTGCCAAGGCAAACACATATAGAAAGACAGAGGGAGAGAGAGAGAGATGATAGAAAGAGTGAATGAGACAGCGAGAGAGAGAGACAGTTACATAGTCACATACTGACCATCCTGGGGCAATAAAAAATTCAAAACGCTTCACATTTGGATTTGTCAAAGATCACGTACTCAATAAATATTGCCCATGAGAGTGGCCCAAAAGGCAGCCGCAGCAGCAGCACAGTTGGCTACACTTTCGAAATTTTAACTTTTCCATATATGTACATATATCCTTTTTACGACAAAGTCCTGGCCTTTAATTTCAACTCAGTTATTGCCTTGGACAGCTGTGGGCGTTTTCTATTTATTCCGGCTTTTCTTTATTTTTTCGTTCTTCGTGTTTTTGATGTGCGCCTATTAATTTCCAGTTTGCAGCGGCAATTCAATTAGTTGGGACTACCAAATATGTGCCTGATCCTGATCCTGTCTGCATCTGCTTTTGCCTGGTTTACGTGGCACGTAATATATTTGCTCATATTACTAAAAGCTACATAAATCCTGTGTATGTGTATGTGTGTGCGGGGCTTTAAGCGCTGCAATTTATGGCATACTTCGTTTAACCAAAACTTTAAAGTTGACATTGTGCCCTTTAAGGACTCGCACGGTGACAGAAGCAACAGAGAGAGGACACTTTCTGGCAGCCACCTTGTTGTTTAGGCCTGATCGATGGCCAAATGGTGACAAAATGCAAAGGCCTATGCCTGGCATGTTTACAAGCCAACTACGGCACGACAAACACACACACACACACACACACAAACACACACTCGTTTCAAACTTCACATCTCCACATGTCCTTGTATGCACTAAGAGAAATATTCAAGAATGACAGTGTATATGACACTTCTTGTCTTGAATAGAACTGTAGTTATGTTTAAAAACTTGAGTAGGCAACTAAAATGGATTAATTGATTTTTATCGAGTTTTTTACTACAAAATGAGTAAACCATTACAGTTATCAACTATCGATATTACTTATAAAAGTGCACAAAAAATTAATTTACCAAATTTTGTGCGTTTCTAAGTTGAATAATTTTCTGAAAATCGAACAAAAAATGAGTTTTCGATTTTTATAGAATATTTTTAAATTTTGAATTAACCTATTCAGCCACGCTTCGGTAATCGCAACACTTTTGCGATTTTTGGAATGATTGGTTCGATTTTCGGAGAAGTAGTTATAGTAAACATTTACCCAATAATTTCGAATAATTATTGTTACCTTACAGTTTTTATATTTGTCTATCAACTTCAAAAACCAAGTGTTTCATGAATGCACTTTCCAACACCAAATTTCAGTGTTGGTAATGTATAATTACAAGCTCAACTACAGTTATTTTAAATATAAAGTGTGGAAAAATAATTTTAAAACATTGAAGAATAGAATAAACGCATATTTTGATTTTGTTCGGTTGCTTATTTATACAAATATTGCAATTTACTTTTCAAATCGTAAGCTAAACATGACAGAAATGTAAATCGCAAACAGTTTGCGATTTGAGATTAACATTTTCTTGCGATAACAAAAGTAAATCGCACAAATTTGTATATTCCAATTACCGGAATGTTGATTAACTCTATTTCATTTGAAGTGGAAATATGCATTAAAAACAATTCCAATATTCTGCCGGCTTCAATCTTGATGCTCACCGATGATTGCCTGGATCATATAATGCGCTTCTTATCGATATCAGATTGCATATCATTTGCGCTGAGCTGCAGTCGTATTTTCAGCATTTCTTAGCCAAGGTGCAACAAAGTGTTTGAACGTGTGCGCTTAGCGGTACTCAAAAGACTGCCTTTGGGGAACAGGATCGCTTTCTTTCACTTTTTTGTACATAATATAAAGGAAATCAAGGAAACTTTGACCAGCTGCTGTTGGAAAACGTAGGCGCCTACTGTATTAGCTTAAAGTCAATCGACATCACAATCGATGCACAAATAACTGCAAACGACATGAGTAATATGTTTTCAAAGACTTATCTGGCTGCGATCTCAGCGATAGGTGTCTGTTGGAGCTGAAGAATTTTGGCCAGAGATTTTCAAGGCTCTGCCACAGCTGAAGGAGTTGGACTTATTCTGCATTCCGCAATTAAGAAACATTCTTCAGCGATAATTGCCTTAACTTCCTAGAGACTCTATGCTATTTCAATCGAATTCCAGCATGTTGATTACGAGTACATTGCAATGCTGTCGCATCTTAAAAAACTTATATTTAAAAAGAATTGAAAAGATTAAAATTAAAAAAATTGTTATTCATGTTATTTGGAAACTTTTGTGAAATAGTTTTAGTTAAAAATCATGACAAAAAGTGAAATTAACTTGACAGGTTATCAACTATAGACTTTGTTTAGATGTTATTTTAAGTATTTTATAATTGCTATAATTATTAATTTAATATTTTTTAATACACAGAACAATTGATGTTTAAAATATTAAGAATTCTATTCGATTTTTGGCAAGTGTGTGTTTAATATATTCCTGTTTTTGGAATGCTTTGCCTTTGCAACGAACGTTGCTGCAAAAGTCGAAAAGTGTTTGCCAACGCAAAATTCCAAGCAATTAAATCACTTTGATGCTAATTTGGATTAATATGTTGTTGTCCAATGGCAATTTGTTGCCTCTATCCGGTTACGGATACGACTATTGACTGGACTGGGGACAGCCTCAGAGGCAGGTGTTTCGATTAGAGCGTACGCAAATAGATTTATTGAACAATGCGCTTCTAAACGTTGGTCACATTGCATACTCCATAGAAACACACACAAACACACACACACACACACACACACACACATACACACATTTTTGTTGCATTGCCAGCCGGCGGCAGTTGTAGAAGTGAAGGTGGAGGTGAAGTTGCATGCAACGAAGCGTCCTACTGCGTTATTTATTTGGCTTATCGGCTGCAAACGCCTAAAATTGTGCTACATTTGTCGCTTGTCGGTTAGGTAAACAAATTTTTCGTTTTGTGTGTGTTGTCTGTGCTTTATTTCACCCCCCCCCCCCCATTTTCCAGTTGTAGTCCATGTCTTTATTAGTTTACAACCATATTAATTTTGTTAGATAAATATTAGTTTTAATACCCGTACACAGCTTTAACAAACAGTGTATATAACATTTTCAACATGCCACAAACAAGGTTGCCATTTGTACTTTTGATAACATTTTACGAATTGAATTCACTTGCCATTGACTTAAGATTCTCGCCAAAGTTCAATAGTGAAATCGAAACATTTAAAGAAATTCTTTTCTGCAAATTAAAAGAAAGGTGAAATTCAGAACTTAATACATACACTAGACATTCAGTTTAGTTATCGTTATCGATTGTTTTTCAAATGCGAAACGATTGTCTTGCCAAATCGCTGTGAATTTGAAGTTTTCGTTTAACAAATCGAAAGTTTTCTATCATATTTCCAATTAAAAATCAGGTTTTCATCGGATTTTTCGAAACAATTAGAGTGATATAACGCTTTAAGACTTGATTCTCTAATGTAGATTGAAACTTTAACAAAAATATTAATTTTTGATAATGAACGAAAGCTTTTTAAATTGTTTTTGAAACCGCATAAATCGATCATTTTACAGAACTGAGTAGAACAAACAATATCGACTGAAAAGATCAAAACGAGAAATATGAACAGACCTGAAAATCTTTTCGATAAAAGAGTTATGGTAACGGTATTTCATAGTTGGATACGTTTTTGTATCTTTGAAACTTATTAGTTATTTTTTGGGCATTTAGATTAATTTGGTTTCGTGTGGCGCAATTTGGGCTTTTTATGTATTTTTAATAGAGAAACAGAGTTTGGTTTTGTTTTTGGTTTTCGTTCCATGTGTTTTTTTTCATTGCGCTAATTTCATGGCACTTTAAATGTTTAATTTACAATTTATGTAAAACACACACATATGGCACAAAAGCTGGCGGGCAAATATTCGCAATGTATTTATGAGAGGACTTGATAAATACTAGCATTAAAATAAATTACAGCTTTTCCCAGCTAAAAATAACACAAAAACTATATGGAAAAAATGTATTTTAAATATACAAAGTTCACATGCAAAGGTGAGCTTACCAAAACACCAAAAAAAAAAAAAAGAAAACAGAAAGATATAATAAAAATACCCAAAAAAAAAATTGGCATGTTTGTGTTGTGGCAAAGAGAGAAGTATGGAAAGCTGAAAGGGGCAGGCAACTCTGAAATTCAGCGGCTGCATATTAATATAATTTGCAGGCCGACCCAAGCCCCACAACCCCCAAACTCTCAACTCTGACCCCACTAAAAGCACTGACAACTGTCAGACAGCAAAAGCAAATGTTTGCCAAAAGTGCATTACAATTTTAGCAAGGGTTTTTTTTTTTTAGCCCCACAGCAAGATGAATTTTTATTTGCATTTCTTTTCGTTTTCCACACATGAAAATCATTTAGCAAATGTGAAATGTGAAATTCTGCACTGATTTACCACTGTTGCCAAAAGTAAAACATTGCAAAATGCTAACTGCTACGATACCCTGTACACAGCAAAGAGCGCAGAAAAGTTTTACTTATGAAAACATCATTTCGGAGCGATTGTTGTTCCTATGACAGCTATAAGATATAGTAAATTGATTTTGATAAAACTTGGTTAGCTAGACAAGTAGATGCTAAAACGAAGTAAAGTAAATTTGTTTAAGCAATCTTGAGAAACAAAAAAGTTGTTCATACAAAAACTAATTTTCATCATTTTCGAGAGATTGTTGTTTCTATGACAGCTATAAGATATAGTAGTCCGATTTCGAAAATAAATATTGCTTAAACTTAGAATTTGTAAGTTTGGTTGAGATAGCTTGAAAAACAAAACTTTCGACCGATTTTTGCTATGGCAGCTATATGTTATAGTAGTCCGATCTGGCCGATTTTGACTAATGCACTGCCTGCAGCAAAAAGAAGCATCTGTAGCAAGTTTTATCAACATAGCTTCAAAGAAAGACTAGTTCACATAGGACAGTTTGAGTTATGGATAGGCAGAAATGGCTAGACTGGAATGTTGATACTAAAGAAAGAGTGTACATACTTTATAGAGCCGAATACGTCTTCTTCAATAAAAAACTATCGATATAAATGTTGTATAGTATTTACCTTTATACTTAAAAAGATCATATAAAACTTTGTAAAGCGCTTTCTTGTAATATTTACAGGGTATATTAAAAAAGAAAATTCGCACGTAATTGCATAGGTACGCTGAACGTAGAATGGCGATATACTTTTCGTAGAGTTGGATAAAAAGCGGAGAGCTGCCTCCGGTTAAACTAAACTCCGGGACTATTGAAACTGTCTGTCTTAGTCTTAGTCTGAGTCTTTGTCTTTGTAGGTTGCTCATACGCCGCGTTGACAACGCGTTCGTTTTAGTCGTCATAAATGTGAATAATTTATTACATTTGTGTTGCTTTTGCTTTTGGTTTGTTTTGTTTTGTTTTGTTTTGGTTGTGCTTTGGTTTTGCCGTCTGCTTTTGGTTAGAAATTCATTAATAGCACTTTTATGACTTTCGAGACGTTGTTGGAAAACCGCAATAAAATCGCTTTTCCTTTGCTGACGTTTTGAGTTGCTTTCTCTGTTTGTTTTGTTTGTTGCATTTTTATGTTAATCGTCGTTGTTGGTTCTGCCCTTTGGTGTGACTTGCTCTGCCTTTCTCACTCTCTCTCTCTCTCTTGCTTTCTCACTCTTGCTATAACATTTTTGCTGTTATTACTAATTATTGTTTCGCTTAGTTCCTGACACGCTTATTTGTTGTTATGTGTCTTTTAATTGCTGTTTCCCTGCCACACATTATGCAAAATTTCCATTCTGAAAAATGGTTTCTTGTAATGCAATGTACAATTTTTATTTATTCTTTTTTGCAGTCTGGAAAAAAAAGTAGAGTTCGCAAACCTTGCTCTGCCAAAAAAAAAAAAAAAAAGTAGAACTTCAAGTAAAACTTGTCTGACAGACGCTAAAATGATTTTTATCAGCCGCAACGTGTCTTCTTTATAAATGTGTGTGTGTGTGTGTGTGTGTTTTTCTTTATAATATAAATCATTTCCCGCTACATCTGTCATATATAGTTGTAGTAAATTTTTAGAAAAGTTTACTTTTCTGATGCCTCAAGATAAACCAACTACGTTGCGAGTTTCCAGTTGAGTTTACTTTTATATAGCTCGAGTTGTCAAAATGTTTTATGACCTCTTTAGCCGCTACTTTTAACTTGTGCTTGAACTTATATTCACCTAAGCTTTAGTTGTCCGAAAAAGGTTATCAGTTGTATGTCTTAGAGTTAATTTCGAATATCAAAAATCGATTAAACCAATTAACAGTGTAATAGATCGAAAAGATAAAAACAACTATGTTTAACTTTAACTAAAATTTAGTAAATAAGTTTTCATTCAATTCATTCAAATAACATTTATAATATTAAATTGAAAAACTGTCTGTAAAACAGAAGAAACAAGTAACAATGCTCTAGTCGAGTATGCCCGACTACGAGACTCCCTGCTCCCAACTTGCATTTCAAACAGTTCAGCGGCAACACAAGCAAGCAGTGCACTTAACTTGTGCAGTGCCTGTCAAACTGTTCTTTCTGCATGCGGAGACGGGCGTAATAGATTCTTCTATAACTTTTGTGCTATTTATCCGATCGTGTTGAAATTTACACATCGGAAATACATTGATTAAACATATTTGTGTACCAAAAATCAAAGCTTTATCTTTAAAACTGTGGCTGTGGGAGTTTTTTTGCGATTTGCGAGGATGCGGGGGGTGCATCCGAAATATGAAATAAACTTGATCTGCGTATGGTATACAGGAACCTGCATGCCATGTTTGGCGTCTCTAGCTCTTATAGTCTCCGAGATCGACGCGTTCATACGGACAGACAGACGGACATGGCTAGTTCGTCTCGGTTGTTGATCCTGATCAAGAATATATATAGTTTATATAGTCGGAAATACCTCCTGCTGCCTGTTACACACATTTGCAGTACTTTATAACTGCCTTTTTCCCCATTTTTAATAGGAACAGGGAGTAAAAACGTGCAATTCCTACTAGATGACAACTAAGTAGACATTTTACTATGAAAACTCGGTTTCAAAAAAGAGAAAACGAAACCATTCCAATCGGAAATCAGAACAGTAATTCGTAAAAACGTTCTGAATTCGAAACTGGCCCGATTGTCAATATCTCATTTCTGTTCTTTAGACAAGACTAATCGTATTACTCATTGCTGCTGTTCTTTTCTCAACAGTTCAGTTTGTTTGTCATTATTATCGCTGTAAGCTTTGTTGTTATTTCAACTATGACGTCTGTTCTTTATCATTGGAATTTTGTATTTAATTAATGGTCTTTGTTTGCGCAACGTTTTTTCTGTTTACGACGTCATGCATATTGTACATAATACATGTATAGTTAAGCATATCTTAAGTATTATAGTAGTCATAGTAGAATCGATCAAAAATGATGTTTTTGTATTTAAAACTTTAGCTGTTGTTTTTAGTTTTTAAGTTTTGCTCCCTTTTCCGTGCCTCCCCTGTCTTTCTAGTACAATCCGTTTGAAGCACAGTTATGTGCAATAGCTTTGTTGTTTTGGCCTGTTTCGCAGACAGTTTTCAGTTTCGCAGTTTTAATGGCTTTTAATTGTAGGAATCGCGTCGAGTTGTGTGACATTCCATGGATGCTTTCTCTATCTCTTTCACACACACTCTCTATCTCTTTCGACAAGCCTAAACAAAAGTAATTTCACACTCGTTGACTTTGCCTGCGCTTTGTTGCCACAAAGTGCAAACAATTTTTCTTTGTATACATTTTTAAAACGAGTCCCAAAAAGTGTTTGGCCTGACCTCGCGCCCACTGTTCACCTTTGCTACTCTCCCCCTCCCCCCCTCAGCATCTCTCTCTCATGCGTTCTTTTTTATAGCTACCTGTCAGATATATTTATTAGCCACAATTTGGCAGCCACAAATTGGCAGCTTGGCAACCTGCGTTGTCCCGTTATATACCAAAAATCGTAAAACGAAAATTTATTATTTATGTCCAACTCTTTTGTGCTATTTGCGCTGTCAATGCAACCAGAGCACAGGACTATGCAAGGCTCGAGGATGCGCCCAGCTGCCCTTTTACCACCTGACCACCCACCCACTTCTCCCTGCCGAGGTCAACTCAATCTCTCTTTTTTTTTAAAGCGACAAATTATGCGAGTCTTCTGCATATTTTCATCTTTTTTGTTTTTGTGCCAAAGCGCATTTGTCACAATTATGCAAAGGTTGGAAATTATGAGCACTGTTCTTTAGTTATACAGCGAGAGACGCTTTAAATGATACAAGAAAGAGAAACTTTAATTGTAATATCGAATTTTGAATACCCTTTCTATGGCAGCTATAAGATAAAGTCGTTTTGATTTTAATAAAATTAAGTCAGCATGTTGTCCTGTTTACTTAGCATGGATGCATATTCTTGCGGCAAGCAGTACATTTGTCAGAATCGGCCAGGTCGGACTACTATAACATATAGTTGCCATAGCAAAAATCGGTCGAAAGTTTTGTTTTTCAAGATATCTCAACCAAACTTAAAAATTCTAAGTTTAAGCATTATTTAAACATGTTAACACAATTTTTTTCGAAATCGGACTACTATATCTTAAAGCTGTCATAGGAACAATCCGTTGAAAAATGAGTTTTTGTATGAAAAACTTTTTTGTTTCTTAAGATTTCTCCACCAAACTCTCTTCAGTTAAGTTTAAGCACAATATATAAATGTTGGTAAAATTTTATTAAAATCGGAACACTATATCTTATAGCTGACATAGGAACAATCTGTTGAAAACTAACTTTCTTGTTATATGATCCATAAATGAGTTTTCAATGCACTTTTCATGCCTAAAGTAGAAAATGTTGTGCAAGGGTATACAATTGCTTAAAGGCAGGGATCGGTTCAGCAGGGCAGGTGAGGAGCTGGTAAGGGATTGGTAAGGGGCAGGATGGGCACAGAACGGAGCACGTTGATGTCGACGTCGACATTGTGCGCCTGGGACCTGCCTCATGGCTGATGGCACCTGAGTTCAACTCTTGCTGGTGTTTCTCTCTTTATATATATATTTTTTTGGTTGGCAGTGATTCAGTCAATCCATATCCACGCCCAGTCAGCCCCAGTCCCAGTCTCGGCTGCAACGCCCCTGGGCAGTCTATTATGACGTCGACGTCGCAGTCGACGTCAGTTTTGAGGTTCTGCCATGAAATATGCAAAGCGCTGTTAAAAACTTTTTATTTGTATTAATCAAACAGAGTTTTTCTTGTCTTGCACAGTTTTTGACATTTTTAACCACAACAATGGCAGGCGACTGCATAATAAAATTTTCCACTGATTGTTTCGCCTTTTTCATATATACATATATATATCTTTTTTAACGACAATTATCGCTTGGGGTGTTTTTCACAAGCGAAACTTTAAAACCAAAGCCAAATCCAAAGCCAAATCCAAAGCCTCAAGGCGACAAGCTCTCATGACAAATTAGTTGAGCAATAAAAGTTGAGTGTGCTATCAAACTTAAAATATATATCGCCATCAATTACAAAACTATATTCCACTTGGTCTCTATTATTGAGTGTGTGTAAATATGTGTGTAGTGTGTGTGTGTGTGTATGTTTGTGTATGTTTGTGTGTGTGCCAACGTGCGCCATATAAAAAGGCCATAAACAACGCGAACGACAACGACAACAACTTCAACTGCGTCTAGGACAACAACAACGAGGACAACAACAACAGGACGAGGACTATATTGACGACACATTCGCCCTGGGCAACTACATCAACAACAATGATGATGATCAACATCAACTTCATTATCATAAACATCATCGTCATCAGGCAGCCACCTCAATATGCTGCCCCACGCACTCTCTCCCTATCTGTCTCTCTCTTCAGAGGCTAGAGATGTGCACGTGTTTCCAATATTTTTAACAAAATCACGACTTAACAAGTAAACTACAAGACTCCCTGCTCCCAACTTGCATTTCAAGCAGTTCAGCGGCAAGCAGCGCACTTAACGTGCCCAGTTCCTGTCAAACTGTTGTTTCTGCCTGCTGAGACGGGGGTAATAGATTCTTCCATAACTTTGGTGCTATTTATCCGATCGTGTTGATATTTACACAGCTGATCAACATTGATAAAACATATATGTGTACTAAAAATCAAAGCTTTGTATTTAAAATTGTTGCTGTGGGAGTTTTTTTTGCGATTTGCGGGGGTGCGGGGTGGTACATCAAATATTTGAAATAAACTTGATCTGCGTATGATATACAGGAACCTGCATGCCAAGTTTGGTGTCTCTAGCTCTTATAGTCTCTGAGATCTGTGCTTTCATACAGACAGACAGACAGACAGACAGACGGACATGGCTAGTTCGTCTCGGCTGTTGATGCTAATCAATAGTCGGAAATGCATCCTTCTGTCTGTTACACACATGTGCAGTACTTTATAACTCCCTTTTTTCATTTTTTAATACTTTGTGGATTTTGGATTTATGTGAAGTAGCATAGTAACAATTTGTTCGATCTCTAGCTTCAAAGTCTCAAAACTCAGTCATGGGTAATTGAAATTTTCAGAAAATTTAAGATTACAGGGATCTATAAGATATCTATTTTGATTGAAACTTGAACTTTTGATTGAATATTGAATATTTGAAAAATTTGTTTATTAATATCTGTTTAAATAGTGTAAGCAGATTAAAGAAACAAATTCAAAATACTTTCTAAATATCGTAGATGATATTGAAAATGACACGAGCTCAGCTCCAGCTCGGAAGCCCCCCTTCAATCCCCCTTTCTGTTCATAGCCACCCCTTTCGACCCCATTGCCATTTGCAATTTGGCAACACTTTTGGTTACGCGGCTGTGGGGAACAGTTTGAGCACTTTATATAAATTGTACAATACTTTTTTTTATGGCCCTTGAGTGCATTCTATTTAGCAGCGTATCGGTTTTGATATAGTATTCCTACTGCTCCCCTTAGTTGCTCTTACTCCCTCTCTATATTTCTCTTTGAGATGTGTGCTCGGTTTTATTACACATTTTTGCTAAATTACTGTTTGGCCGCTAGTTTACTATTTCGATAGCCATTTGTATTTGTTATTGTTGATACCCTGTATCATAGATATGGCTACAATAGCGTTGATTCAAAACATCGGTCTGTTTATCAGCGAATTGTATACTATATTTGTCGTTATTTATACTTAAATATAGTCATAGAAACATCTATAAGCATTGCTATTATTATTAGGGAATGTTTTTGTTTAGTTACGAAAATTTTTATTATTTTTTCTATCCTTATAAAAAATTTCTCAGAAATATATTTCCTTCCTTTAATATCTTGTCTATAAAGAAACCTTTCAATATCTCGTTTAATATTAATGATTTTGTAGATCTGATTTAGAATTTGAGAAATATTGAGCTCAGTTGAGCTGGCAAAATCGATAGTATCGATTGCTTAAACGATCGCTATCGAAACTATCGAGTGGATTTGTTAAACTCTTTTTTATTTCTAGTGTGCAGCTTATTAATTTACACAATATAGTCATTTTTTGACACAACCATCGATAATATCGATAATTTAAACTAGTATTATTGAAACTATCGATTTTGACAATGATTTAAAAAGTATCGATCATTAAGGCAGTTATATATATCGAAGCTATTTTTGATATTTGTTTTACTTCTAGTTCTAGATTTCAAGCTCGACAATGTGTTTTTCAGACACTTCTTTCGATACTATCGATTAAAATGGTTTTGTTAGCTCTACTTCTCAGCTAGAGGGTATCTTACAGCTGAGCAGTTCGCACTAGAAACGTTCTCAATTGTTTGCAGTTGCGTGGCATTTTAATAAGCCAAAAAGCAGAGAGTTGTAAAACTTGAATCGACTTCGATGATGTTTTGTCGTTTAAGTTGAAGTTGCAAGCGTCATTAAGTACGCGTAATTATTCAATGACTAGGCAAAGTTTAGGGTCGAAGGGAGAATGGGGGGAAGGTGTAGAGAGTTGGACACGACACGCATTTGGCCAGAATGCACTTTTTATATATAATGTTTTTTGTTATTTTCGTGGCAGTAGAAAGAATAGAAGACATATGCCAAAAGTTGTCGGGTGATAAATGATCTCTTGAGTTGGAGTTGAAAACGACTCGAAAGCGTTATTAAGTTGACATTTAAATTCTATAAATCATGTTGCCTGATTTACATTTTTGTCGCATTTATTGTATATACATATATATTCGAGCCGACAGTTGCACCTGTTGGCCTGGTCCAAGCACTTTTCAACAACTCAAAAAAAAAAAAAAAAGGGAGACATATGCAAAATTGATTGTTGCAATTTACATTATGCAACAGGGTTTTAGTTTTGGGTTTTTTGATTTTTTTCTAACTATCTGTCTTAACTGTACTTGTACTTACACTTTCGTTGCATTTTGCATTTATTTTTATTTAACAGATGGCGAACCTATCAAACTGCCCGACAATTTGGAGAGCCTGCCAAGAGCCGACAGTTTCCCATCGCAGCGCCATCGTTGGAATACAAATGAGGTCAGTTTACATGCTATACACTGAGCGAAATAATCTAGTTAGCTGTGCAAATGTATATAGATAAAAATATCATAAAATTCAATTTATTGGGAAAATCAAAATCTAAAATGCAATTTTAACGATTCACTGAGTCAATTAAGTAAATTTTCAGTTTGAATTTGATTAACATACCAATGTCCAAGTCAATTCAATATCAATAACAAGTGATTTCAATTCGCAAAACGTTGTAAAAACGGAAATCTTGCTGAATTTAAAAACTGAAACAAAACTGGTTAAGTAAATTAAGAAAGTTATTAATTTAAAATCCTGAAAACGAAATATTTTTAAACTGTTTCGGTTTCCACTTTCAGTGAAATTTTTAAGAACTAAAATTTCCTTAAAAGTTCAGAATTTTATTAAGTCTTTTGATTTAGTGAATTGAATATTACTCCATACAATCTTTGATCAATATAAAGTGGGGTTATTAAAGGAAATATCACATTCGTCATATCTTTCCGAAACCGGAACAGGCCTGTATATATATATATATATATATATGCTTCATGCTATGGCTTAGAACGGAATTTTGATTTTCTCAAAGTGCAAAGCACTTGTGTTGATATTTTTGCAAGTGTTTCGATTTGCATTTGATTGCACATAAAAATGTCGAAAATGAAAGCTGAAAGAAACGTTGAGGCAAAAACATTATACGTACTTAAAAGCAAATCGAAGGGGCTTTAGAAAGAGAGAAGGGCAGAGAGAGGGAACTGTCTAAGCGAGGCGGAGCAGCAGTTGACAGGCGGATGAGCCTGCCAGTCGTAGGCTGGACACTTTGACAGGACCAAGGAGTTGTCCTGTTTGTTTGTTTATTTTTTTTTTGTTGCTGCTTGCAGATTAATAAGATGGTTTGGTTTTCCGGCTGGTTGCCTGCGTGGTTTATTAGGGTTGCTCGCGACTTTTTATGCGCCACAAACTATAATACAAATACAAAATACAAATAGAAATAGAACTAGAAATAATAGCACAGGACATTCACAGGGTTAAAGGACATGCAGAGCGCACGTACGCGCCGCCAAAAGTTCAGCTTTGTGTTAACAATAAAACTTTGCGCTTAAAAAAACAAACAAACAAACAAACAAACAAACAAAAAACAAAAATATATAAAACACGACAAATGCCTTTTCGACCAACTCGACTATTTGTTGCTGCTGTTTTACTTGTGAATTAAGCGCAACCGCAAATATTCATTTGGACAGTTGTAAAGTTTTGCAAACGGAGGCTGAGTTCAACCAAAAAATAAAAAAAAAGTACAATGGGAAATTGGAATTTTACACACTCGCGCGACAAGTTGACTAAATTAAAAGCAAGCGTATAATGCAACAGAAAAAACTACTTTATTTAAATAGTCTAAAAACGAAGTTGAAATGCCCTTAAAAAACCTGTAAACCTTTAATAGACCAGACAATCTTAGGAAAATAATTTACAGAACTTCATTCATTAAACAAAACTTTTTCAGTTTGTCTAATTAGTGAATTCAAACCGCAAAATCTTGGCAATAATGAAATTGAGCAATTTTAGAGTGACAATTACTTTCACAATCTTTTGTTGAAAGTGGATACTGGAAAAAAAGCTGTGGACTTGGCTAGGTTGAATCTAAACGAATAACTTGATAAGAAACAGAAAATAATTTTAGGCGACGGTTCTGTATACTTTACAGGAAGGGTTAAACAAGGGTTAAATAGAGATTTAATAAGTACCTAATACTCTGGGTGTCTTAGATCGCATATAAATCTAAAAAAGCTTCTGCTTTCATTATAAAAGTATAAATAGGTACATTGATTTGAAATCAATGTAGTTTAAAATTAAAAACTAGTCTGATATTTAATTGACAGGAGAATGTGTTTGTCTCTGAGTGCTTTAGTTAAGGCAGATCCAGATCAAGATCAAGTATTACATATAAAAGAAAGCTCAACTTTTTCAACAAGTACCTTGATTTGAAATCAATGTACCTTAAAATGCAAACCGTGCTAGTATTTTATTCCTTTACAGGAGAAATTAAGGCAGTATGACTCTGAATGCCTAAGTTTCATAAAACAAGTATGAAATAGTACATAGTATCTACATGGAGCATAATTACAGTATGAAGTGCCGTGCCACAGTTTATTAATATAAAGTTTCACAAGTTAAACAAAGGAGCAGAGGGAGGGCAGAGGAGGTGACGGCGAATGGCTACCGTACGGTCAGAGAGACGGACGGACGGACGGACAGACAGACGGTGGGGACACTGCATCAGCATGCAAAAATTACAAAATGTAACCGTGTACGGGGCATAAATAAAATTACGCACGCTTATTTTAGTCTGCTTACAGGACGACAACGTTGAAGCAGGGGCGCAGTCAGCGAGTGCAATGAGAGAGGGGCAGGGTTGGGAAGGGGGCTTACACTGACCGTTAAATGGCCTTCTGGCTGTGGCTTTAACCACACAGTTTTAATTTGGCATTTAAGCAGCCGTCCGAGAGCTTGGCCCAAAAGCATAAAGCAACTGCAAAATTATATGAGCTTGAACTGGGCCTTCATATAGTACACTTTAACCCCCTTTCACCCTTTCCATACCCCTGTCCCTGTGCCTGACACACCCCTTAACTTGCGGTTAAATACATTGCAGCGTTCAAAATCAAAAAGTTAAATTGATAATGAGCCGCAGCCAGTTGTGGCATATGTGATAAAAGTTTTAAATTGCTTGTTGTGAATCTCGGAATAGTCTAATTGTTTTGTTGCAACTGCCACGCATAACTCATTTCTATAGATTTTTACATTTTAATACTCTGTTTTCAATATAAAAAGAGTATACTTGGCTTATGGCAATGTTCGTCTGTCTGGCAAGACTTTAAAATTTAAATTCAAATTAAAAGTAATAGTCTGTCTTAATATCAGTTAAATTCATTTTAAGTCAAGTGAATTCAATCCGCAAAAAACACTGGAAAAAATGAAAATGGAAAAACTCCATTGAATTTTATTTGAAAAGCAGGACAATATCAGGTTTGTTCCCATTATTAACTGTTCTGCATTCAACAATATCGATGGAAAATTCTGTTTGAAACGTTTCTTTTGATTCGTTGGCTTTTTCATTGGTTAACAGGAACACAAATCCAAAGCGATTCGTAATGAAAAGTTATCGGAACTATGAAAAGGCCTGTATGTCTATCGAAAACGATTCGTAATGAAAAGTTATCGGAAATTCCAAAGATTTTAATTAGCAAAATTTATCTGATTGGAAACAGTATATACCGCAGTCGGGACGTTCGTTTTTACTTTGATTATTTTGAAGAAATATCTGGACTTGTTTCTAGATGCTTTGAGATATTTTGTTTCGATTTGGTTTGCTTTGATTTGGTTTTTGCCAATGATTTTGAGAAAATGCGCTGAGGTGCGCATAAATTTTTAATGTGCCGCTCGCGCAGCTTCCAAAAAATAAGTATGTGCCTAGAATTCATCATAAAAAAAGACGAATGTTGCATGTGTGGTCTGGGGGCAAGGAGTAGAATCGAGTTGAGTTGAGGCATGTGCATAAATAAGCAAAGCAATGCCAAAGTCAAAGGCAATTTGCCCAAAATGCAAACGTTTGCCACTTGACAAACACGCGCCTGTGATTTCAACTTCAGCCTTCAACTCTATCTTCCAATCGCTATTTTTTGTAACTCACTAGAGTTGTATCGAATGGTTCGGAATTAGTTCGATTGAACGACTCATGAACCAAACAAGTCTCGCTTTGTAGCAGGCAAAATTTATAAAAATTCAATTTGTTCTAAAGGCAAAAAGTTGAGGTCTTTCGTGTTCTTAGTTTTATTTTCTCCGACTCAAACGAATTAATCAAAACGGTTTGTTCTTTAGACCAAATTGAACAACTTTACAGACTTCAAATGCATTGGCCAGCTCAAACTCATTCATATAGTTCGTTTGTTCTGTTCATTAGAGTTCCCTTCTCGAGCTCAAGAGAACGAAGCAAATCAAATTTCATCGATCTCGATCTCGATCTTTTCGTAGACTCAAAGGAACGACTCAAATTGATTTGAGCTGAACTGCTTCAATTGAACTAGAATGTTCAGCTCGCTCAGTTCCAGTTCCAGCTTGAGTGTGCATACAATTTTTATGACACTCGCAAATGTTGCGTTATCTGACATATATGAAATTGTTGCTGCACATCGTCAATCGACTATGGGCAATGGAGGAGCTTTGGACTCTGCTGATGTACTATGGGCAATGTACTATGGGCATGGGCAATAGGCGTCGCCAGCTGTGCGCGTTCTTCAGTTGTTGACGGCACACAGAATGAATGGTGGATGGATGGCAAAACGAGGATTGAATGTATGAATGCTGAAGCGGCTACTCTCGTACTCGTACTCAGATTCAGATTCAGAATCGTATGTGTTTTGTGTATGGCCACTTACATTATTCATGCAATGTCAGAAGGCTCTGGCGAAAACAAATTGATAACTTTATCGGCAAAACATGCAATGAAATGCCAAATGGGCACCCAGCCGGGATGCTACTCTAGAATTGCTCCTCCAACCTCTGCCCTTCCCTTTTTGACTTCCTTTTTTGTGTGTGATTTGCATTTCGAATGCGTCGCCTTTTCTAACTACACTCAGAAAAAAGTATTGCCTTATATATAGGAAATTTTATCTAAATGTTGTGCCGTTTGCAACCTTTTTAAATGCTGAAAAATATTTTCTAAAAACTAGTCCTTTTTAAAACGATTTATAGAAAATGTGATGAACACTTTGCAAAGGTGATAGCATAGTGAGTTGATAATCGCGAAACTTGGGTTCGAGTCGCAGCTGATAAACATTTATATCTTTTATCGAAGTATCTATTCTGAGAAAATTGGGATAAATTTATTTATTTCGAAATGGTTGAATTTCAAACACAAAGTGATCACTAGTTATCGATTAATTGTTCAAGTATCGATAACAATATTCGAACTAAATAAGATGAAACTTTTGTTGGAAATTCTGTCTGAACAATAATACTTTCCGTTAATACATACGTGTTGATTTGATTAGTAGCTGAGATAACTTAAAGATCGAATGACCGTTATAAGGCATACATCTAGGGTTCGAATCTGTCTGAAACATAATATGTATAAATTCAATTTTGGAACATTTTTGCCCATTTTTTTCCGAGTGTGGTTACACTTGCTTATAGTCGTAGTCATATTCAAAGTCACATTCTGAATGTTTATCATTCAAAAACGCATTTCAAGTATGCGCACATATTTACATTCTCCCTTGGGATACCCGTTTTATCCTTTGAAGCCCCCATTCAGGTGTCAACTGGCAACACCTGTAAATTGTGGTCACACTCCAGAGTGTCCTCTATGTCCACAGTGTGTCCTTAGTGTGCTGCTTCCTGCTTCCTAACGCTGCTGCGGTCAAATGAAATTTCTAAAATGTTTGCCCTTTGTTTTATGCGCAAACCTGTTCAAAAATAAAAAAGCAGAAAAAACAAAAGGAAATGCCGCGAGTGCCTTGACCAGAACATTTTTCAACATCAAGTCGGAAATTGTTAGCACGTTGGTTAAGTTGCTTAATGTTAATGCTTTTTGTTGTTTTTTTATTATTGACGCTTTAATATTTGGTTAACACACAAAACCTACTGTTTAGGCCAAGTGGAGAATCGTTCACGGATTTATCAGTTGAACCATATAAAAAACAACTAGATTAAAGCCGAAAATCGAACCAAACAATCTGGTTTCTGGTTTCCATTAGTTCCGAAAATCTCTCCTAACAAAAGTTAAACAATTTGAATATGGTTTAAGCTTTATTAAGCAATATTATATAAAGGATCATAAAACGAAAACTATTTGAGTATTCTTGCTGAAACTTGGCATTAAGACTGCTCATGTGCTTTTTAACATATGAACATTAAAGTAGTTTAAGATCGCATCAAAAAATGTTGTTTATAAAAATCAAGGTTTTTAATTGCTTTAACTTGGCGTCTGGAGATAGCTATACAAAAAAGTGTCGACTTAGCTAAGACAGACAGAATATATATGTACATATGTGTACATATGCATATATATATAGAATTATTTTTAATAAAAATATTTGCTTTTTCAAATATTTCAGGAAATCGCAGCGATTCTTATCAGCTTTGATAAGCATAGCGAATGGCAATCAAAAGAAGTCAAAACAAGGTGAGTCATTTGGTTCTGTCTAGTGCGCTTAGATAAAACGCAATAATTATAAATCTGCAAAATAAATCTTTAGTTTCAAAATCATAACTTACAACTTTTATATATACAATATCTCGATCTTAGACCGAAGAGCGGCTCACTGCTGCTCTACTCCCGCAAGAAGGTTCGCTACAGACGCGATGGATACTGCTGGAAGAAACGCAAGGATGGCAAGACGACTCGTGAGGATCATATGAAACTCAAAGTACAAGGCACTGAGGTGAGTTATAAAGCCCAAAAGACAAGACGTAGTATCGATAAAGATTGCTATTGTTACTACTTCATACCTATATATATGTACATATATATTTTCGTGCACTTTTCGTTTCGGTTTTTATTGATATTGTGTTCCACTTATCGTATACATTTTCTAATAATTTCAAGTAGCTCCATTCAACTGACTTAAAGGGAAACTGAATGCTCAATCGATTTTTCGGAATTTAGAACAGCTTATAATTTTATTTTCAAGTATAGAAACAGGCCTTGTCGATAATAGCGCTATAAATAAAACTTACTATTTAAACAAGTAAGAATACTCTACTCGAGTGTGCCCGACTACGAGACTCCCTGCTCCCAACTTGCATTTCAAGCAGTTCAGCGGCAACACAAGCAAGCAGCGCACTTAACTTGTCCAGTTCTTGTCAAACTGTTTTGGCTGCTGAGACGGGGGTAATAGATTCTTCCATAACTTTGGTGTTATTTATCCGATCGTGATGAAATTTACACAGGGGGTGCGGGGGTGCATCCGAAATTTGATATAAACTTGATCTGCGTATGGTTTACAGGAACCTGCATGCCAAGTTTGGTGTCTCTAGCTCTTCTAGTCTCTGAGATCGACGCGTTCATACAGACAGACGGACAGACAGACGGCTGTTGATGCTGATCAAGAATATATATAGTTTATAAAGTCGGAAATGCCTCCTCTTCTTGTTTCCGAGTAGTTAATAAAGTTATGCTTGCATTCTTTTTTTCGAAATTCAGAACAGGTTCTAATTATAGCGCTGAAAACAAAGTAATCGATATATTTACGATGCCGAATGATTTGATCGAAATTGTAATTGGAAACAGACGCAATACGGCCTTAAAATCAATTCACAAATCAACATTTTATTATCGATACTATCGAAAATAAAGTTATCGTTGCTATCGCTTGTTTTCCAGCTCTAAATGAGCATTTTGATCAGTTGACGCCTGCTGGGCAATTAGTCAATTAGGCGGCTGTTTCAACTGGTCAAACAGGCATCATTAGACAAGGGTCAAAGAAAAAAAAAGAATAGAATCAAAGCAAATACGGAAGTCGAAGCTTAAGTTTAGTCGCTTTTTGTTTGGGGGATGGTTGCTAAGCTTACGGGTTTTTTTTTTTGTTTTTATCGTTCTAACTTTCATGCAATGTGAGTTATGATTTTCCGCCGGAAATATACATTTTTTTCCTGTTAGTTTTGTCTGTTTCTGTGTGAAAGTGTGTGTGTGTTGTTTGTCTGCTAATGAAATAAGCCTCTGCCAAGGGTTAAGCGTATTTATAATGTCTGTGAAGTGTGTCCCTTGCTGTATCCTTTCTATATAGTATATATATATCCTTTTCTTGGCTGTGCCTGCCATTACAGAAACATAAAAACAGTTGGCAATTTCACGCCAATTTTTTTTTTTTTTTTATTGTTTTTGTAGCAATTTTGTTGTCATTCTTTTAATTTTTATTTTAATACGCTGCTTGTTTATTTTTTTTTGCTTGCTTTCTTTTACGAGTATTTTTCACTTCGCACCAAGACAAGTAGCCAGGACTAAAGATTTATGCACTTGGCAAGCACACAGCAAGGGGTTTCCTTTCTGTCTCTCAGTCTGTCTCTCAGTCTGTCTGTCTGTCTGTCCGTGCATCTCCTTACACGATAACTAATATTTATAAATGTTGAAATGCCAAACGAAAAAAAGTCAGCGGCATATCGCCGTAAGACAGCGGCCAACAAATTTATCTGCGAAACCAGCATAAGAAATGCGCACAAAGCAACAACAACAACAAAAACAAGTTAGATAACTATAGTTCAGATTGATCGACTAAGCGTATACCCTGTACTCAAATTTGACATACTCTAACAATACAAAATTTCTCTGATAGTTCGCCAAAATTTGCATGTTTTATTAAGCTATGTTTTATTTAATATGAAAAAGATATATTTTTTCCACTTATAAAGGAATCTGAGTTTGAAGTATTCTTAAGATTTTAAAGCTTTGAAGCGAAAATTATAATGATTATAGAGAATTTAAGCAAAACAGTTAGAAAAGTCCCTAAAAGGGTGTTTTTGTTTTATGCACATTTCATTTTTGTTTCCAACTGAAAATAGTTTATTATAAAATTATGTTGTAGAAAACTTCGAAGATTTGGTTGGAAATATGCCAGGAAAGGGTGTAAACGTGTTTGGGTAATTTTTATCTCTAACTAATAAATAACTTTTGGGTTTTTTGTCCGATTATTTTGAAATTTTTAGGACACAGAAATTACATTCAAAAACATAGCAAATTAGAAATAAATTTGATCTAAATTACATATCAACTTTTCGGATCTATGCTCTCATAAGTTTTAAGATCTAAACAGAAAATCTACAAAACATATGTGCTTCGATTAGATTTACTTTGCCATAAAAGCTAATCAGGACTATGCTTTATGAAGTTTTTTAAGCAACCCTATTATACGCTTTTACCCATCTAACACAAAAAGAAGATGTTGCATAACTCAAACTACAGTAAAAAAAAAGCAGAGGGAAAAGGGTTTGATTTTTGGCACTTGCTGTTGAGTAAAGTTTTTTGTTTTTCTTTATTTTCACTTTTTTTTTATATTTTGCTTTACTTGGTGGCGCCCCCCGAAGCGTGGGTGACTGGTAATTTAATTTAAGCTCCGTCGTTTTTATGCCTTCCAATTAAATGAATAAGCGAAACGGCGCTGCGTACAGCCTTACTAAATCTATATCTATAACAATATTTATCTAAATTTATATATACTATTTTATGCTGTTGTTTGTCTTTTTTTTTTTTTTCTTGTGGATAAATTGAATTTGGCTCACAGTGCATCTATGGTTGTTATGTACACTCGGCCATATTGCCCACATTTCATCGCAGATGTTACTGGCTGTTGCAGGTACGTACTCTTTAAATGGGTTAAAGAGGGGGTTGGGATATGGCAACAGTGGGAAGTTTTCAATCACAGGCACTCAAAGCAACACTTTTTCACACACACAGAATCCAGACATTGTTTTGGTGCATTATCTAAATGTGCCCTATCCGGATGATAATAAAATGGCCGTCATAGCGCCAAGTATTACCCTCTGGGGTGACAAGAAGGAATGGACCAAGGAGGAGCTTGTTAGCCAACTGAAGCCTATGCGTGAGTATATTTATATTCTATATGCATATGTTATACTTTACCTAATAAAACTAATTTGCACAGTGTCTACAGTTAATTCAGATGAAGACTCCGACTCGGGCAACGACATTGAAATATCGGTTAGTATTTGAATCAATTGGATTCTAGAAGGAGTACACTTGAATAAGCAAAAGTTATTTGTTCATTCGATACAAATTCGAGTTAGTATTTGCTCATTGCAAACAAGTTCGAGTTATTTCAAGTATTTGCTCATTCGAAACCAGTTCGAGATATTTACTGATTCGAAACAAGTTCGAGTTATTTGTTCATTCGAAACAAGTTCGAACTATTTGTTCATTCGAAACCAGTTCGAGTTATTTACTGATTCGAAACAAGTTCGAGTTATTTGTTCATTCGAAACCAGTTCGAGTTATTTACTGATTCGAAACAAGTTCGAGTTATTTGTTCATTCGAAACCAGTTCGAGAGACTTGCTAATTCGAAACAAGTTCTAGTTCTAGTATTTGCAACTCAAATAAAGCAAGTTTTTCGTCTATACATGAAACCTCAAAGACTTAAGAGTGCCAAATTACACAAGCCTATAAAGTTAAAAGACAAGTAAGCGAGTCCAATAACGTTGTCTCTTGACTCTAAAAGGGGTTACTTTTCTCTCACTCGTTTGCTTGACTTGCACTTTGCAACCGTAGCAAGTCACATGATTTGCAAGCTTAAACACTTGAATTGATAAATTGCAAGTGAACTTGCAATTATTTAATCTCCATAAGTTGTATAAGATTCTAAACAACTATAAAGCATGTATCAGCTTTTAATTTGCCTTTCGTCCTGTCCAGACGGCCGAAACCGTGGAATCGATTGTCTGTCAGCTAATGGAAAAGCAGCGTCTGTCACGTCAGGCAGCGTTAGTCAAGCAGCTCGACTGCGGCTGCGGTGATACGGGCTGTGCCGATGGCAAGACATGCACTCATCCCGTTATGCGACGCTCGGGCATCCTCAAGTCCGTCTCGGAGAAGCGGCCCAATGATGCCTACAGCACGCATAGCGCTGTCAATGGAACGCCCAATGTGGTTGTGGCTAGCAAGGTGAGTTTGTAGCTTGTTGTTTGAATTCTAACGGTTTTACAGTGAACGCTCGAAAATGCAGTTCTAAAAGACGTTCTATTTAACAAAAAGTTGTTATGTAAATCTATATTGTTTATCGATAAGATGTTTTAAAAATTAATTAATTACAACATGTTTCGGATTAAATTCACTGAATTGAAACTCACTTTTAACCACTTTTTGAGGATTAGATTCACTTGGGTTCAAACTGGAATAGGAAAGAATTAAACTCAATAAATTTATAGACAAGATCGAAAATTAGAACAAACAGATCAGTTCCGAATTCCACACGTTTTTAAACAATTTTTTTTAATTTTATTGAAAAAAAAAAGAAAAAGAGAAGGGTTTGTGAAATGTTGTCTGTCCGTCCGTATGAACGCAGTTTTTTCCACAGCTTTGAAGCTAGAGCAACCAAACTTGGTTTACATGTTGGTATATACCATAGGCAAACAAGATCTGTCAAGATCTGTAAGATGTAATTCCGACTACAAAAAAATGCAGAACTTTTAACGATTTCAGAGCAGCAATCAATGCAGTTTCCGCAAATTTTTAACGGAATTGGAATTTGGAACAGCACAGATTGGAATTCCGAATATGAACAAGTAAGAATGCTCTAGTCGAGTGCGCCCGACTACGAGACTCCCTGCTCCCAACTTGCATTTCAAGCAGTTCAGCGGCAACACAAGCAAGCAGCGTACTCAACTTGCACAGTGCATGTTAAACTGTTGTTTCTGCCTGCTGAGACAGGGGAAATAGATTCTGCCATAACTTTGGTGCTATTTATCCGATCGTGTTGAAATTTACACATCCGAAAGACATTGATTAAACATACATGTGTACCAAAAATCAAAGCTTTATCTTTAAAATTGTGGCTGTGGGAGTCTTTTGCGATTTGCGAGGGTGCATCCGAAATTTGAAATAAACTTGATCTGCGTATGGTATACAGGAACCTGCATGCCAAGTTTGGTGTCTCTAGCTCTTATAGTCTCTGAGATCTGTGCGTTCATACAGACAGACGGACAGACAGACGGACATGGCTAGTTCGTCTCGGCTGTTGATCCTGATCAAGAATATATATAGTTTATATAGTCGGAAATGCCTCCTTCTGTCTGTTACACACATTTGCAGTACTTTATAACTCCCTTTTTCCCAATGAAACAGATCTGTTAGTGTTGCGATTATAAGTTATACATTTTCCCTAAAATGAGATATTTATTACACAAGATCAACAGCAATAAATTAGTTTATGAGAATTTCAAATCCACAAAATTGTAGCGCAAGTCATAGCCGACACGGGTCTGATAATATTGCGCGGCTACAATTATCAAGTGTTCACTGTACTTGCAGCTCTATTCGCGCTGGTCAGAACGACATAGGCAACGGGAGACGGGCTTGCATCTGGAGAATACGCACGGACAGTTCCACAATGCCACGCAGCAGTTGCCGCAGGAGTCGGCGATCAAATTTCAAATCATTCCGCCGCAACAGCAGCAACAACAACAACACCAGCAACAGCAGCAGCAGCAGCAACAACAGAGCAATCATAGCGATGGCAACTATCAGCAGCAATATCGTGGTGGCAATCAAATGCTGGCCACAAGAAGTAATCTGCTAATACAACAGCAGCAACAACAACAGCAGCAACAACAACAGCAGCAACAACAACAGCAACAACAGCAGCAGCAATATCAACAGCAGCAACACTTGAACTTGCAGCGCTTTGTAGCCAGTCACAATCAGAGCAATCAAAGTCATAATCATAATAATAATAACAGCAATAGCAATAGCAATAGCAATAGCAACAGCAACAACAACAGCAATACAGCACAACATTTAAATCATCGCCTGCAAATTGCCAATACAACAATCACAGCAACAACAAGAGAGGCAGTCACAACAGCAGCAGCAGCAGCAGCAGCAGCAACAACAGCAGCCGCAGCAACAACAACAACAATTGTCATGGATACGGAACTAATTGAAAATCAAACCACAAATGCAAATAGCAACAAAATCAGCCACAGCAACAACAACAGCAGTAAACAATTAACAGCAGCAACATCAACAAACAACGAATTAAATGTCGTAAATAATAATGCAGGCAGTAGCAACAACAACAACAATAGCAGCAGCAGCAGCAGCAACTTTATATACAATCAACAGCAGCAACTGAATGCCACCAGCAACAGTCAGCAGCAACAGCATTATTATAAATTGCAACAGACAACAACAACAAACGCAAGCAGCAACCAACCCCCAGTTGAGGCGATGTGCATGTCACCAGAGCATCACAGCAGCAGCGGGGGCAGCAGCAGCAACAACAACAGCAATAACAATCAACAAACAGCAACAACGTCTTCCACTGGCAGCAACACCCCTTCCACATCGGCAACATCATCCAGCTCAAGCTCCTTACAGTCGATTATCGATGGCAATCAGCAGCAACAAATTACAACGACAACAACAGCAACAACAACAGCAGGAGCAGCAACAACAGCAGCAGCAAATTGTGATAATTTAATTGTTGAGGTGAGTTTTATGACCTGTGTGCGGTTAGACCTCAAGTCAGCTGCATTTATTGTATTTATGTTGATTAAATTTGCTTACACTATTTTGACAGCTGGAGTTGGGCGAGCAGCAGCAGCAGCAACAACAACAACAACAACAACAACAGCAGGCGTCAAGCAACTACAACAACAGCGTCAACAATCAGGCCAAGGAACTGACCCCAAACAACCATAATGGTTGTGCCAACTACAGTGCTTCCAGTGATAACAGTAGCCAAATTAGCGCCAGCGACAACAGCAACAACAGCAGCAGCAACGACAATGATGAGCCACAAACGGATGCAATGAGCTTTTTTAATGAAACGCTCGATTTATCACACGAGGATATACAGCGTACACTAATTGCCAATATGCCGTACAACAATGACACAACGACAGCAGCAACTGCTACAGCAGCAGCAGCAGCAACAACCATTAGCAACAACGAAGCTATTGCCACAGTGCAACAGCAGCAACAACAACAGAAGCCGGCGGCATCCGAGGGCGATGATGAGGATACCGCTGATGTTTTTGCCAACTTGGATGCCTTTGATATGCTTGTAGAGTTTCCCGAACTAGATCTGGATGATAAGCAGGCGCTGAATAATACAGCGCTGGTGCAGGAACAAGCCAACAATTATCTGCTTGAATCAACGCAGTCGGCGTCGCAGTTGCCGCCAGCAGCGCAGGCACAGTCGCAGCGCAAGTTGCTTAATATCTGCGATTTCAGTCCCGAATGGTCGTACACTGAAGGCGGCGTTAAGGTCCTTGTTGCGGGTCCCTGGACCAGCAATAATAACGGCTCCTATACGGTCCTCTTTGATGCACAGCCTGTGCCCACTGTGCTGGTCCAGGAAGGCGTACTGCGCTGCTATTGTCCGGCTCATGAGGCAGGTTTGGTAACGCTGCAGGTCTCCTGCGGCGGCTTTCTAGTCTCCAATTCGGCCATGTTCGAGTACAAGCTCTCCCTGCTCGCCGATGCGCCCTTCGATGCCAGCAGCTCCAACGATTGCCTCTACAAGTTCACGCTCCTCAATCGCCTATCCACCATCGATGACAAGCTGCAGCTGAAAGTGGAGAACGAGCTGACGGTAAGTTCGGTAAGCGGGATCGACTATGAGATACCCTGTACCCAATACTAATGTCACAGATCTAAGTGGCTGTTAAGATAAAAATCTATGTACATAAGTTGATTAAAATCGGACAACTATATTTTATATGGTGCCATAATCTAAAAATCTATGTCAACTAGAATGGAGATCGGAAGTGGAATTTTGTGGGATCCCGTGGGTCCCAAAACACAAAATATTCGCTAAATTTGTTGACAAGTTTTATAAATTTTGTTCAGAACTCATGCAATTACTATATATTTCTTTTGAATTTGTATTCCTATAGACCGATCAGACGGCGCTTTATCTGGAGCCAAACTTTGAGGAGAAACTGGTGGCCTATTGTCACAAGCTGACGAAGCATGCTTGGAACACACCAAGCATTGGCACTGGGGCCAGCTGGAGCGTGGGTTTGCGTGGGATGACACTGCTCCATTTGGCAGCAGCTCTTGGTTATGCCAAGTTGGTAGGCGCAATGCTCAACTGGCGGGCAGAGAATCCACATATCATACTCGAAACGGAGCTGGATGCACTCAGTCAGGATGTGCATGGGTTTACGCCATTGGCGTGGGCCTGTGTGCGTGGTCACTTGGAGTGCACACTGTTGCTGTATAAATGGAATCACAATGCGTTGAAGATTAAGACGCAGGCACAGCAGACACCGTTGGATTTGGCCAGCCTTAAGGGACACAAACAGCTAATGGCACAGCTGTGCCGGCTGGAGAAGGAGCGCTGTCGCAAGCCGCATCCACGCGGTGGTCTCGTTAATCTATCCATGAATCTGGAGGAGGAGCCGGGCTACAGCGTCTATGAGCTGGAACTGCAGCGCCGGCAAGACGGCGTCTTTCTGCGACCCGTTCCGCTGCACAGGTAAGCAAAATGAAGAGACTTTGCTAGCATTTATTTATTTATTTAACGCATCTTTTTTACAGCAATCAAAGTCCGCCAAATAACAGCAGCCGCTACTCGAAGCGATCCTCCATTGACAGTGGCATTAATATGGATATGCGCACCAAAACCGGCAAGGCGCTGGCACGACTCCATGGGTGAGTCCCGTTGATCTATATTTTAAAGTCTTGCATTGCTGTAATTCAAGCAAATCAAGTAATTGCGCTTGCAAATCATGTGGCTTGCTTGGCCAGAAGTCTATTCAATCAAGTTTGTAAAATTTAAAGTGCAGACGAGAAAACTTGTAGAATAACTTGTTTACACTTTTAAGTGATCCTTTCAATCAAATCAACTTACAAAGCTTGCAAATCAAGCAAATCAAATAAAGTTGCGTTATCCAAAACTTTCAATTGGCGACGCAAAGCTTGATTTGTTTGGCTTGCTGTGACAAGTCACTTGAAGCTTGTTAAATAACTTGTTTACACTTTCAAGTGATCCTTTACCACTTCAAGCAAATCAACTTACAAAGCTTGCAAATCAAGTGGCTTGAATTAGAGATTTGATTTACAAAGACTGCAAAGTGTATTCAAAACTTTCAATTGGCGACGCAAAACTTGATTTGTTTGACTTGCTGTGACAAGTCACTTGAAACTTGCTAAATAACTTGTTTGCACTTTCAAGTGCCCCATTAGCCCAGAGATGGTTAATCAAGCTCTCTCTCTCATTTATATTGTAGCAACTTTGATGGACATGACAACTATGCGCTGGGCGTAGATTCGCCGCTGGACTCGTTGAGTGGAACCAATTGTTCGGGCTTGTTATCGCCACTGCGCAAAATGGACTTTGCACTTTGTAAGTTTTTTTGGGGCAATGCATGCGCTTTAAAATCTTTTAGACTACTCTCAAATTGTATTGCGTTTCGAAATGCTTAAACACCTCTCGCCTAAATTCACAACCAGGCGAGGTATCCACGGGCGAGTCGAGTCCCATACACAACATCGACAAAGATATCGATTGCGATGACATTTCGACGAGTGTGACCGACGTAACCATAAACAATGAGCTCAACGATGCCGTCGTAGGTCAGTGACAATATGCACACAGAAAAAGGCCTGTCCAAAACAAAAAACAAAAAAAAAAACCAACTACTACTTAAAACAATAACTAATACTATAACTATGCTAATACTTTGTAATCGTTATCTACTCGTATCGTATCGTATTTCGTATATGCTCGTTAACGACGGGCCCATCAAATCTAATGCATATGTGTATATGTACATGTTATAGCTACCATATCTAAATATGGCTGTCAATGTTGTTCGTTAATCGTTGTTGCTGTTGTTGCTAATTTTGTTGGTTCTTTGCATATTTATACTACTTGTACTTCTGTGTTATACATAATACATAAATACACAAATACACATGTACTACACATACATGTCTACTTACACATATACAGTTGTGCTCACAATAATATGTGCGTTACAAAAAAAAAAATTTATTTTCTCTAGTTTCTAAAATAAAATTGTGTTCTTAAAGAACTTTGTCAGTAAAATCCATTATATTCGAAATTGATTAAAACTAAAAAGTTATAAATTCTTCAAAATCCTATATTATTTTAAGGAATTATGAAAATTCTTGTTATAATTGTTTAAATAACCTCTTTAGCTACCATATTTAACAATTAAAGAAAAAAAATTAAAAACAATAAAACATTTGTAATTTAATAGTAAGTGCATCTATTATTATGAGACCAACTGTATGCATACATTTTTCACATTGGTGTTTCTCACAGTGCTCTACCTATAGAGTCCTTTTGAATAGAGTCTGCTGTAACGTCTACTAATATCTAATCTATGTAAATGTTCGTTTTGATGTTGATTGCTATTGCTATTGATGTGTATGTGTATGTCTGTGTGTGTGTGTGTGTGTGTAAATATATGCATATTCATATGAATATAGACACATTTTAATATGAATATGCATGTGAATATGAATGAGGAATGAGGTTATGGACTGATGTAAATAAGTATATTACATTCAGCATATTAATATGATTAGAAACTAACCGTAAATGTGCGTTTTATCGATGTCCACACATGCATACAATATTATACTAAATAGACCTTAAACCCAACAACTAACTAACTAATACTCGTAAACACATGCCGCCTAGTTAGCCACGAAATGTGAAAAATCAAATACAAATCTCTGTAAATATATGTCCAAAAATGTACTCTATTGTAAATATATATGTATATTAACTTGTGTGGGTACACAAAACAGGCACAACAACAAAACCACACACAATCCGAGGGCAGTTTAAGAAGTGGCAAGTGTTTCGCTGTTTGGCTAACAATACATAATATTAATTTTTCAAATTATTTATGTTTTAGTTCAATAACAAAACTTGTTAAACTAATTATTGATTAACAAACATGAATTTGAGTTCTTTTTTTAAGAATTCAATTTGGCACAAGTTTAGTTTATTAAAATAAACAGCTCTGTTTCTAGTTCCACAATTCCACAGAAAAGCGTGTAGTATATATTTTCTTTTTTAAATATTAAAATTTTTAAACAATTCAAATAAGTTCAAGTTTATTTTCTATATTTTCAAATTGATATGTTTATTAGAATATAAATAGATAACAAAACGTTGTGGTTTTTGGAACAGTTACAAGTGAAATTGTACAATTTAGCTGAAAGTATGAAGACTATTGGAGCATGGCTGATTAGTTCATTTTGGTAGTTCAAGCGGTAACTTGTTGAGCTGCCCTCGTTAACTGACTGTACTGAAGCGCTTGTCGATGTATATTATTCAATTTTAAAACCAACACCAGCATTTTGTAGACTCGTTCTTTAAACTGTAATGCGTGTCCAAGGACTTTGTTTAGCTATGTTTTTTTTTTGTAATATGTTTCGACCTACTTTCAGGGGACTCGGATGCAAAGGTCCTGACGCTGGCAGAGCACATAATAGCAGCCATGCCGGAGCGGATTAAGGTAAGAGTATTGCAATAATTAATTATAATTACAATGCTAATGTTAGTATGTGTTTCCCTTAAACAGAATGAAGCGGATGAAATGATGGTGCTGGGCAGTCCACTAACTGAGCCGCTTACCTCAGAGTCCTCCGCGTTGACGGATAGTTTTATGGATCCATTGCTCGACTCGCTGCCGAATACGCATTTCGATAGCGATTTTAGTTTTGATTTTCACGATCATAGCTATCGCTATCATGATGTTAGCACACCCTGTTCCAGTCTAAGTCCAGCCAGTTCTGGCCCACTGCAATCGCCAGCCAGTTATTCAATACTGGGCACCGATCCTTCAGTTAGCTCACCCAGTCCGCCGCCATCGACCAAGCAGCTGACAGAGTTCCTGCATGCCTCCAGCATTTCACAATATCCCTTCGAGGCTGACTTCTCCAAGCTCACATTAACGGACACGGAACAGCGTGAACTCTATGAAGCAGCCAAGTGCATACAGAAGGCCTATAGATCCTACAAGGGTCGCCAGAAGCTGGAGGAACAGAATAAGGAACGCACTGCCGCCATCGTTATACAGAACTATTATAGACGCTATAAGCAGTATGCCTACTACAGACAGATGACCAATGCTGCTCTGGTTATCCAGCATGGCTATAGATCGTATCGTAGGAACAAACGCTTCAAGAAGTCACAGCATATGTCTACTGGTCTGAGCATGGGCTTGGGATTGGGCTTAGGTCTGGGTATGGGCACGGGCAGCGAACATGGCAGCGTTAGCAGCAATTCACAGTGCCTGTCCAGCTTCTACGATCACTACAAGCAGGATCAACAGCAGCAGCATGAGCTCAGCTCACAGCCCAGCACACCAAAGGAGACTAGTCCTTCGGGTCCTTTGAAGTAAGCATTACTCCATAAATAACACTAGACAACAAACTAATACTAATGTCATCCCCGTCTTGACTAGAAAGAACAGCTATCTTAGATCAAAAATCTATAGAAATCCAAAAAGAACTTCATACTAAAGCTCTATTTTTGTCCAATTGTTCCTATGACAGTTATATAATTCAATTAGCTTATTTTGATTTAATTGAACCAATTTGTAAAAGTTGGTATATATGTTGATATATACCATAAGATATATATCGCAGTCGGGTGTATTCGACTGAAACGTTCTTACTTGTAAAAAACATAATGAAATTTTGATTTGCTTTATGATATGAGAACATAATCTGGCCTTTATCAACAATTTAAAAAAGTCAAATATATTCGATCGGTAAGAACAAATGTGTGTTAAGGTTGCACTAAACCTATATCTTCTATATTTGTATAGCTGGTACACAAGTTTTATATAGAGATATGTTTCTAATTGGAATATGCGACTTAAACTATGTTTTTGCAGAGGCAAAAGAACGTTTATATTCCGTATTTAAAGTATAGTTAAAGTTATTGACTTACAAATTATGTTGCCTAGTATTATTATTTGAAAAGAGAATCAAAAATAAAATAATATTTGAATTCTTTTCAATTGTAGGCGTACATATTCACAGTCTACACAAAATCAAGCTGCCCGAAAAATACAACAGTTTATGAGACAATCACGCATCAAGTAAGTAGCGTTTAAATTTTTTTTAGTTTAAGCCTTATATATATATATATATATATATATATATATTGTAGTTAAGGTCTGTTCTCATTCCCGATATCCGTAAATCAATTGAAAAAGTATTGGCTTTTGTAAAAAAAAACTATTTGTAAACAAAAACAGAAAAGCTCTTATTTTATTAAAAATATCAGATTAAAAAGTATTCGAAATTAAGAACAGATCTGAATAATCTTGTTTTTTAATTGAAACTTGATGATAAACTATAAAACTGATTTTGCACGCTAGCATTTGGGATGGCAACTTGACGACTTTGGTAAGATCTAAGTGGTGTTCTCTTCTAAATGGTTATTTATTTAATAGTTTCAGTTGAACTTATTGAAAATGTCTTTATTGAAATATATACTAATTGAATGAATATATTCCCAACTTTAGACTACAGAGAGAGCGAGCCGAAAAAGAGAAGCTGGTGCACCAACGCAGGGCGGAATACCTTCAAAACTTGCAGTTTCAAGGACAGCAGGAAATGTCAGTTTGCCATAATGAAAATGGGTATGTTTGAATGATTTACTACAAGTTGTAAACATGCATATATAATATAGATGTGTATATATATTTTTTATAGGAACTGCACTCAGAGCAGCGGCAACAACAATCTGCAACAAATGCAATCCAATCAATGAGCGCAACTTGCAACTGAGTGAACTTAAATATATATAAATTGATATATACAATTAATATATATATATATATATATATATATATATATATATATATATGTATATATAGGAACGATAAAACTATGTTCAATAAGAATTTATTAATAGCTTTAACAACTGAGTGAAACTTTCTACTTTCATATTTGTTTATTAAGACACCAGCACCTCTTGTAGCGAAACTTTGTTTCTTATTTATATATACTTCTATATATACTACATATATATATACTAGTAGCAAGATTTTGCACTTTTATTCATTTGCATAACGAATTTTAACTACCTACGAAAACTTTTTAGGTTAGTGGTTTTTATATATATTATATATTATACTTAATATCTTCGAGAGCTCCAAGCAGTTAATCGATAACTACTTTTCCATATATTTGTCAACTCAAAAGAACTTATTAAACGAAGCCTTCGAAAACACACACAACTTTTTAACTCCAAGTGTAGTGAAAAACGTAGTCTATAATACAATAATAAATACATATATTATGCCTAAATAGTTACATTTGTATATAATTAGTTATAATGCCCAACTAAAGAAAAAAAATCCCTATACTATATGCTAGTCTATTTATTATTACGAAAAAAAAAACAATTTTTGATTCAGCTCTGCGAACTAAGCTTGTTTCTAAAACAGCCTCCGTCAGCCTGTCTTGATCTAAAGCATTAATTCTCGATTTTATTATAGTATGTAGTACTATATATACTATATATAGTTAGTAACTGCGCTTTAACCCTTAAAAGCTCAGCTCTAAAGTCCAAATATTGTTGTTAATTTCTAAAATACAACAAAAAATACATATGTATATCATGTTAAAAACATTTCTAGTTGATTTCTCTTTCTTTTTTTTTTATATATACATACCTAACTACTATATATACTTATAAGTATATCATATGTAATACAATTAATGAAATTCTATGCTAATTTTGTTTTTATGCAAGTACTTAAAGCTAGTTGAAAATTGAAATTTATGCATGCAAATCTTTTGAGAAAACCAAAACCAAAATCGCTAAATCGAACTATATTTAAAACTATTGTTCAACTTTTAACTGGACCCAGCTAAATGTAATAGTTAAAATTAATTAAGCAGACACAAAACACACAATTTTTTCAAAAGAACAAAAAACAAAAGAAAAACTAAATGGTAACAATACAAGAATTTTTGTAAATTATTTTTGTCCGTCCACATTGTTAGCTTTCATAAAACATAAACAAATAAATATATACACAATGATATATACAATATAAAGAATGAAACTAAATACTTATACCACATAGTAAAACACACATTTTAATGAAGCGTTGAAGTTTAAGTAGACACAACTAGCAACTATATATGTATATATAACTATATATATATATATATTATTGTATGGTTCTGTACTTAAACATTAAGAATCTGCTTCTAAAGAATTATTGAACCTCGTACATACAATTTATATAGACATACCTCCAGCACGCCTCAGACATTAAAAAAGAAATAATTCTTGTCATATATTGTAAATCTAAACTTAAATATATTGAGAAAAACAAAATATAAAGCTAGCTATTTTCGGAGTGCCGAAGATATATACTCTTGCAGCTAAGTTTTTCAAACAAATTTTGAGATATCTATAAAACTGGAACAGATATAACGTAAAGCTAAGAATTGTTTAGTTTGTTCAAGGTAGCTTTAAAAAGTATAAGTTTTTAACAATGGTTGTTCCTATGAAAACTATGTATGTTTATGTTATAGATATCCAATTCGATCGGCTGATAAGTTAATGAAACCTTCTGCAAGAGTATAAAAATGAAGCATAATTTAAGAAGAAGCTCGTTCTTCTTATGCGGCAAGGAAAATACTTGAAAATAATTAAAGTATTGAAAAACACACATTCACACAGACACAGACACAGACACACACAATGTATTTCAATTTCTTGCTAGTTAAAAATCAAATCAAATTCATTTTGATACTGTTGGGCAAATGTGCAAATAACAAAAGAAAACTCCATGCAATTGGGCTGTGAGTTACTCTATACACATACATATGTACTATATGATGATGGAACCCTATAGCAAGGGTTTTGTGGAAATGTAAGCATGTATAAGGCACAGTTGTTAAAAGGCTATATCGAATGCCAATCTGAGATCTATTTAATTGTTAACTATTTAACTATGTCGTAAAACCTTCATTTGCACCTAAATCTGAACTTGAATTGCATTTGAATTCTTTATTACTTAACTAACGTATGTTTAAATCGACACTAATCTGAAATGAAGACTTAAAAGATATTCTCTACTTAATGACTTATAAACAAATTGCAATCAATTTTAGAGCAAATATAACTAAAAAACCAAAAAAAAAACAAAAATGTTACACGCTCTTTTGTTACTCGTTAGTCAAAACAAAAACAAAAAAAGAGTGTAAAAACTGTTTGCAATATTTGCACATAAATACTTAATACTACTATATAATTACTACACACACACTTCCAAAAATACAACACACACACATCTACACTAAACCAATGAAAATGTGGGCGTGGCAAGCATTCACAACGGAGCCCATATTGTGTTAAAAAAAAAGTCTAGCAAAATAAATGAAAAATGAGAAAAAATTACATAAAAATAAAAAAAATGCCAAACGGCAAAGAAAAACTTAAAGTACCTTAAGCCAATTGGCACTAAAACTAAAATCTAATAAACAATTTAATTATAAAAAACAATATAGTATCGTAAAACCAATATAACTATCGTATATAGAAATATTCAAAACTAAACGAATGAATTATAAAAATGCCCTTTCTAGTTTCTTAAAACTTCCTTTTTCCAACTGTTTTTTAAGGTATATAAACACACAACTACAACTAGAAACACAACAACAACAACAACAACAATTTTATACTTACAATTTATTATAACTAAAGTATAAAATGCTGTATATGTATTTGATATTTGATATTCACATATCTGTTGTATTATTGGAGTACCCCTTTTACAGATAGATTTCGTCCTAAGAACTTTCCAAGTGCTATCCCAAAAAAATAAAAACAAAAAGCATGTACATTCTTCAAAACTCTAATATAAACTCCAGATCTAAGTCAATACATTTTTAATGAAACACCAACTTATTTTATTGCCTAACTGTATGAATTTTGCACCCGACTTAGACAAATGATATGAAAAAAAAACATGGAAATTTGCAAAATTTGAGAAAGAAACTGTTAACTCAACTTTTATGTCACAAGAAAATATAGCGTAAAACTTTTTAAATATTATACATACGACATTATATGAAAATAATTCAATATGAACCTATATACATACATATATAACTAAATTTAAATATACAAGCAACCAGTAAAGGATGATTAACGTCAAATAAACGTATTATACATATATATATATATATATGAACGCTATATGCATATTGTAAAACGACTTTCCAGTTTATGTAAAATTGTAATTACATTCAATAAAGTTTAATTCAACACTTTAGTTGAACTGAAGCCATTCACATTTACTACTTCAAAACAACCAACAACTTGGCTTACCAAGTCAAGCAATTCAAGCTTTTAGTCAGTGCTTTAAAGCTTGAAGACTTGCTTGATTCCAAAATGACAAGCCAAGCAAGCGAGTGCAATTGACTTGAAAATTAAAGTGTTTCATTTGTTGCTTTTCAGGCCTAAATTATTGAAATTTAAAGTGGTAAGAAATGCATTTGTTAAAGACTCTTAATTTTAACTAGCACTAATTTGTTGCATCCTGTCACACCTACGATTAAGAGCTGAACTCAGTCTGTATCCCGCTGAGGCAAACCCTCTGCCTGCCCGAGAACTTAACAAACCAATTAGTAATCAGTTAATCTATAGCCGCCAAAAGAACTGGCGCCAGCCTTTACTTAACCCTGTTTTTGTTTTTTAGCCCTTATCTAGTAGAAAGTAACATGCAACATGTGGCAAAGAGCGTACCTACCTGCCACTCAACAGCTGCATGCAACACAACGTAAAGCAACGCAACATTTTCCTTTTGGGCTCAATTAACACCTGTATCTGCAACTTGATAGGTTTGTATTTGTATCTGTATCTGTCGGATGCGCATTAGTTGCCTCCTTCCTCTGTCCACGCCTCTGCCCTTGTTTTATAATTACGAACACAATGCAAAATGGCAACGCATTTGCCATTGCCTTCTTAATAAATGTTCGACCTTTGCAAATGTAATTGGATGCTGTTGATTTTCCTATTGCTGAATCTAACGCCCAAAGCCTTTCCTGTCTCTGCTTTTCCAGCTCAATTTACACCTGCTTCACGAGGCAATCACAGCTTAGCCCAATTTTCCAATACCATATACAAACATCATAACAAGTGCCTCTCATGACAAATGCGATATGACGTTGAGCAGGAACAGTATAATGTTCTTCAAATATGATTAGACTTGCGCAACATAGTTCAAATCAACGAACTAGTTCTGCTGTTCATATGAGTTTTGTTCGTATTATATGAATTTATATTGTAGTTGAACTGAAGAAGTGTGCTAAAGGTACAAGCAGGAACTTCTTTTAATGTATGCTAGTTCCTGTCGATTTCTTCCAAGCAGTTCATTTAAATTAATCACAAATAAAATAGAAAAAAAAGAAAATTTTACCTAATTTTCTATTTGTCTACACTTCAAGTATTCAAAGAAACATAATTAATATTTCGAAAATATATAAATAAAAAGTAGTTAAAGTTCAGTCAGACAGGCTTACAATCCAGTTTGGTACTTTTAAGCCGAAAAGGGTACATTTCAGTTTGGTACTTTTAAGCCGAAGAGGGTACATTTTATTTAAGAATTTGGTACAATTCAATTTTGCAAGTAGGAAACATTGACTACAGTAAGCGCAAGGGAAATAGTAAGCTCGCTCGCACTCCCTCTCTCAACTCTCAAAGCAGAAGCGAACGCAGAGAGCGCGTTTATATGCGAACAATTGGAATGAGAGAGGACGAAAGATGTTAAGAGGTTCGCATTTACATACATACATACATACATAAAGACTCGTACGTGTGTGTTCATTATGCCGCGTGGTTTCAAGAAGTTCGGAGTGCAATGCCTTAAAACCGTGAAAATTAACGTTTCGATAAAGTCTTGTGAATAAGTTGGGTGTGAAAATGTATAACGCGTTTAAGAATGCTTTGAAATCGATTCGCGTTTAGCATTTTTAAACATTTGCGTCTTATTGTTTTGTTAAATTGCTGCTTTTCTCAATTGGAAATGGCGTCAATGGAATTTGTTTACTTTACAGAACTGATTGGAATGTGAAGTGAGCAAGCTGGTTGGAAGCTTGGAAATATGCACTTGGAATCTGTTTTGAATACAGTGCAACAGTGATGAAATATAAGAAGAAACTGTGTCCCAAAAATTGAAGTCATAATCTTATCTAAAATTCTGCGTAGAAGGTAAGCTAAATGTAATCTGTATAGTTTATTTTATCTTTAGCCGTGAAAATTGAAATTACATTTGTGATTATATTCAAAACTGAACCTTTTTTGATTAATTGGATTTAGTTTAAAATGAAAGAAATATTATATTTTCGTTTCTTAACAACTTTATTTTAATTTCTAACAAGTTTTTTTTTTTTTGTTTCTTAAATTTCAATTTATTTTTATTCTCTTTTCGAATTTGTTCGCTATACTATTTGATTTTTTATCATTTGGAATCTTAAATTTAATTCAAACTAAACTTCCTAATGTTTAAATTGAAGCAAAACTATTCTGTAGGCTTTGTTTGACTTTTTTTTGGCGAATGAACTGAAACTTTGGGCTCAAAACTGGTTTGCAGCGTTAATTGAACGAGTTAGCCAATTGGACTCAAAAGAACAATACAAATGAACTAGTAAATGAACGATCGTTTGTTCAAGCGAACCTATTTGAAATGATTTGATCAACTAAACAATCTTCAGCTGCTTGTTTCTCATTGTGGCCAGGGCTGCACAGATAGCCAAGTTCAAGTTGCAGACCTGAGCAGCCCTGAACGCTAAGATCACGATCACGATCACTACAGTGATCAGTGATCAGTCATCAGGGATCATTACAGTGCCTGTTGCTTGTTTGCTGACACTTTGTCCAGAGAGCCGAGGCCAACGGAAACACCATGGGGAAATGTGAAACGAAGCGTTGCTATTGTTATTGTTTTTGTTTGGCAATGCCGTTGTTGACCGTTGCCTGATACCAACAACAACATTACCAAAAATAAATAAACAAGCCAAATTGTTTATAAAAAGATTTTTATTTCGCCCTAATATAAATTTGTTTATTAGCTGGAAATTTGTAGTTATTCATTATTGTTTCACGGTTCTGATTTTATTGTGTCTTGGAAAGTTGCAGCTATTAAACCAGTACTATTCATTAAAAGGTTCCATACGCTGATTTTATGTATTATTTTTTTTATTTTATTATATTGGGTATATGACGAAGCTATAAATCAAATAACTTAAGCTACAAACGTTGCAATAAAAGTAAAGAATTTATTATATTTATTTAAAAAAGAAACTACTTTTAAAAATACCAACTTTTCTTAAATAAAACTTTAATTATTTTCAGTTAGAAAATTTTTGTTGTTTTCCGAAAAAGTAAATCAAGATTTCTGACACTATTATCGACTGACAAATACAATGTTAGAGTTTCGTGTTTGTAATCAAAAAGCGATTAGCTGCCATAAAAACGCCCATTAAATAATTTTGTATCTTTTAATTTAACAATCTTAGCACATAATAAAAAAAAGTATTGTTAAATCTTGCATCAGACATCAGACTTTGTTGTGGTATGTGGGTCACATCAGATCAACTTTGATTGAAGTCTGCTTGAATAGGTTATACTTACATCAAGAATCGACACAGCTGTCACGAATAACAATAATTGGCCATTTGATAGAGCACTTTACAACTGGGCCATAACAATAATAATAATAATAAAAGGTATAATAACAGCTATTGTTCAGTTGGCTCATCTTTCTAGGAACCAATTTCCACTTAATGCCAGACGATGAGTCACGTTTGCAATCTACTATAATCAAAATGTACTCACAATCGAAACTAACTATTGCACACTGTGCCAAACAACAATGGGCTTTCAATATAGCATGACAAACACCTGTTGCTTATTAAAGCCAAAGGCGTATGCAGTATTTCCGCAAGGGGGGTTAAGTTCAATATGATCCTTGATTATGATGCAAATGGGGAAGAGCAGCAAACAGACAGATTGTCAGACAAATTTTCAAATTTTTCAAAATTAAAAAAAAAAGTAATGTTGATATTATATCAACTGAGCTTGTTCTTTGGAAAATTCTGTCGGGTAACGTGAAAAATTCGCGGGAAACTGTTGAATGAAACTTTTTAGTTAATCATACGATCAGGGTCAAGCTCATTTTCAAAGATCTACCATGACGGCATACCAATTTTCTGGAACATAAGGGGTTGTAGTTGTATAAATGCCCCCCTTTAGCTATGCCCCTGGCATACAGCTCACTGTGATTTGTTATGCTATAGCAGTATTATTAGCTGTCAACGCTTGAAAACAAAACTGTGTAAATTAAGTTAATTGCATTTAATAAGCTGCATAGAGTTATGTACTCATCGTAGTTGCCAACGAATGTTATTTGAAATAACATAAATACTGCAAACATTTTGTACTATTATTAAAGCCAAGATCAAGATAACGTTTAAAGAAACGCGACGCTTGAAATGAACACACTTCAATATATCAATTAAAGGTGACAGATGAATCCAAGAAATGCATTAGAGCTTGGCTTTAAGAAGTCTCTCTTAACATCCGACTCGACTTGTATCCCCCCCCTAACCCAACCGACCCCCTCTTAGCCAGCTCTTTGGCAAGTGTCAAGCTGTGTTTGTGACTCTGGCTAAAACGGCTACCGTATGTTAAAATATCGCGTGGCAGAAGCACCAAAGTTGACGTTGAATGTGAAGTTGGCCAGTTGAAACACAACTTCAAATTTCCCAACTCCAACTGTGGCCAGCAGGCTGTAAATAACCGGCAATAAATTACTTTGAACAAATACTTGTGACAAAACAACATAAACAACAACAAAACGAAAAATCCAAATACAAAAAACACTTTTCTGAAAAAATAGTGAGCTGTTAATGTTGATGTTGATGTTAATGCTGATGTTGATGCAATTGCAAATTTAAACAAGTTGTAAATTTGTGTGAAACAAAAAGCGAAGCAAATAACAAATTGCCATGCAAAAAAAAAACAAAAACACTTGTAACTACATCATTTTTATACCCTTGCAAATGAGTATTATAATTTTGTAACGATTTGTGTAACTCATCAAAACTTAAAAGTTAAGAATCCGATTAACTATACATGTACATTAGGGCGGGTCATTTTTTGTTTTGTCACCAAGCGTCCACCAGAATCGGAAACTATGATGAATTCTAAGAATATTTCACCAAGAAACTATGGGTCTAAAATTAATTCCTACCTCCCGCTGAGTAGCATAAAGATTTCAGATACATTAGAGTGGGTCATTTTGAGTTGAGTTTTCGCATATTCGTATATGCATGCTGATCCAATTTTATTAAAATCGGACGAATCTATATTATTGCTGTCATGGGTACATTGATAAGAAATTGCAATTTTTATGATGCTTTTTTAACTTTTCTTCAATTTTATTAACACATATAGAAAAAATCGTTTAAAATATTTTTTTTTTTACAAAATACTTTTCTGCAAGAGCATATAACTTTGGGAGTTGCTTTGTTTTCGTGTCTTAAAACGTTTTTTGTTCAAAGTGCGCTGACAAATCACCTGTTGGGCATTTGATTAATTTAGTAGAGTTCAGTGAAGGAGTTTGGCTAACAAAAGTTCTTGACATTAGCCCAGTGGCGGGAACGGTTACGGGAACGGGCCGAGTTGAGTCGAGCCGTTAACACGACTTTTACCGGCATAAAGTAATTGATTTGATTGCCATCAAATTGAGGAAAGCTTTCCCAAGCCATTATCATTCATAATAATGGGCTTTAATGGCCTGAATGACGACTCACAGACCCAGACTGAAACTCAAAGTCAAACTCAAACTCAAACTCAACACACAAACTGAAACTCAGACTCAGACATGAATTTGTTTTTTTGTTGCCGCAGTCACGTGCAAGGATCAGTCATCAAACATGATGATCATTGCTCACTTGCAACATGTTGCAACCAACCAAACGCTAACAGCAAACATATTTTAAAGCGAGGGCCAACTGAATAGTTGCTGCATTCGACTGAGCCTTGTTTGTGTGTTTGATTTTATAAATTGTGTTTTGAACATACGTCTGTATCGGCCTGTTTGGACTACTATTACATATAGCTGACCTAGGAATAATCGGTAGAAAAAACGAACTTTTTTTTAAGTTTAAGCTGTACATGGTTATGGATTATCGAACTATATCTTATAGCGGTTAGAGAAAATATCGGTTTAAAAATTAGTTTTTATACTCTTTTTTTAACTTTTTTGAAAAAAAAGGAAAAAAGAGTATATTGGGTTTGTGAAATGTCCGTCCGTCCGTCTGTCTGTCCGTCTGTCCGTCTGTCCGTCTGTATGAACGCAGGTTTTTTCCACAGTTTTGAAGCTAGAGCAACCAAACTTGGTATACGTGTTGGTATATACCATAGTAAGACAAAGTGTCAAGATCTCCCCCCCACCCCCACCCCTTCCCCCACA
The DNA here is from genome assembly GCA_949708635.1 of Hirtodrosophila cameraria. Lineage (NCBI taxonomy): Eukaryota > Metazoa > Arthropoda > Insecta > Diptera > Drosophilidae > Hirtodrosophila > Hirtodrosophila cameraria. The sequence goes on from OX453089.1 coordinate 1,714,633, forward strand.
AACCGCAAAAACCTATATCTTCCACAGTTTTATAGCTAGAGTAACCAAATTTGGCACAAGGGCTACTTATCACATCCTTCATTGATCTGGCAAAAAAAATTCGGTCACGCCCACCCCCGCCCCCACAAATAGGCAAAGTCTGTATCTCCCCCACCCCTTTAGCTAGAATCACCAAATTTTGCAGGTTGAATTCTGTTGCCCTATTTAATAGATTGGATAAAAATATTTTTGCCACGCCCACCCCCGCCCTTGCAATCAAGCAATGTTTGTTTCTCCCAAACCTGTAGAACAGGCCCAACCAAATTTTAATTGAAAAAAACTTTAAAGATTTGAGCAGAAATTCAATTGCCACGCCCACTGACTCCGCAAAGAGGCGAAAAAAAGAGTATATCGCAGTCGGGTGCATCCGACTGCAACGTTCTTACTTGTTTTCTATAAAACTTTTTTGTTTCTCAAACTATCTTAGCCAAATTTAATTATTCTGCGTTTTAGTATTTTTTTGACATGCTGATCAAGTTTTATCAAAATCGGTCGAAACTTAAGTTTTCTGCGAGGACTTGTATAACTTTTCTTTCTTGTTTTATATTTTATTTTGTTGCTAATAAAAACCAGCAGTAAATTAAGGTTTAAACATTTTAATACTATTTCGTTGCTTACAACTTTTGCCAAATTGCGTTTCTTGTCTGAAAATAAAATCAAGTACGTTAGGCGCAACATTTTGAACAGCCCTCGGCAATGCAGCCTCCTCGAACATAGGTCAAACATGTTCGCAGCGGCAGCTGATTGAATAGTTTTTTGTGTTGAATTTCGTTCAACTGGCAGGTTGGCAGTTCTTATACGACATTCGCGTTCAACGGTTGACCCGGGTCCCAAAAAAGAAAACAAAAAACAAAAAACACGATTCCGAACCAGAAACCAAAACCGATACCAAAACCGAAACGTCAACAAAAAAGCGAACCCTGCTGCGTGTTGTGCCGTGTGTTAAATCTTAAGCCATTGTCGGCTCAAATCTTTAATTGTGTCACTAATGAGCCGCATTTATGTTAATCTCGGCACCCGGGAAGCCTTTGCCTCAGTCACAAGATCTGCTCTAACGATCAACGATGCCGACTGCGACGGCGACGGCGACTCTCTTCTGTTCCTGACCAGGCTACAGACGCATCTTTATCGAGCTGTCGCGCTGTGAATTAACATACAACATTCAACACACATTCAAACATTCATTCGAGTATTCGTTTTTGGTAGTTTTCACCTGCTGCGCCGTTTATGGTTATTGCCGCAATTTGGTTGTGACAGTCGGAGGCGCTTTATCATAAATTAAAAAGTCGTGTTGTTGCGGACAGACACAACGGACGGACACTTTGGACACTGTCGTCGTGTGGCAGCTTCTTCTTCGCCTGCCTCAGTGCGTGTGCGGCTCAATCCTGATGAATGATGCAGCAGCAGCTCAGAAGTTGTTGTTGAAGCCAGTCGACTCAACTTATTTGCATGAATGAAACGCGAATGGTGATAAACGAGCACTGGCCTGAGGTCTAAACAGTTAGTGTAGATCACCAAAGATCACTTCAATCATACAATCGATGACTTAATTTAAGTTGGCAGTGAGTGAAGATCATCAGTTGCTGAAAGTAGATAGCAATTACTTTAATAAACGACATAATTGAAGCTTAAAACAGTTACTAAAGATCACTAGTTGCTTTGTTTTGAAGTATAAACAGTGATTGAAGATCACGATCACTTTGATGATCACTTAATTTAAGATTCAATAAGTGTGTGACAAGTGAGTGAAGATTGATCAGTTGAAAATAGATCACAATTACTTTATGAATAACATACTAAAGATCACTGGTTGCTTAAATTGAAGTCTAAACAGTGAGTGAAGATCACGATCATAATAACTAAATATCACCAATTTCTTGATTTGAAATCTGCTCTAAAAAAAAAACAATCACTTCATTCGATGACTTAACTTAAAGTCTAAACAATCACTTAAGATCACCTGTTGATGAAGATCACAATCACATACATCATACAATCTAGCGATGACTTAATTTAAAAGCGTGGAGAAGCTCATAAAAAAAGCCGTCTAACAGAGAAGGTGCTAATTAGCATATGAATAAATACTACAAATAAATAAAAATCAAATTTCGGCAACGCATTTCTCTACAACTCACATAAAAAAGCACAGACTTAATTTCGGTTTCAGTCGAGTTTCTTGTATTTTTTGTATTTTTATATTTATTTGCTGCCGTCTGCTCTTTCGGATCATTAACCATATAATAGGCATCCAATAGCTGCAATAACTTTGGTATCGTCTCCAATGGCAGCGATTCATCAGTAAATATTTAAACTAGAGATCCAGCGACTCATAAAAAAACCAACCAAACCAAGCAACGATAACAACAACAACAAAAAGAAAATAAGAGTATAAAAATATAGAAAATGCCAGCTGTAATTGTGCCAAGCTCAACAAATAGTTTTCTATTGCGACTTCTTAAGTTTCAAATCAACACTTTTAGTGTGAAAAGAATATGATGATACTCGGAATCAGAATCGGAATTGGAATCGAAATAGTACTCGGAAATAGTACTTGTAGTTGTATTTGTGTGTGCCTCGCGTTTTCTTCTTGTACGACGTAGTCATGTGGAAAATACACAACAAACTCTTGATATATTTACTCTGGATTATGGAAATAAGGTATAGTAACAAGAAATGTTTTCAAATTAGTTAAAGCTTAACATATCTGATAGATGCATATCTAATGCAAAATATCAAAATTTCTTAAATTTCTCTAAAGTAAATGAGCATATTACAAAGTAATATATAAAGTTGAATTACAAGCTAATCGAACTAACTAAACATAAATTTTAAATCATTTTAGTGACAATTTAAACTAAGTCAGAGTATAAATCGTTTCGAATTGAGATACAAACTAAACACAAATAGATAGATAGCTTTTCTTACTGGTTTATCAAAACAAGATCTGGGCCAGTTGACAACTGTTTCCTCTGTGGTATCTTAAGCTAAAATTCACTCACTCTCTCTCTCTCTCTCTCTCTCTCTATCTATCTCTGTCTCTGTATCTGTCTCTCAATGGAGGCAATTTGGGCGCAACATGAGAGACAACAGTTAAAATCGCTACAATCGCTAATTTTGATCTGGGAAACTACAGCTATACAAGGAGATGTACATACTTATGTATGTAAATGTAAATGTAAATGTAAATTGTTATCTCTCTCCTGCCGCCCAAACAGAAAACGCCCAATCTCAGCTTGGATTCAATGCGATCCAATCCGAGATGCGACGATCCGATCGTCGATTCTAGTTGCAAGAAGAAAGCAGGCGTTGCAATAAAATCTCAAAAAAAACAACAGACAGCGGGAAAAACGCTGAAAAATCTCATTAAAATGGGCAATTAAATGGCAACAGCAGCAACTAAAACAAACTGACAGACAGACGAATAGACTAAAAGACAGACACAGACTTAAAGACAGAGAGACAAACAGACAAAGAGACAGAGACAAAGAGACGAACGACTCATAACGAATGCCATTTTCATTTCCAAGGCGAACACTGTTTGCCAATCAAAGCAAAAGCGACCATGACATACGAATAGCCATTAGTGCTGGAAAAGCCATCGATAGTAGAAACTATCGATAGTATCGATATCGGCTTAAGCCATTTTTTAAGATACAATTACAATAACAAAATTTAAATTCGAATCGCAAATCATGATAGACAAGGCAAACAGAATTTAGATAAATTAAACGAAAACTTAGAAGCTTAAAAAGAAAACTCTTTACTAAACATTTTTGATACATAACAATCTGAACTTTTTTGTAAATATGTGTTAAACATAAAGTATATATGGTCATATAACTTAGTTTATATTCAATCTATAATATCGATGCTCTCGATAATATTGAGGAAGTGCCACAAAATAACAGAAACTTTACTCAGAAAACTTTTAAAAATGAGAAGGTTTTATGGAAAATTAGTTTGTGTTTCATTTTAATAGAAAACACATTTCATTCAATAAAATGCAAAATAAAATAATACAGATATATTCCCATTTCCAATCATTTTTAATTCCGAACTTTTATCGATTTAGTTTTTCTGTTTCTTTTTAAAACAATATCAAATACTTTTCATTAAACTTTCGAAAAAATCAGACTTTTTAAATCGATTTTTCCATCGATATTTGGAGCTCAAAAGAGCTAATAATTTCGATTCCAAATGTTTTGATAGGAATCGGAAATGAGAACAGGCCTGTTAATGTTGGCTTTTACAAACGATTTTGAAATAAATTCGATTTTGCATTAAAAAGAAGCATATTAAGTATCGATATCGATTGTGCATCGATTCTGCCAGCTCTGTTGGCGTTTTCAAGGAGCAACGGGAGCAGCAGCAAAAACAACGACAGCTACAACGACAACTACAACGACAGTTACAACGACAACTGGAAATCAATTTTAGCCATAAACTCATCAACGTGGCTGGCTGTGTTGTGTTGTGTTGTGTTTGTGTTTGGCTGCTATCTAATTGCCTTGGATGCAGTCAGAGTTGTGAGAGAGTATCTCAAAGATACGCGTATCTCAAAGATACAGAGACAGAGCTCGTTGAAGTGGGCTGGGTTGAAAGTGGGCTGATCCAGCAACTGAACACAATGCGCATCAGCAACATGGCTATAAAGTGACTAAAGCCTGCAACAGTTAACAGGTTGGACTCCAACTACGACTCCAACTACGACTCCAACTTAAACTCACAGCTGTGCCTCAAAAGGGTCGTAACCCAGAAACGCTGCTCGTTGCACGTTGCACGTTGCAGCATGTCTTGTAATTGGGTTTATTGCAATTTTAAAGCGACCAAATGGCCAAAACGCTTGTTACAAACATGCACAACAGGAAACAGAGACAAAAAAAAAACAGCAACTGGCCAACTACACTCGTACTACATGAAACATTGAACAATTGCATCTCATGAGCTCAACTGAAACTGAGTAGAGCCTTTTAACGTGCAGACAAACGCTCAAATTGCGATCAAGATCGCCGCATCGTTGCACAGTGGTTCGCGTGTTAAGTTGATTATATGAAAATTCGATTGAGAATACCTGAAGTACGCTATGAACAACTGTTAACAACTGTTATTCTGACTAAAAACAGTCTAGTTTAAAATTTAAAAAAATGCATAAAATATAAAAATTGTTACATATGCATAAACATAGCTTATTCAGCTTTAAAAGCAGCCTTTCAAGCGCTTTTGTGCCACTGTGCAGCGCTGTAAGTTGGCAGTTAAAAGACCAAAAATGGCCTTAAATGCAGTTCCTGTTCCCAGGCAAAGCCAAAGTCAAGTCTAAACTGCGCGGGAGCTGTCGATGGAGATAGTTGGTGGTGCAAGTGGTGGGTTTGGTGGTGCCAGGGAGGGCTGGTGGAGCCACCGTTGGTCGGCGGTTGGTTTTGTACTTTGGATGAGTGATCGACTCGAGCACAAACAAAACTATCTGCGGTTGATCTGTTTGTCTGTTTGTCTGGCCAGCTGGCCAGTTATTGGCCAGTTATTGTGGTTATGGCCTTAACTGTGGCTACATTTGCCAATTGTCCATGACGAACGATCCGCTTTGGCTTTTAGCTATAACATGGACAGCGCTTAGGACCAACTCCAACTCCAGCTCCAACTTCAAGCATACATCTATCTTTCTCTGCTCAATTACGTCGTCGTCTTTGTTGGCCAGGATTGAATGTGCCACAAAATGCTGCACAATTGTTGCTGTTGTTGCTGTTGTTTGTCTGCGCGTGGCAGCGACATATTTCTTGGCATTGGCCAAGGCTCTGCTCTGCTCAGCTCTGCTCTGCTGGACCTGGTCGACAAAAATATTTGTGTTTTTTTATTGATGGCATGTTGAACAGCCTTTATGGGTTTTTTCAGTTTTTTTCAGTTTTTAGTTTTCGCTTTCGCATGGTGATGGTGCGTGGCTCTCCTGAATCTCCTTCTCCTGCTTCAGCTCCTGCCCCTTTGGCAACGCCCACTTTACATGCAGCTGGACCAGCTGGAATGCCACAAGACTTTCAAATGCCTGCCACAAACTCCAACTCCAGCTGAAACTCGGCATCGCATTGTTTGAATTAAATGCGCTTTGTGGCTTCCGCCTCCAATTGGTGCAACTTGGCGCGGCGCTTGACTCGTAAATTTCGCAGCCAGCAGGCAGAGCGCCATCGTCGTCATGAACATGTCAGCAGGCCATGTAATTACCAGCCAGCTTCAGATCTATATCCCTATCCAGCCAGCCTTACACTGCACTCATAATTTCAAGTCTGCTTCAAAGCTGGACACAAACCTACAAAAAAAAAAAACCACCGACGCCTTCATTCCAAAGGCAACTACAAAAACACAGCGGTGGGTCGCTTATTACTAGACTCAATTATACACAAGACAAAATATGCATACACTGTGAAAAATATTGACTAGAAATAATAAAATTGATAATGGCAGCACGCCTTATTTTTATGTTATCTTTTTTCCAAAAAAAACACATTGTTTTGAGTCTTTTAAAAAGTATATTTTGATATGTTAGCTTTAGAAATTATTTCCAAAAAATTTCAATTTGTTGTGTTGAATTTAAAATGCTTCGTCACTAGCGTGGACTGCCGTACACAGTAATATTTTATGTTTTGAGTGAACGTTGTATCGAAATTTTTAGCTAAATACTGCAAAAAAAACATATAATTTTCAAATATTTTTTCTTTTTACGATTTTTAATAAAACTAACTCAAACATAACATAAAACGCAATTGGCAACAATTCGTAAGGAATATATTTTAGATATAGATGTACTGTTTTCTTAATAGCTTTTTTCTTTTTTTCAATTTCTAGTTTTGAATTCTAATTAACTTTTTTAGTTCATCAGAATAATGCATAGTAGTTTTTTTCAGTGCATAAGTGGTAGTAGGAAATTTGATGATGTTAATAATATTAATCAACTTTATCAAAACTTTATTTTCCAACCATGTTATAGCATTATATAGATTGAAGTTCTGCTCATTTTGGATTTTAAATTCTCAATATTGCATTCCAGTTTTTTAAAGTGCATATGGGTAATAACAATTGATATTTCTAAAATGAATTCATTCTTTTTCCAGTAATTCAAGTTATCGTATTATATATCTGCTCATTTTGATTTTCTCGCAGTGCATTTATTGCTGCCCTTTCGGAAGCTGGCTTAAGTCTGGGCTTAGGTCTAAGTCTTGACCAGCGTAACGCTCAAGTTTGTTTTGGTGCAAGTTGTTGTTGTTGTTGTTGCTGTTGTTGTTGTTGCTGTTGTTGTTTGGTCTTCTACGCCTGCGCGTGAAAATATTAAAGTCATATTTTTATGAGGTTCCAAAGTGCGCATTAAGCGTGTTTGTTGTTTTGTTTCTTGTTGTTGCTGCTGCTGTTTTTGGCTTGTTGTTGTTGTTGTTATTGACTGTTGTCGCTGTGCGCTTTCGCATTTATGTTTATGTTGTCGACTGAATGAGCAGCATAAGTGGCCAGGCTCTAAACAACAAAACTCCAGACTTGCAGCTTCAGCTCCAGTTTCAGTTGGAGTTGGAGTAGCTTGCTAATTGGAGCTGCCTGCAAAATGCAGCAAAGTTATGCGACTGGCCTAATCCATTTTTAATGATTCCTAGTCAGCGTAGCCACGTTTATGCTTGCGCCGTCAATTTGATAGCCAGACTACGCTAAATCTCATTGTACCCTTAAAAAGGGTATACAAATTTTGTCAAGAAATATGAAAAACATTGAAAAAGGCGTTGTCAAATGTCAAAAATACCAAAAGATTTCAGGTTTCAGATAGCAAATGGGATCAAATTGATCAGCATCCATAGAATTAATAGTCAAGGAAAGCGTAGACTTCTCTTAAGGACTAAAACTAACAATAATTTTGTAGGGTATTAAAAGTTCGTCAAGCCGTTGAAAGCTGTTCTTGTCTGCTATGATTTCTCGTGTCATTTTCAATGATTAGCCAATGCCCATCGATTTTCGATTTTCGATTTCCAGCTCAATTTGTTTCGAGTGTCCAAAATAGACAGGCAGACCATAATAACCATAAAAACCATCAAATTGTCAACAAAACGAGTTTCAATTTGTTAATGCGAGCCATCATCGTTGCCACAGAAAATGATTATTTCTCGATATTTATATTTACCGTATGGCTGTGATGTGATATATGAATGAGAAGGAACGAGTCGAAACGAGGAAGCGCTAATCTCAAATCAAATTGAAAGCTACTGGAAAAACGCTTTGAAAACTGCAACTAAAAGTGGCATGTTTTTGTTTTTTGTAATTTCAAAAACTTATCATTATATTTTGGCAATATTTTAATGATATACCTGTTTTGTTGTTTTAAGCTAAGCTTGTAATTTAAGGCTTGTGGAAACAAGTTATTTAAAAAACCAAAAAAAGAAACGGAATTGACATCATAGCATCGATTTAGTGATTTATTGCCATTCCAAAATGTACACGTGTAGAAATTTAAAACATATTCAGAAGTTGACAAATTCCCAAAACTGTTGATCTCATTCATTCGCAATCCCATTTTGACGTTGGCAACCCTGTTTAAGAATCAGTGATATCAAGTTCAGGACAGGTCCTTGCTCCCTCACGCATCACACGATGAGCTGGGAATCAGAATCTAAGCTAACGCGAGGGCGGCTTTAGCAGAAGAAAAAAAAAGGGTCACGAAACGAAGGCGAGTCCCATTCCCATTCCCATTGATATAGAGTAGAAGATAAAAGAACTGGAAGACCTGAAGCAACAGCAGCAGTAAGAAGCAGGCATTGGAACAGGAGCAGAGACGGGGTAGGGTTAGCTAGGAGCGGGAAAAAAACAAAGCACAAATCAAGTACACGTGACTTGGACTGTTGACGCTGCTGCCTGCGTAAGTTTGAAGTGGTTCCTTGGCATGTAGATAGGAATGAGAATGGTTAAAGGAATGGGAAGGAATGGGATGAGTTGATGATGAAATTGTCGGCTTTGACATGCAACAGGCAACCGACAACTGGCAACTGGCAACTCGCAACAGGCAACAGGCGATGGGCAACGCGCTTCAAGTGGAAGCGACAAATTAAAAAAAGCACGAAAAGTATGTGAAACAAAACTGAGGCAAACAGCTAAAAGCTAAAGAAATAAAGAAGGAACAGCGATTTGAGTCTAACCGCTGTTTTAATACCCTTGCACAGCAAAGTTATAGAAGTTCAACTTTGGTTCGACTTGATCAAACTATAGAAAGTATAACAAGTTTGTGAATATCTAAAAAGTTATTGTTGTTTCCATGGCAGCTAATAAACATAGAAAGTCTGACTCCGTTCAAATTTGATCAATATATATTAAACCTAAATACACTGAAATGTTTTCTATATTTAAGAAATAGATTTCTTAAAACTAGAAATTGGCGTATTCATTACAAACCAGTAAGAATGCTCTAGTCGAGTGTGCCCGACTATGAGACTCCCTGCGCCCAACTTGCACTTCAAGCAGTTCAACGGCAACACAAGCAAGCAGTGCACTTAACTTGTGCAGTGCCTATCAAACTATTGTTTCTACCTGCTGAGACGGGGGTAATAGATTCTTCCATAACTTTGGTGCTATTTATCCGATCGTGAAGAAATTTACACAGCTGATCAACATTGATACAAAATATATGTGTACCAATCAAAGCTTTATCTTTAAAATTGTGGCTGTGGGAGTCTTTTTCGATTTGCGGGGGTGCTGGGGGGTGCATCCGAAATTTGAAATAAATTTGATCTGCGTATGGTATACAAGAACCTGCATGCCATGTTTGGCGTCTCTAGCTCTTATAGTCTCTGAGATCGACGCGTTCATACAGGCAGACAGACAGACGGACAGACAGACGGACAGACAGACGGACATGGCTAGTTCGTCTCGGTTGTTGATCCTGATCAAGAATATATATAGTTTATATAGTCGGAAATGCCTCCTTCTGTCTGTTACTCACATTTGCAGTACTTTATAACTCCCTTTGTTCAATGGAAATACAAGTCTTCTTCAAAGACAATATAAATTGTTGTGAAAAGTGAGAATGAAAACCTTCAACGGAATTTCACGCCGCAAACTTGCCTGAAAGTCGTTTCTGGAACAGGCATTATTAAATAATAATAGTTTGTAGACGAACATGGCTAGATCGAAGCGGCAGCTTATGCTGATCAAGAACATATATAGTTAATGGTATCGGAAACGCCTCTTTCAATCGCAACACGCATGTCGTGACAATATTACAATACAGAAAGTAAGGGTATTATAAAACAAAAGGCCTCGATGAAAAGAGATTGCTGCTGCTGATTGTTGTTGCTGTTGTTGTTGTTATTGAGGTGGGCATGACGGTCACGCTGTGCGAACGCACGAAAAGCTATTGACTGACTGTCCAACTGACTGTATTACGAAAACTGGACGGATGCGCTGACAGATCGATCAAAAGAGTTTAAGCCAAGTTAAAGTTGAAGGTTGGTGGTGCGTTGTGTGGTTGGAGCCAGTGAAGCATTGAAAGCACTCTGCTTGGACTGGCCCATTGTTGGTCTTCCCCAACTGCCCCACCTTTGCCCCTCCTCCTTCTCCTGCTCTGCCTCGTTGCAGTTGGCTGATCGCATCCTGGCCACATCGCATCACATCGCATCGTGGTCGTGTCTGTTAAACGAGCCTAATTATTAGTTTACTACCAATTTGGAGAGCGGGGCTCGGTTTGGTTTGGTTCGATTTGGTTCGGCATGTTAACAGCATGTACAACAAGTCATGAGCCAAACTGAAAACAACAACAACATTAACAACAAAATAAACAACAACAACATTGCAGATTGAACTGAAAATGATCGTCGATTGGAGCTGCTACAAATCGTTCCCTAAAAAAGTTCGTTTAATCGGTTTAATAAATTGTTGAACTAGTTCGTTTTTCATTGTTGTCGATTTTATTTTTAAAAAATAGTTCTATTTTTTGTGTTTTTTAACTTTTTGTATCGAAATTTCGTTTATCAAAATGGGTCCTAGACGCTATTTTCAAACTTCTCCTAAGTTTTTCTAATTTTTATACTCTGTTTTCCAAAATACAAAAAAAAAGAGTATATTATGAAATGTTTGTCCGTCCGCCTGTCCGTCCGTCTGTCTGTATGAACGCAGTTTTCTTCCACAGTTTTGAAGCTAGAGCAACCAAACTTTGTGTACATGTTTGTATATACCATAGGCAGACAAAGTGTTAAGATCGGCCAGATCGGACCACTATAAAATATAGCTGCCATAGGAACAATCGGTTGAAAATTAGTTTTTCTATGAAAAACTTTTTTGCTTTTCAAGATAACTCAGCCAAACTCACTTTACCTAAGTTTAAGAACAGTTTATAAGTATATAAGTAGTCTATACAAAAGTTTAATTAATTAAACGTACAGAAAACAGAGAATATCACAGTCGGGAGATCCCGAATTCAACGTTCTTATTTTTTTTAATAATAATAATAAGGAATACTAAATGCTTAAGCACAATAACTTTTTTAAAAAAAATACCATTGACAACGAAAAAGTTCGATTTGAAAAATAAACTAATTAATATTTTCAATTACTTCTAATAGATTCTGGAATTATTTCAAATTCTTTGGACGCACTAAGTAAACAAATTTGTTTAAGTTTAATTCGAATTTGTAAATGCGTAAATGGAAGCATGCCTGATTGTTTATCGGGTTTCGTCTACATTTAAGCCTGTTCCGGTTTCCACAACATTGCGGTATTGAAATTATATGAAAATTGTGAAATAGGGTTAAAAATTTCCTTAATGCTGATCATCTTATGAATCGGGTGTTAATTTAATGGCAAATGAATGTGAACTCAATCGGCATTTCGAGGAAATTCAGTGGAAACCAGAACCCGATTTTATATTATTTAGTCGATCAAAAACATGTTTGACAAAAAGGAAAGCAACAAACGAAGAAACGAACTGGTAAACTGACTCGTTCAATTGAATTACTGAACTTGTTCCTTTGATTGAACCAAAATATACAACTCAATTGCCGCGGGTCGTTCCCAGTAGTTGCTGCTGTTGTTGCAGTTGTTGTTGCTGCTGCTGTTGTTGCTGCTGCTGTTGTTGCTGCTGCTGTTGTTGCTGCTGCTGCCCAGTTGAAGGGTTAATTTGTGCAGTTGCCCGAGGACATGAGCCGAGCTCATGTTGCTCCTTTTGGCTTAATGTCTGTGTGTGCCTTTGTAAGAGGTGTAATTTCTGTAAATTGATTTAATTGGGCCAATTAAAAATGCGTTGTAAGCGACTCTAAAAAACATGGGCGAAAGCAGTTGCCAATTGTTGTTGCCAAGCGAATGTCTCTTTGTGTGTTGAGTTTGAGTTGGAATTTGAGCCATGACAACCAGTTGGAATTGCAATTGCCAATTGGCAATTGTTTGGCCCGAGGATGTGGCACAATTCTCTCTGGTCTCCGCTTTTGCTGCAACTCCAACTGGACAAAGAGCCTGCAACTGAAACTATGTATCGTATTCTTGTAGTTCTTTCCGAGCTGTCAGACTGGCAACATTTTGGGGCGCATGCGCAGCTGTTGTGTTCTGTTTGATTGTTGATTGTTGATTGGATTTTGTTGCTGGCCAGTTAATCGACAGCTAAACATAGACAATTGCTCGTTATGCATCCAATGGAATGTTCTATTCAGCTGATTTTCGAGTGGGAAGTGGCTACACTGCTTTAAATTCCATTTCAAATACTCTGCCTACGAATTTACAAAATAATTACTGCTTTAAGTTGACTATCAAATGTTGCTGAAAGCGCACTTTGAAATATAAAAACTCATCTTCGTTTGTACAAAATGCAATTTGAAGTATTTTTAAACATTTCTAATCAATCTATTGATATTTGCTTTCTTAATATTAAAATAAAAATGCTTGGAATTGTAGATAAGTAGTATGAAAATGAATTACTTTTGAAAAGCTTTAAATAGTTATAGTTTCTTTAATTTTTTTTTATTACAACTGCTTGTCTTGTTATCCAAAAGTAACTTTGTTGCATAAGTTAAACTTTTAGTTATAAAAACATTTCTTTTGCGCATAACTAGCAATTTGCAAGTCATTGTTAAGCACTCCATTAATCCACTTTGCCATTTCCTAACTCAACTAAAACTCAAACTGAACTCTACTTAAAGCCTGGCATTTAAGCTCGAAATTTAAAAGCCTTGATTAGACATTCCAAGCAGCTAAGCTTCTCTCCATGATTAGACGGCGAGATGCATGTAATTATGCCTAATAATACAGCTGGGGGCATTATTTTGACTAAAACTGACAGTAAAACTGTCTACGCCCCCCGTGAAACCTCTCGTCCCCACCTCAACCACCACCCTCACCCTCAATCATCTGAGCCACCGTCACTGCCACCTGCCACCTGCCTCGGACGACAACGCCAACAGCAATAACAACACGTAAGAAAACTCTGTTTAAAACAGTGCTCGACTAGCAGATATTCTATATTCTTTGTACATTTTGATTTCGTCTTCCAAATCAATTTCATCTTAAGCCAATCTTCGTTATGGTTTATCTTTTCAAAGAGCCTCAGTAAAAAGGTCGAACTTTAACTAAAGCATACACTGAGAGAACTCTATGCTGAATTCATATGTTTTAGGCATGGTCTATGCATAAATTATGTATGAAATTGTACCTAGAAAAACTTGTCGAGAATTTTGAACTTAGGAGTAACTATGACTATTTTATTCATAAAGTTCGAAACTATTATGTAACATAATTTGTCTATATTATTCATAAACTTATTATAAAAAAAATAACATTGAAACTTAAATTTTTATGCATAAATAAGCATAAATTATGCAAAAATTATGATTTATTATTTAAAAATTGTGCATAAATATGCTTAGGAGCAATTTATGCATAAAATATTCATAATTTATGCGTAAGTAATCATACGGTTTACATGGAAATATACATATAATGCATAAATAGACATTAGTTATGCATTAATATGTAAAAACTATGCTTTATTAACAAGATATTGCGCATAAATGTTTAAAAATTATACATTATTAATAAAATATTTAAAGTGTTTTTCAGTTTTGCGAAATCAGTTTCATATATTAAGTAATTACTTGCAAAAATTATAAATTTTTCTGTTGTTCAGGTTGATTTATTTTCAAAGTAACTTTCTCAATCTTGAGGGGTTTTTTAGCTGAGTGTCGTAGACATCTTGTAAACATTTAATATTTGATAATAGTCTGCATTTTTAACGAATTAATATATAAATTTTGATTTTCTTTCATAAATTAATAATTTCGATACTTTTACTAAGCAACTTGTTGAAAATGTTTTGTACAGGGTATAGTTATAATAACAACAACAATAATGACAGTAATAGTCGAGTCAAGTCCAGTTGAGTCGAGTCGAGTCGAGTTGATTTGAGTCGAGTCGAGTTGAGCTGAACGCCTTAATCTTGGCTTGAACGCGGCACATTTTGTTTCTCCATTGGCCATTCATTGGCTGGCCAGTTGGTTGATTGGCAGCAGGGGGGGTGGCAAGGGTCAGAGGGTTGCTTGGGTGTACTGGAAGTGTTAGCCTGGTTGGTTGTTTGGCTTTTCCAATTGGCAATAACAACAACAGCAACAACAAAGCCAAATGAAATGGAAATGGAAATGAATTGATCGCTGGCGGCATTTATTGAGCACGACTTTTAAGACATCGATCGATCCACATTTGTTTGTGCATATTTCTTGCCATATTTAATTTATTGTTTGCTTAATGCGATCTCGCTGTTGTTGTTGTTGTTGTTGCCAAACTGTTTACGGTGGTCTAAAGTCTCTACAGTTCGTGTTTATAATACCCAACTCAAAACTTAGCGACAAAGTAAAAGCTGTACATTTGATAAAAATCTCACGTTTTTATGTGATTATAACTTGTATAGCTTTTGAAAGACCCATGTATAGAATCTTTGAAATTTCCGCAACAGCTTCTACTTTATTGAAAAACTCTCTTCTAAACAAATAATCCAAATGAAAATCAGTTCATTTTCGACGAGCTTTAAAGGTTTACAAATTGAAAAGATAGTTTATTAAGAAGTATGTAATTTTAACATTTTTTATTTTAATTTCAATTTTAACGATAAATTAAAAGTAAATAGCTTTAAATTTTATAATATTTGCAATTAGTTTATAGCTGTAATGTGCAGCAAGTAATTAATACGAGTATTTACGTTCGGCTTTCTCGTCAGATTAGTGTCCAGCTTTACGTCCGCCCTGCTCTGTGGCCGCATTCCGGGCTTGACCTTGGCCCAACGCCAACTGTGCACCGAGATGCCAGATGCCCTGATCGCTTTGGGAGAGGGTCAACAGCTGGGCGCACAGGAGTGCCAGCATCAGTTTCGGGGTCATCGATGGAACTGCTCGGAGGTGTGGCAACGGAATGTGTTTGCACATGTTATACCAATAGGTGAGTGTTATGGAATTATGCACAAGTTATGAATACTTATGCTTAAGTGTATCACATTATTATTATATGTTATCCTGTTTAGCTTCTAGAGAGGCCGCCTACACGTATGCCATAGCCAGCGCTGGAGCGGCATATGCGGTGACTGCCGCCTGTGCGAGAGGCAACATATCCATGTGCGGCTGCGATCTGCGCCACAAGGTGGCGCCTCCGGAGCCCTGGAAATGGGGTGGCTGCTCAGCGGACGTTGAATTTGGCATGAGATATACACGCAAGTTCATGGATGCCCGGGAGCTGGAGCGAGATTCACGTACGCTCATGAATCTGCATAATAATCGCGTGGGGCGCACGGTGCGTATGCATAATTATTAAGATTGACCTACAACAAATATCAAGCATTTCGTACTGTTAAAACTTTAACTTTACTTAACAGCCGTAGGCTGAAGAAATGCAGAATATTTTTAAAATGCGAAAAAAAGAGGGAGAGTGACTTTGCGGTTAAGGAGCTGTAAAGTTAAAATCGCACTTTACTCAATTGATAACAGTCTTGTTTTATTTGCAGTGCTCTGTTATTAGCAGAGTACTGTTATATACAGCGACTTTTTTAAGAATTTTATTTTAGTTAGATTTAAAATAAATGGTCTTTTAATATAAAATTTCGGAGTTTAAAGACCATTTATGGGTACAAGAGTGATGCTTATATCTGATTTCTTTAAATACAGTACAAAATTCTTCTTTTAAATCTTATTATACTTGATTTCAAATAAGATAATACATATATTTTGCTAATTTTGTGTGTTTTTTGTTGTAGCTGGTGAAGAAACTGTTGCGTACAGATTGCAAATGCCATGGAGTCAGCGGATCATGTGTAATGAAGACCTGCTGGAAAAGTTTGCCGCCCTTTCGACTGGTCGGCGAGAAGTTAATGCAGAAATATCAAAAAGCCAAAACTGTTCAAGCCGTTAGAGGCAAACGTGGACTGAGATTAGTATTAAGCAGGTGAGTCTGAAACACACACATAATTATTAAGTATTGAATATGGAAAATTGTTTGTTTCATTACAGAAAGAAGCACATCCTTGCAGCTGGACAGAAACCAGCGATAGTCTTTCCCAAGCGCATGGAGCTGGTTTATCTGCAGGCTTCGCCGAATTACTGCGAGCGGAGTATCCAAACAGGCACAGTGGGAACAGGGGGCCGATTTTGCAATCGGAGTGGCCACGGCCCCCAGAGCTGTGACCTTCTATGCTGTGGCCGTGGCCACAACACCCAACACATCCGTCGGAGTCGGCAGTGCCGCTGCCAGTTCCACTGGTGCTGCCAGGTGGAATGCGATGTCTGCGATGAGAGCTACGAGGAGTTCACCTGTAAATAGTGTTAGCCAGAGATTGGATCTTAGTATTATTTGAAATGTATTACACATAGGCATTCCCGAATAAATATAATTATTGTAACATTAAAGATTGCCTCAATTTTTAAAAAACATTATTCTTTTCACTAAGGTAAAGATATATTAATAAAAAACGTTATTACAATTACAAAAATCTAGTCTTTTCTGTTTAAGCTGGTTTTATTTTGCCTAAAACTAGACAAACATAATTGCAGCAGACTTTTAATTTTAAGGCACCGGCCGTTTTCACGATTCCGAGCTCCCAAAGTTCATATTTTGAGCCTGGTGTACCAGGCGAACAGAATTCGCAGAGGGTCGCTATAAAGTATAACAGTTGCCAGAAAAGTATAACAGTCGCTGCATGGCAGTTTTGAATTCAACGGCTGGCAGTTAATAACATAACATAGCCATGTTAAGTTAACATAGCTCTGTTAACTTAACAGATTAATGTTAGTAACATAATATGTTGCTGTTATTAACATAAAATTGATATGTTATTAACAGAATTATGTTATTAACATAACATTTTTCTGTTATTAACAGAATTCTGTTAAGTTTACAGAACTATGTTATGTTATTTTCATAATTCTGTTAAGTTTACAGAACTATGTTATGTTATTAACATAATTCTGTTAAGTGTACAGAGCTATGTTACGTTATTAACAGCCAGCCGTTTAATTCAAAACTGTTATACAGCGACTGTTATACTTTTCTAGCAACTGTTATACTTTGCAGCGACCCTCTGCGAATGCTGTTCGCCTGGTACACCAGGCTCAAAATATGAACTTTTGGAGCTCGGATTTGTAAAAACGGCCGGTACCTTAAAAGTCTGCTGCAATTTTTTTTGTCTAGTTTTAAGGCAGGTATGTTCTAATAGTCATTGTTTGGGAAGTATTTGGTTTTTTGTACATTCACAAATTTGAAATTGTGAAGGCATAATTTCTGAAATTCCTAAAACAGGATAATGCTTCCTTTTAAGCTTACATTCTTTAACTATCGATTAAGCCAATAAATTTAATAAAAACACAATTTGATTTTAGGTAATAGACAATGTAATTTTTATTATGCTTGCCTTCAAATCTTTTCGACATAAGTTACATATTATTATCTTTTTTTATATAAAAACAAGTTGAAGTTGTGCAGACAGATCTGCCTCAAGATCCGGCTCGGGTATATGGACCCTTAGCTTCCACTAGTATCGCTCTGCAGGATATCAGCTGAGGACCCAAACGACTGATATCTATTAATAAAGTAAAAGAACAACATAACATTTAAAGATAAGTTGAATATTATATTATACATTAAAGGCCAGTTTCTCAATATTCGGTTAACTGAAATTGGCCCTAAGAATTTCGGATTGTATTCTAGACTGAGACTTTGAAATAACAATAAATATACATATAAATTGTTGCATAATTGTAAATATTTTTGTAATATCGACGATATTTGCGATGTTTTTCCGGTGTTTCCACATTTCAATTAATAAAAAACCGAAAAACGAGCAACGTTACTTTTCCTAGTAAAAAGTAAATACTCGCCTGTTGCATGTGGCATTCAATAAAAGCAGTCAAGTTTTCTATTGCATGCAACAAAGCGAGACGCTAGCTTTCAAAATATTTCTAATTTAATGATAATTTACAAATTACAAACAATTAATTTCGCAAATAACAAGCAACATTTTAAAGGACTTATAAATAAACAAAATACATTTTCTCTTATGTTTATTGCATTTGTGCAGGTAAAAAGAGCAGTGTTAAGGAATGCACACATCATATTTTAGTATTGGAATTTTCATTTAGCCGCAAAGCCAAATATAATTACAAAATGCCAGCACTCTCAGAGAGAGAGCAAGAGAGTGTTTGAGAGCGAGTGTAAGAGAGCAAAAGTAATGAAAAGTGCGCCAGCGCGATGAAAATTCATTGATTGCAATCAGGCAGCTTGAAAACGCGCGCGCTCTTTCACTATTTCTACATTTGTTAGCCAAGTACCCCCTCTGCCACTTTAACTGGCACCACTGGCAAACTCACCACGGACTACGCCTATGGCTTTTCGTCAATGGGGTTTTTTTCCGAATTTTCCGAGGCTCTTGTCGAGTATAACAGCAACTGGCACGGACGTACGGCGCTCAGTTCTTTGAGGGTAGTTAGTTGGACAACGGCGTTGCCAAAAAGCGGGCCCCACAGCTGCCGCACAACAAAATTTTTTGGGTTAGATTATACACACACACACACACACACACAAATACCCACACATACACACAAAACACTATATGTATCTGTAGAATCTTTCAACTAAAACTGAGCAGAAAGCAAATGTTAAGCAAAAAACATGTTGTAAAAGTGTTTGTGAAAAATATGCAACAAATTATGAAAATTAAAACTAAGTAGCAGTTGCGCAAAAAAGAATAAAATAAAAGAAAATACTGAAAATTATATATGTGCATGTGTGTGTGCGTGTGTAAGAGCAATTGTGTGTGTGCTTTAGGCCGCGACGACTCGACTCAAATCGACTCTGCTCAGTTCCCTGGATACAGAAAAGTGATTTCCTGCAAAATAAAATGTGTGTGCCTCGCGCCTCGACAAATTTAACTTTACAAATGTATAAATAATAAATCACAAATAACTGTACAACTATAGAAAATGTAGCAACATATAAATCAGCTCAAATATCTAACCAAAAATCAAGTTGCTTGTGGAGTGGGGGGGGGGGGAGTTAATACGGAAAAAAAAAGAAAACGCCGCCTCACTAAACGCTCTATATCGATTGATGAAAAAATTATTATAAATTGCTTCAACCTACATATAAAGCGTGTGAGATACACACACACATACACACACACACATACGCACACGCATACATATATAGAAGCACGCATACATTAAGTTTGCAAAGCTATAAGCTGTATAATAGAAGACACACACGGACACAGACACAGACACAGACACATACAGCTGCAGCCTGGAGCCGCAAGCAGAGACATAGCAGAGCAACGAGGGGGTTGGGGGCACGTTTAGGGTTAGAAGTGGGGGCGTGTGTAACATAATGTTGCAAAGGGAAGGCGTTGGGCGGTGTGGCGATGTGGCGGGGGGGCGTGTGCCTGCCCTTATGTCGTTAGCTTCGTTAGTGGTCGCCTCACTCGTTTCGTTGCTTGTTACGTTACGTTACGTTTCGTCTGTGTTACGTTAACGTTGTACGTAACTCACACTCCGTACAACTCCTCTTTCCCTCTCTCACTCTCTTTCACTCACTCTATCTCGCTTGCGCTGAGTGCCCATTGTGTGGGCGCTTCGTGTGCTTCAAAATGTGTGTCACTTGGCTGCTCGGCAAAAGCAAAAGCACAAGAGAGACAGAGAGAGAGAGAGAGAAAGAGAGCGAGACGAGCTCTCCAAATGACTTTGACTCCCAACTCCAACTCTCAACTCTCAACTCCGACTCCCAACTCCAAGCACTTGTAAATCACTCGTTAGGCACGAAGCACTCGAGCTGTAACTAAAAAAAAAAAGAAAAAAAAAACCAGAACAACATATCAAGTGTTTTAATTAAAAGCAAAAAGTTCAACAGTTTAATTAAAAGTTTAAAAAAAAATATATATTTAAATTCAAATTGAAATCGCTTTACAGCCATGTACATACAACAAAATGAAGCATACAGTTCAAAAGCGGCAAAAATAATTAAAAAATAATATAAAGTTGGCAAAACGGAAAGATCAACAGCCGAAATAGAAGCAGAGAGAGAGAAAGGAAGAAGCAAAAGCGGAAACAGAGAAGCAACAGCAGCAAATCAGCTAAGGCGGCGGAAAACGGAAACGGAAATGCACATAGCGCTGACTGAGAAACAACAACAACAACAACAACAAGTACAACTTTTACACGACTGCCCCAATACACACACATACACACATACATACACACACACAAAGCAATGTAGTCGCCTGTGCGTGTGTCTGTGTGTAGAAGAGCCTTCAAAATTCCTGGAATAAATTAATTGTTGAGCAACTGGCAGCTGCAGCTGGAACTGGGAACTGGAACTAGGAGCTGGAACTAGGAGCTGGAACTGGAACTGGAACTGGAACAATTTCATACAACGCGTTCACAACAAAATCATTCAAAATTCATCGTCTAAGCAAAGCGGGTAAGCATTCAAATATATTCATTACATATATGTATATTTGAAGCTAATGCAGTTTTGATCGAGATACACACACTCACACACACACACACACACCTACACCCACACACACTCACATCTACGCACACCAATTGTCACAGTTATGTGCATTGTTATGTACTCTATATAACTATTTATTGATTTCCTGCGTATATTGTCTTGAATAACCCAACCAGACCAACTACATCTACTTAACTATTCAACCTAAGTATTCATTGACTTATTCATGCCTGCCTCATCTGACTAAATCAGTCCGTTTATATTCCTATTCGTATTCGTATTCGTATTCGTATGTGTATGTATGTGTCTGTGTCATTTGCATTTTTAATATTTTTTGTGTTCCACTTTTTTGATTACACTTAAGTTGATTAGTTCCTTGTTTTTTTTTTTTTTCTGTTCTAGTCTAGAGCGCAGAACTAACTATCTACAGTATTGTATTAGTCTCTAGTATTCTAATCCTTATGAAATAAGCGTATCTTTAGTGTAGTTTTTTTGTAGCTTTCAATTAAGAAATAGAATTTATTTTTATAGCTTTTTTAGTACAAGGAAATTGACTTGATTTTCAATAACATTTTGTTTATTTCTTGTTTTTTTTTTTTTCAATTACTTTTTGTTGTCAACATATTGAAAGCTTATAATTAGAATAGACTCAACACGAATCAGACACGAAAAGGTTGTCAAAGTGTTGAACTGAAACTAGAATTCAATTTTCATATGACAGTTCCATTATAAAGTTTTGCGCGCAGTGGCGTACGCGGAAGGGGGTGTAAATCGACAACCCCAGCATAATATTTAAAATAAAAAAAAATACAATTTGATGCAAATACTATGTTAGGCAAAAGAATCACATGTTGCATAAAATTGGATAGATTTTAGATATATTTGTATTTGGTAAGACTGTAAACTCCGAGCAAACAAACAGCATCTTCATGAGCTTGTCTGTTTATCTTCAATCTTGCTTACAAAAAAACTATAAAACTCTCTTAAAAAGCTCCAATTTTCCTTGAACGCAATTTTCCGACCCGAATTAGAATCATTGCAAGTCCAAAAACCACAAAATATAAAGTTATGTCATAGCAATCTTAGAATATCTAAAAAAAAAACCAACTAGGAAAACCTCAACACCATGCAGATTATACAGATTACTCCCATTTTCTGTTTATATTATTTCCATTCCTTTTTTTTATGTTTTCTCACACATTGAAGTTGAACTGAAACCTAACCTAACCTAAATACAAAAATGTATTTGTGCTGCCTAACCCGTCCCCCTGCGTACGCCACTGCCTTAACGTAGTAACAGTAGTTCAGGCAGCTCGCATGATTTGTCATGCGAGTAAATAAATATATATATATATTTTAGATACATACACATATACTACAAGTATTTATAATATTGTATTTCAACCACGCTTTGCGTGTTTGTTTTTATGCTATTTTTTTTTGGAGTCGGGGTAGTTAGTTATAGTTATAGTTATAGTTACATTCTTAGTTACAGTTATCGTTACAATTTGAGTTTGAGTTTCTTTGACAGCATTATTTGCGTTGTCTTAGTCTTGTTCTAATTTTAGATCGAGTGGAATAATTTTTATTGATTTCAAATTTTAACCTTATTTAACACGCTCGCCGCTTCTGTGTGGTGCCCATGTGTGTGCGTGTGTGTGCGTTTGTGTGTGTGCGTGTGTGTGTATGCGTATGTCTCGCAGCATAGGCTCTAAGACCACAAACCAAAAAAAGAAAGAAAATAAGAAAATGCCGCTAAAGCAAAGACCCAACGCCCACAGCTACAAACAAAATGCGGCAAATATTTTACGATGACGCTATTGTTGAATCGTCACTTTAAGTGTGTGTGTGTGTGTGTGTGTGTGTATGTGTGCCGCAGCTGCGCAGAGTCGTGTGGTGAAGAGCGAGAGCGAGAAAGAGAGACAGTGAGAGCTGAGTGCGCCACAAATTCTCTAGTTTGTCTAGGCGAGCATATCGCTGATAGAGCGATAAAAAGAGCGAAAGAGAGAGAGAGAGAGCAAGTTAAATTCCTCTCTCTCGCTCGCTGATAAGGCTGAGAACTAGCCTAGACAACAATTGTGCACGATTTCGTCATCAAATGCAGTTACAAATGGCCCAAAGTGGCAACCGGAAGTGTAAGCTTCAAAACGCCGCGCCTGAAAGTATGCAATGCGAAAAGTGAGCTGCCTTAAAAACTGCATGCATAAGTAAACAAAAGTTATCAATGTGTGTGTGTTTAAGTGTGTGTGTGTGTATTGTTTGCTCAGCAAAGTGCTGCTGGCCCTAATGGGCTTTGGGCTCTGCCTGTAATCGAATCTGAATCTGGCCTGATATATTATGACCAGCAAGCAGAAACCAGACTCTGCTCTCCTGACCTCATCTTGATTGGCTCTGTGTCCTGTGTTCTGTGTTCTGTGTCCTGTCCTGTGTCTAAGTGTCCTCCTGTGTGGCATGCATTTTGTTGCTGCTTGTTGCTATATTGCTGTAGCCGCTGTCACGTAAAATGGGCACTCAAGTGACACACACACACACACATACAAACACTTGTACGAAACACACACTTTGACACTTACTCATACAGCTGCAACTCTTGCTCAGGCATGCAAGTAAACATTTGAATGGTCTTCCGGTCTGCTGATTCGTTTAGCTTTTATTTAGCCGCTGTCGCTGTTGTTTCGTTCTGCTTATTGCTTCTTCTTTCTCCCCTTTTTCTTGTTTTTGTTATTGTTGTTATTGCACTTGCTTTCTTCTCGCCATTCATAAAGCGACGTTTGCTCTTCTTCTCTTCTTCTCTGTCCTTCTACACTTCACTTTTGAGCATTTCCGAGTCTGGATAAACTTAAGACTTGTCTTACCTCCACACGTGTCACACAGACAATTTATAACGGTAACACTTTCCCGAGGGTGGTTTGTTAAGTTTTCCTCCTTTTTTATACTCTTTTTTTATTTGTTTTGCAAAAAAAAGAGTATATTGGGTTTGTGAATGGTCCATCCGTCTGTCCATCTGTCTGTCTGTCCGTCTGTCTGTCTGTGCGTCTGTATTAACGCAGGTTTTTTCCACAGTTTTGAAGCTAGAGCAACCAAACTTGGTATACATGTTGGTATATACCATAGGCAGACAAAGTTTCAAGATCTCAAATTCTCAAACTCAAGAATTTATCAATTTATTCATTAGATTAAAGTCAAATAACATTAATAAAATTGAATTGAAGAACTGTCTGTAAAACAGAAGCGAAAACGAGAAAGAAAACGTAGCTATTCTCGATTCAGCAGTGCCTAAATGACAACTAAATATACTTTAAACTATGAAAACGCGGTTTCGAACTCGGTTTCGAAAAAACGAAAACGAAACTATCCAAAAAACTTTTATTATTAGAAAAGAATAACACTTAAATATCAAATCATACATAACTGCTTAGTTCTCAAAATGCCATAAGTAAGAGAAGTACATCTTAAAAAGAAAAGTTAAGAAAATTATATATAAATGTGAAACGAATTCGAAAGTGGAATTGAGAACAGATTTGCTTATTTCAGATTAATAGAATGCAAACTTCTTCAACATGATACGCTAGATGCAAATAAGAAAAGTACAATATTATTAATAATATTCATTTTATTCAAGCTGCCCTCTTTGAATTTGAATGTGTGTGTGTGTGGGTGTGTGTGTGTGTGTGTGTGTGTTGAGTGTGTGTTTATTTATCTGAGTGCGACTCCCTGTTGGAAGCGGCTGCTTAAGTGGCAATTTGCATGCGATTTGTTTTGTCTAAATAGAGAAGAAGGCAATTTGCATAGAGCTGCCATAATGCAATGTTCTCGACATTCTCAGTTTTTTGTTGTTGTTGTCATCCTTTTCTACATTTTTATCCTTTTGCTTCGTACTTACCTGGTCGTACTTATTTGCCTTTGCGCTTACTGGGGCTGAGATTTAGGTAAAAAGGTTAAGGATATGCAAGTTGGCGTAGTCCTATTTAAATGCAAAAACGAACGATGAATGCTTTTAAACAGGAGCAGTCGAAGGCTGCGCTTTAATGTCCTCTGTGTGTGTGTGTGACGGGTGTGACGGGGTCATAAGTATATGAGATACGATTACACATTAAATGATGTATCGTATGTTTGTTTCTATGTTTGTTCTCTTTCACTTCTTACACTTGCAGATGCTGCGCGAAAAGAGAAAGCAAAGAATTCAAGAATTTAACTCGCAAATAGAACCAAATAATGAATCAATCCAAAAGCCAAAAAAATTCAAAACTATAAACTATAAAACCAATCAAAAAACGTGCATATCAAATAACCAAATAACCAATCAAACGTCGCATTTAAAAGGCCAGGCCAATACAGGATAACAGAAGAAGAAGAACAACAACAACAACAGGACAGCAAAGACAACAACAACTACAAACAACAACAGCTGAGCAGTGGGTGCATGACGCGGATCAGCCGCGGATTATGTCACGTGACGATTATAATCCAGTGAATAGCTCTGGTGTCCGCAGTCCGGGTCGCGTCCGGCGTCCGGAATTGCCACAGGTTGATCGATCACCATCACGGGATTACGGCGCACGCGGAAGTCCTTTAGGTGAACACCCCAATTTACAGTTATAGTTAGAAATAACAGTTACTGCTACAGTTAAAGCTACTGTCAAATGCTTCGAACTAATCCTGGCTTAATCAATACAAAATCTATCGAAGCACAAACGTAGCTAAGCACCTACTACAAAAAAAAAATTCGAAATTGTCAAAATATGTACTTATTTAAAAGAGTTGAAAAATGTATCAAAAGAGCTGGCAATCGATAGTCTCGATAAATAATGAATTTAATAATGCTTACGATGTTTGGTTTAATCTTAAACACAATGGAAACAAAGTAATTTAACACGCAGAATTGTGATTCTGTTCTTGTTATAGACAAATAGATACTAGTTCATTCAACTTATCGATATAAAAAGAGTACGAAATCTAGAACAATGTAAAAACGAGAAACAAAGTAGTTTAACATAAAATTGTGCTTTTATTTAAAGAAAGTTTAAACTGAAATACAAGTTTTCAGCTCATTTAAGTGAGTTCACTTAAGCACACGCAAATTTCTTGTTTATCGATAGTTCCGATAGATGTGGTTTAAATTATCGTTACTACGATGTATTCCAAAATTCAAGCATAGAAATTATACACATAGAACTGTTTAGTTAATAAATGAAAACAGCAGCTATTCGATTGTTTTGTTAGTTAAAACTATCGATAAATCGTTGCTCAAAAAAATGTATAAAATTTTGAAAAATACAATTTAAAGCATAATTCATTAAATTAATTACAAACGTAGACTTGTGCAAATTTTATTGACAAATACAAAACAACTTAAAATCGATACTATCGATAGTGCCATCGATTATTTTGTCAGCTCTTGTATGTACAAGAACAAATCTCACGCGGCTCACGTTTGTGCGAGAGTAGTATCTCAAAAGCAAATTTTGATTTCAAATATTTGGTTGATTCTTATCAAATTTATCGGTCAATTGGCATATTTGACAAATGTTTTTACTATTTTTTTAACCAACTGCAAAAATTCACTACAATCCTGTTGCATGCATAAAGAACCATGAAAATAATTTTTTATGTATGCAGGCAGGGAAATTGGTTTAAAAAAGGACGAGGACAGCGGACCAATTTTACTTTAGTTTTACAAAAATTGATAAAATTACAATTTGATTTGTATAAAAAACTCATGAAAATGCTTTTAGTTGTGCTACTTGTAGTTTATTAAACTAATGCAAAATTATAACTAAAATCTATAATTTCTGTCAAACATCACACGCATGCGCATGGTACATTTTTCGTTTGGCTTAACTCATCTGCAAAAATCTGTAACAAACTTTATATATTTATTTCAACAAAAACTCTAATAAAAACAACAAAACAAACCACAACTACAAAACATATGCACACAAACATTAAACATAAACAATTTTAATTGAATTGATATCCATGCGCTTCAAAATATTGAAATACGAATGACAATACTTTACTAATGTATCCTAGCTGCTGTAGAAGCAGCAGCAAAAGCAGATAGCTTGTAAATTGCATTAACTTGGCTAACAAAATGGCTTGCAGCTGAGTTAGCAGACAGCTGACCAACTCAACAACTGACCACAGCAAACAAATTCAAATTTCTGCTCAAGCGTCACAAGAAATCAAAGCCTCAAACTGGATTACAATTATGGTTAGCATAGCACATTCACTTCATTCATTGCATACTCAATTACGACCTACGTTGGGCGCCAACAGTCATCATCCTTACAGCTACACAACAATCTAAAGCAATCAACTACAGAAACGTGCTTTAAATGCAGTTTTATCCAGTTATGATTAAAATAAGACCTAACTTACATAAAAGTTCATTTGTACACATTTAAAAAAGAACTTCTATTCAAAAGGGAATTACATGCTTTTAAAATTTAGAAAACTTTTTAGAATTTCAGTTTATCTATTAAGTTGTCAGTTTCTCTACGCACGTTGCGCGTCAATTTGGAGTAGACTTTAGCTGCTGGTCCTATACGATAGCTAATCAGTTGTACAAACTTAGGGAAACGTGCTTTAAATACAGTTTTATCCAGTTGTGATTTAAAAAGACCTTAATTACATAAAAGTTAATTATTACACATGAAAGAAGAACTTCAATTCAAAAGTGAATCACATGCTTTTACAATTAAGTAAACTTTTTTAAATTTCATTTTATCTATCAAACTGTCAGTTTCTCCCGCCCCACGTTGGGCGCCAATTTGGATTGACCTTTAGCTGCTTAACAAAACTTTGAACACAAATTGACCATAATTCGAGTGCAGTTTACTTCAGACACATGCTCAAATAAAACTGTTTAGCTAGCGACCAGCTA
Organism: Hirtodrosophila cameraria; assembly: GCA_949708635.1. Taxonomy (NCBI): domain Eukaryota; kingdom Metazoa; phylum Arthropoda; class Insecta; order Diptera; family Drosophilidae; genus Hirtodrosophila; species Hirtodrosophila cameraria. The sequence goes on from OX453089.1 coordinate 1,742,530, forward strand.
ATTAGCGTTTCCACTTTTTCTACTTAAAGGAAAGTGTACTCTTGATACGAGTCTCGTATATTTCAGCACAAGCAAAGCACTATAAATAAGTTACAAAGTACTAGAACTTGTAGTATGCTTAATAGCTCAAAGTGTGCAAACAAAAAAAGAAAATTCCATCAAAAGCGCAAGTTTCACTTTTATTTCTTATAATATATTACATTAAACAAAAGTCTGAAATATAAACATACAATAGCCTTCTTTCAATTAATTTATGAGAAATTAAAAGAAAGTTATGAACATAAAAAAAAGAAAAAACTAAGAGAAAGCTCGATTTCAAGTAAATATCTTAAATAAGCCTTAAATTAGCATATAAAAACCTGTACCGAAATATGGCCAAAATGGCAACACTGACACGCAAGGACACGGCACAACAAAGAGCCACAAATTAAGTTTCATGCGGCTCGCCAGGATACGTGCAAAATGTTCTCGTGCTGGCAAAAGTTTAGTTTATGGCACACTCGCCTCGTGCTTGTGCTTGATGCACAAATCACACACAGAAAGAACGAGAGGAGGCAGAGGGGAGACAAGCCACAATAGCCAAAGGAGGACTAACAATGTAGCTAGTTTATGAGCCTTTTTATATGACAGCGGCAAAGGCAATAAGAACGGGTGTACTGAAAGGCCGACGGGGGAGAAAGGGGAACAAGCCACGACTAACATTTGTTTGTTGCTGTTGACTTTTTGCGTTCCCCGCGTATCCTTTGTACTAAGCAAACCTTTTAGCTAGAGCTGAGATAGGAATAGAAAATTTTGGATAGAAATTTATTGGATTGTCCCAATGCTACATCAACTATATTCCTATATCAGTGTGAAGCGACAAGGAATCAAATCAATTTCTCACAGATCGAAAATTCTTCAAACTGCACTAAACTAGTTTTCGTCACCCTTAAACTAGTTTCAGAACTTGGTTAACATACTCTCTACTATCAACAGTTATTATTTTTGATTTTGATTCTTAATTTTGAATTCTTAATTTGGTGGTCACCCACACTCGAAACGAACTCAACCGAACCCGTCATCCTCATTTGATCATCGTCATGAATTCTATATGTGAATTTCAGCAATGGGCAGTCCATACTATCGCGACATGGATGAGCCAACAAGTCCCGCCGGTGCGGGACACCATCGCAGCCGCAGTGCTAGCAGACCACCGATGTCACATGCCATGGACTATCCAAGTAATAACCGTAATATCCGTATTATCTTTAAATTATGCTTAATTAAGTTCTAACAACATTATTTACATCATTATATCGATATCGATTTTTATGTTATCTACAGGAACCCGCTATCAGTCGCTTGATCGCGGTGGACTGGTGGATCCCCACGATCGTGAATTCATTCCCATACGAGAGCCGCGTGATCGCTCCCGGGACAGATCCCTGGAGAGAGGTCTTTATCTAGAGGACGAATTGTATGGCAGATCGAACCGTCAAAGTCCTAATGCGATGGGAGGTAAATGCAGTTCACTCTTTCCCTGAACAAAAATATCGTGATAATGTCTAAGATAGAGTCCCAAGAAATTATTTATATTTTCACCCAAATATCCTAGTCTAAGCAGCTTTCTTGAAACATATCGTATTGTACACAAGACTGACATTAATTGTTTTGGTCTAATTCTCAGGGTATAATACGGGCATGCCGACATCGGATCGGGCCTATCTGGGGGATTTGCAGCATCAGAATACGGATTTACAAAGAGAGCTGGGTAATCTGAAGCGCGAATTGGAGCTGACCAATCAAAAGCTAGGCAGCTCCATGCACAGCATTAAGACCTTCTGGTCCCCCGAACTGAAGAAGGAGCGAGCACTGCGCAAGGAGGAGAGCGCCAAGTACAGCCTGATCAATGATCAATTAAAGCTCCTCAGCACTGAAAATCAGGTGATTATATTCGACACGACTACAATAATTAATGATTAATAACAAGTTGATGTAAAAGAATCGATAAATCGGTAATTTTGTGAATGTTTTATGAAAAATTTCGATACTCAGACAACATTTTTCATGATAAAAGAATCGAAAGTAATCTATTGATCAATATTATTAAAACAAACGAAATAATCGATTAATCAGTATATAGATTCTCTTCTCTAATCGTTATCGTCTTCTATGATTCAATAAAAATATCAACAACTCTCGTTTATAGTAGCAAATCAATGAAATAATTGTAATCGAATTGTGATTTGAAAGATATCGATAATACAGAGCGCTATTTCTACTATAAACTGTAATCGATTACTCAAATATATGTTATTTATCATCCCTAGAAACAAGCGATGCTCGTGCGACAGCTGGAAGAGGAACTGCGTCTGCGGATGCGTCAGCCCAATCTCGAGATGCAGCAGCAGATGGAAGCGATCTACGCGGAGAACGATCATCTGCAGCGTGAGATCAGCATATTGAGGGAGACGATCAAGGATCTGGAGTGTCGGGTGGAGACGCAGAAGCAGACGCTGATAGCACGCGATGAGAGCATTAAGAAGCTGCTGGAAATGCTGCAGGCCAAGGGCATGGGTAAGTCTTTATTGAAATGCTGGCTAATCCTGGCTGCACGGGCCGGAAGCCAACTGTCACCGATATTTGACACATGTGCCACATGTTGCAGGCAAAGAGGAGGAACGTCAAATGTTCCAGCAAATGCAGGCGATGGCACAAAAACAGGTAAGTGTCCTTGCCAACAAATTATATACTTTGCCTTTGCCGCTGCTAAAAAAAAAAAATAAACAGGCGGCCCCCCAAACCCAAAAAATAAAAACATCGACTCTCTCTCGTTATATTTTTTTTTTGTTTTTTTACGTTTGCGGCAACAAAATGCTCTAGAGACAATGATTTCGTACACAGGGGTGGGCAGCGGGCAGGGGTGCCAAAAAGCAGCAAGCTCTGCCTCTGCCCAACCCTTCAAACCATACCAACAACAACAACAACAACAACGTTATTAATCAACAACAAAATAATACTCGTTACCTGTTTTTCTTTTATGTTTTAATTTTTTCAATTCTATGTTTGTCATTTCTTTTTTAAGAACTTTTTCAGCGCAAACTGCGTACTGCGAACTGCTTAATAATTTTATTATTTTCCTTATATTTCTGTTTTCTTCTTTTAACGCTAACAATTTCACTTATACTTATACTAATACTCAATACTAATACTCGATACTTACAAATAAATACTCGATAAAAAAAAAAAACAACAACTATATGAAAATGTATTCAAATCAGTAGTTTCTAGCGTTCAAAACTCGTTACATATTTGCTTCGTTTTGCTTTGACTTAGCTAACTGCCAGTTTTTAACCTCAACATAAATTTCAAGCCCGCTTTCTCAAGGTTCACGTTAAAGTTAAGTTTTAGTTTAGCTTCGAAATCGAAGCATACTAAAGCTGGCTAACAATCGATAGTGTTGCTGTAAGTTATCGATACTTTTAAAACTGTTATCGAAATTGTTTAAATTTTAAAATTCAAAATTATGAGCAAAACTAAGACAGCTGTCGAAATTCCGATCAACTTATCGATACTGTTCAAGCTGTCATTGAAATTGTTTAAATTTGAAAATTTAAAATGATGAGACAAACAATCGATTAGAACGTTTTAATCGTGTTGTTATCGATTAAAGCTGTCATTGAAAGTTTTTTTTGGTATATTTACTGCTTGAACAAATGAAGGTAGAAGACAACAAAACAATTCGATACTGTCTCCAAATATATATCGATATATTATCGATTGTTCAGTCAGATTTAACTGCCAGTTAACACTAACTTGAACTTTAGCGTGAACCTAAGACAACGTGCATTTAACTTTAATCTTAGCATTTCAGCTGTTCCGTAGTGTTCTATTTATTTAGTTATATACTACACACACACACACACATACACACACACACACATGCTTGTTTGATAAGTTTGCTAGTTGCTTTGTATAAGTTTTGTTGTTGTTTAATTAATTTGAAACGTTTTTTATTGTATACTCTGCCGCCTGCGCCCCAAAAATGAGAGCGCATATGCAAATGAGGCAGCTCTTTAGTCATTGAAAGTGCAACACACACACATATATACACACACACATACATATTAACACTTATTGTGAGTCATTTCATCACTGTCATCATCATCATCATCATCATCATCATCTTCAACAAGAACATAGCCTTTATCTCATGTTTGTTGGCTGCACTCTGTTTTAATATGGGGCAAGCAATAAAATTCAATTTGTTGCTTACATTTTGTAGACTGTCGCCATTTTGTAAAGCCTCCCCCCACCCCCCTCTCCTTTTGGCCTCGTTATACTTTATATCACTTGCTATTATTATTACAGAACATGCAAAATGCATTCGATTTGCATCTGAATTCATATTTATTGACACTCGAAACTCAAGCTGTGCATTTATGTGCAAAAGTTCAGATACTTTTCAACCCCCACCCCCCATCAACACTGCCCCCAATGTGTACTATCCAGGGAAATCTATTGAAAATACTGCCAGCTAGTTGACAACTCTGACTCATCTGCAGGACACAACAACAAGAGTCTCCAAGGACAGCAAACTACTCATTACTCAAACAGCACAAAAAAAAGGCGACCAATTCCAACTCCATAATTACTTCGTATGCCAGCCCATAGATAACATATGCGTATACGTAATACCATATATTAAGCTACTGTCCTCAATCCCAAGTCTCACTTACCCCTGCCCCCATATCAACATATCAACATATCACCATATCACACATAAAGACTAGCCAGAGTCCATGGCATGTCAACAAAAGCATCGGACCATACAAAAAGCCGACCAACACAAATACAAAGACAAACAGACAAGCGACAAACAACAAACAACAGCGTTGTTCATTCTAGTTCAGCTCAGGGAATTGTTCAGTTCAGTCGTTCCATTTTTGCTTGATGAAAACTGAACAGACTTAAGAAGTTAATTTATCTTGTTTTTCACCTTTTTGAAACCATGTCAGACTAGCCACATTTCTCACGCTTTCCTTTTAATTTTTAAATACAAATGTTGAAGAGGTTTAGACAATGAATAAACTTATTCAGGAAAATGTGACTCTAATATTACTTCTAGCTCAAACGATCGAAAAACTGTAGAAGAAATGAATAAAATGTTGCAAAAATCTTGATTATTTTGAATTTAGTGAGGCATTTCAATGAACTTATTCTAAATGCTTTGACTAGATTTATCATAAGGATCAAAAAGAACCATTATTACATTCAAACAAACAAAATAACAATTTCGTGATCAGAAATCGTTTACTATAATATCTCAAGTCATTTAATAAACTAACTTTGAATGATGTGACTCTAAATGTTTTGATTAGAACAACTACAGGAAACAGAAAAAACGATTACTACATTCAAACGAACAGGGAACCAGTTCAAATGAACATTTCTCAAGTCATTTAATAAACGTACTTTAAAGGCTTTGAAGCTAAATGCTTCAATTGGCTTGTTCATTAGAATCACAATGAACTATTTTTGCATTCAAATGAACAGAAGATCTATTCAAATGAACTTTTCGTGAAACGAGTTTGTTTTCTATAACTTCGACAGTCAATAAATAAGCTTACTTTGAAGGATTTGACACTAAATGCAGTTGACTAGAATGTTTTTAGGAATCTAAACGAACCATTTTTGCATTCAAACGAACAGAAGATCGATTCAAATGAACATTTCGTGAACAGAATTCGTTTTCCTTAATTGTTTAATTGAACTAACTCTTATGATGTTACTCTGAATGCTTTGACTAGCATGTTCATAAGAACCACAACGAACTATTTTGGCATTCAAACGAACTAAATAACGATTCAAACGAATATTTCGTGAACATAGTTCGTTTTCTATTTGTAATGATTTGATGCAACTCTAAGAAACACTTTCACAGGCACATGCCCCATGTGGGCTGGACATAAATAACCTTGATGCTTAGTTATAGATACACATAACAGTATACTGTATTTAGGTATACTTATATATATACATATATATATACTATTTAAGTTGACTTCATTTTGAGCTGCAACAGATCTAGTTTCATGGATAGTGTTTTCTCTTATTTTAAGTCGGTTTATTCAGCTGCATTCACTTTGGCTTTGGCTTGCTGCCCACTTGCCAATTTATTCGCATTTTATTCACGCATCAAATGAATACTATATATGCCGAATACCGAATGCTGAATGAATGCTTGAAAATAGTGGCAATTGTATTTATTTGGCACAGACACACAATACGATTGTATATCTATTTGGGATAAAAGCTATTGAAAGTCGACGAAAGGCGATGCCTTGGGCGACGCGTCGTTTGGCGTTGCTCGAAATGAATTTGTCAGTTGTCAGAGTAGAGGAAGGACTCGCAAAGGACAAACAGGCTGAACAGGCTGAACAACCAGGGACATCAGTAATTAAAAATCGTCAGTTTTAAAAGCCAGCGCAAAAATGGTAAAAAAAAAATCACACACAGTTTTTCCAATTCTTCCTATTTTTGTTGTTGTCTTTTTGTTGTTGTTGTGAGCGTGAGCGTGAGCGAGCAATTAAAAGTTGTTAGCCATGTTGCGTATACGCCATGTGAAACGGCTAAAAGGCGAGCAATCAGTGCTGTTTATTGGGTCGAGGTCAGAGCCTATTGTATCGTTCCAATTGCATTTCCTATATGCACACAATCTACAGCTATTTTGTTGTATCACTAACAATGCTATGTCAACTATAATTAATAGTTTCTTTAACATATAATATTGTTGTAACAGCCAATCATCTTTATAGCTACTTTTATTTGTAATAGTTTGATATTCAGTTCAACATTAACTCTTAAATAAGTTGCTTAATATCTATCGATTGCTTTTATTTCTTTATCAACATTCATTTATAAAAGTCATCTTTACTTTCATATGAAATGATTCTTAAGTTTTGCTTTAGTTCACGTCACGTGCCCTACTTGCTTTTCATTAAAAACTTTATAAATAGTTTCCTGCATTAATTAAAGTTTAAGTTTTAAACGTCAATATTTTTTTAAAAATCCTTTAAAATTTTGAAGTGAACTCTTTGCTAAAGACCCATTGATAAGTTTGCTATGAAGAACTTTGTCTCAACTATTGAGTCATCTTTGCAAGGACAACGCAACTACTTATCATATATCCTTAGAATATCCTTCGCCCTTTGTTTAGGCCTTACATAACACATTGCGTATACGCATGTTTATTTTGTGTGTCAATTTAATATTAAGTTATTTGATGGGCATTCGAAACTGGCGCCACTCAGTCTGGCATACATTTGTCCTCTGAGCAAGTCCTTAAAGTCCTTAGAGTCGTGTAAGATTGCTACTGAACTTTATAAGATATAATATCTGAAATCATCTATCTGCATCTCTCTCTACTGGAAACAGCTTGATTTGGAGCGTGAAATCAAGAAATACGCTCAGGAGGAGCAGGGGGTGAGGGTGAGTTTTATCCTTCCCCTTTGCCTGCCCCATTTTCCCTATCGTTCCTTCGTAACTGTTGTTGTTTTAGTAATTTACGCTTATCCCTCGCTTAGCCCATTGCTCAGTATTGGCCACATGACCTGGCCTAAACATTCAATGAATGCCAGCCACATTCAAACACTCGAAACACTTGAAACACTCAAACACTCAAATATTCAAATATTCAAATATTCATGCTGTTTGAACCCGGCCAAGCAAATTACCAAGCTAACTATGCAAAACGGCGCCAATGCCTGAATTTTAATTAGCTTGCCTAAGCGAATATGCTAAGAGAGATGGAGAGAAAGAGAGAGAGTGTAAGGTAGAGAGGGAGAGGTAGGGTAGTAAAAGGGGCAAGGATACGCATAAATAATAATGGCAGTGGTAGTGCTCGGAATCTGTGTGTGTGTGTGTGTGTGTTTCTGTGTGCGTAGTTTACCTTATGCCCATTCAATTTGTCTATAAATGGTTATATTAAAGTTTGGAAAACAAAAGTTTGTGTTTATTTTTAAAATTTTTAGGAAATTTCACAAAAAACTGTGTATAACTTCGAAAGTTAAAGTAAATGCCTCGTTTTTAAGTTGACTTTGGATTCAAGACTAACAGAAAAGATAGTTAAGGACCTCCTAAGCAAGCATCCTTAATTCATAAGCCTTGCAACAGAAGATGTATCGAATCTTGACTTAAGAAAATGGAAGCCTTCGACTCAGAAGACGCTGCAATAGATTATATGGATCGAAATGCATTGTCCTTATGATAATATTTATATGATAATGTACAGCGTATATATTTGATAACATTTTGATAGCATATTTGAATAATACTAAACTACTTTTAATCGAACAATAAGAACACAAAAATGTTTACTTAAAAGTCCTTTGCTAATAGACACAACTTAGGAAAATGCGTAATGACAGGGTATATGCGGGTCTGGCTCACCATGAAAAGCTTTGCCAGCTCAACTCTTGATATATTGTGCTAGGACATGGTGGTTTTAATGCGTGGGGATGGAAAGGGGTCTGTAGAGAGGGCGGGGAGAGGAAGTGGGCGAGAACGGTGCGCTTTGTTTGGCCGAGGGCATAAAATAATTACGCGGCCTGCCGCAAAATTCATTTTGCTGTCAAAAGCCACACACTAACTCAAATACACACGCATACACACACACACACACACACACACACAATCTTAACTATGCGTAGTTGATTATTAAGTCCTGTTCAGCTCGTGTCCTGTACAAACGCAATGCAATTACAAAGTGCGCTCATAGAAATTCGTTTATTTCGAGTACAGCGTTCGTTGAGCGAATTGAAATCAAATGAAATGAAAACAATTAAGCCGGAAACGGAAATGCGCAGTAAACTGAACTGAGCTGAAACCCTTTTCACCCTTGCCACTCTTTTAGCAATGCAGCACTCAGAAACTGGCACATTGGCACACAAAAACTGCAAAACATACAGCCAAACAAACAGACACAGGACATAGCATCCTTTATGCTCATGCTAGCTTCCTCTCTCTGCCTCAGTCTATCTGTCCACTCGAAATGTTAGCTTCAATTGATTCATCGATTTCTATTTCAATTGCATTTTCTATTTATATTTCTATATATGGCCCAAGCATAAATATTCGACTTGTCGAACTGTGCGTTTCCTGTACTCCTGTGCAATTGTCCTCACGTTGTCCTGCCCATTTGCGGTTGCGTTTTGTATGTTAACTCCTAACACAATTTCACACATACACACACATGCACACATACTTGTTAAACTAATAAACGAAACTGGTTCTGCAAACGTTTTGTTTCTCATATTTCTCATATCAGGACGAACACAAAAATTAAGTTTCGAACTAATATTTATATCATGAAATAGAAATAAAATTGTCTACATATACAGCGAATTGAAAAAGGATTCCAAATAAATTGCTTTCTATTCATTATAAATTAACTAAATGCGAGTAAAAAGTTAAGAAGATAGTTCAACTAAATATAACACTTTGGAAAAAAACAAAATGATACGAAAATTATTCGAAAATTAAGTTTGGAACAGACCGCATTGGTCACAAGAACAAGCATTTAACGTCGAAAAAAGAGAAAACGATTAGAAATAAAAAGAGTTTGTGAAGCAAATTAAATTCACTGTTTTAAAATTAAAGATTAGAGGGTGTCCTGTAGGGTAATACAGTTGTTTTTGACAATTGAACAGAACACATGCATATAAAAGATACAGACGTGTTCTGGATTCCATTTTTATTTATTGAAATCGACAGAAATATGCAAAACATACTTGAAGAATCGTCTAAAAACAAGAAGAACACAAAAGCTTCGAATTGTATGCTTCCACTGAAAAGTATGCTACGCAATTTGATAAAGAATCGATACGAAAGTGGAGTTCAGAAGAGACACAAGTCTTAATAACAATAATAATAAGCTTGCACGAGGTAGAACTAATCAAAAGAAGGTAACGGAACTTGCACTTTCATTTGCAACGGTTGTTCGACTCGTCAGCCGCATAAAACAGCTGCTGCTAACGGTACTGCTGCTGCAGCTGCTAACGGTACTGCTGCTGCTGAGAACTGTATTCATGTCAGACGCAGCTGCTGCGCTGCTGTCATCAAATGCAATGCTGGCGCTGCCAGCAGCTGCAAGCACATAAAGGATAACGAGGATAATGAGCGAAATCTCACAATGTTGCTGTTGTTTAGCATGCTAATTTCGGACAGAAAGCAAAAGAAGTGCGTGCGAGCGAGAGAGCGAGAATGGCGAATAGGAATCAATAAACGCAAAAGCAAAAGCAAAGCCAAATCGAGACAGCGCAGCTTTTGTTTGAGCGTAAAACGTAAAAGCTTTTTTTCGCGAAGCAAAGTTGTAAAGCTCGCTACACGAATATCGTATGCCGAATGCCGTATGCCAAACAACGTAAGCCGAGTGAACAAAAGCCGAGTGTGCGAAAAAAGCCGAGCGTACAAAAGCCGAGTGTGCAAAAGTAGCCGAAAACCGAATGCAGCCACATGACGTGCTTTTCTTTTTGAGTTTGAGCTAAACCGAAGGCTGAGCCGAGATTTTGCGCTCAAACGCAAGCTTTGCAGGGGCTGCGCGAGAGCAGGGGCGTAGGGCGGCGTGGGGGAGGCAGCTGCTGCTGCCAAACAGTCTCAATGGTCTTCGCTTTTGGCCTCGTGGGCGCGAAAGCTTCGCCAGCGCGAACAGTTGTATACGCAACGCTTAAGCTAACGAGACACGAGACACGGATACGGATACGTATACGGACAAAAAGGACACACCGAGTGCCCCCGAAAAACGAGAGACGCGTACGCAGCCCAAACTTTTACCAAAAAAAAAAAAGCAAAAGAAATACAAAAAAAATGTGTCTCAAATGAATTAGAGGAATACAAAAAAAAATATGAAAATATAAAATTTTAAATTATATACACAAATATATAAATATTGTAAATAAACGTTTAGACGTTGCTCCAATTTTGTTTGGGCCCGAGCAAAACGTGGCGCGAACGTGGCGCGTGTGCCAGAAAATCATTGAGCAAAAAAAAAGAAATAAGAAGAAAAAAAATAGCAAAGAAATCCTTCAAAAGGATGTAAAGCATTTCAAAAATTGTGCCTTTGAGTGTGTGAATTTGGTGAGAGCTTCCAGTAAAAAAAAAAAGAAATAGAATTTACAAAAAAAATATATAAAAAAAAGAAGTGCAGTTTTAATTAAAAGTAAGCCCTCTGCAGGAGCGCAGCAGCAGCAGCAGTCGCAGTCGCAGCAGCAGCAGCGCATAAAATCAATAATTTTGTTTAAGCAGCAGCGGCAGCCAAAAATCTGCGACGACAGCAGCAGCAGCATTAACTAGCAATAACAAAAGCAACGTTAAAAACAACAACAACAACAGCAGCAGCAGCAATTTTGTTGTTCGACGTCGACGTCGCTGTCGCCGCTAGCAACTTTTAACTTAGCGCTGCAGCAGAGCGTCTTGGGCTGTGTTTTTATAATACATATACACATATACATATATACATATAGCTGGCTGTATGTGTGTGCTTAGCATTTGTGTGTGTGTTAGAAGGTTACATTAAGCAGACAACGCTAAGAAGAAGAAGAAGAAGCAGCAGAAGAAGCAGCAGCAGCAGCAAAAAGCAGGAAGCAGCGACAGATAATAAACAGAGCAGAGCTGAGGGCAAAGAAGCAGCAGCAGAGTAGAAGAAGCAGCAGCAGTAACGAGGAAGTCGCGCTGCCTAGCGGTTTATTATTCTATTACTAAACACACATACATATATATATATATACACATATACACATATACGCACACACATGCAGCCTACGCCCACACCTGCGCAGAAAGTGTAGTTAAGAGCCACCTCAAATTACATAAATAGCAATAAGGCAGCCGCAGTCGCCGTCGTCGTCGCCGTTGTCGTCGCCGTTGCAGTCGCAGCGAAAGGCCGCCCAAGTACAACGAACTGCTGCAGCTGTAACAGCAACAACTGCAACAGCAACAACAACCACAATAGTAACAACAACAACATTTTAAAGTCCAGGCGACCGAGCGCAGCCAGAAACCTATGGACAATGCCTATGTCTACTATAAGGTACTGTAAATGGCAGCGAACAACAACAACAAGAACAAGAACAACAAATCAGAAGCAGTCAATCAACTAAAGAACAACAAGTAGACAAGCACAAAACAAACACATACATCATGATTGATGAGCTCACCAAGCTCAATTGTTACTTTTATCATCACAAAAATAAAACAAAACCAAACAAAATAAAACAACAACTTCATCAACTAACTATCAATCAAACAAGCAGTCAATCAGTCATCAATCAAATCACCAAAAATCAAAACAACAGATATAACAAAATAACAAATAGAAAATAACAAAACGTCAGCTAGTTACAAAACACACGACATACATCTTGATTGATTGAGCTCAACAGGCTCAATTAACATTTCATCAACACAAAAAATCATCAAAGATAAAAAAAAACGTTCCATATAGTTTTCTATGCAACTTCAAGCAGCTTCAATCAACTTGAATCAATTCAGTTCAACAGAAAATTGTTTGAATTGCAGTCAAGATAAGAAACATATGTTTTCAGCACAGCCATCAGTCAATACATCAAAGCAAATCAACGTTCAATCAACGCAATTGAACAATAAGCACCAACTTAAAACAAAACGTCATCTACATCAATAACAGTCGCACAGACATCAACATCAACTCAACACACACACATCTGTCTTCAAGTTGGATTGTCATATTTCTGATCATCAGAAAACTTTCATCTCTAATGTCATTTTGCTCCACGTTTAAAAGTCAATCAACAAAAGGCAACTGCAAATGTGTCGAACAATCAGACAGCCAGACGGACAGAAAGACAGACAGACAGACAGACAGACGGGACAACAAAACAGAATAAACACTCAACACACACAATTCCCAATCAATGCAATCACAATAACAAAACACACACACACACAGACACTCCCCCCTTTCTCACGCACGCCCCTGCCACATAGGACTATGTCCTATCAAATTGCCCCTCAATCAAAAAGTAGCTGCAACGCCTGCATAATATGCCAGGCCACCACCCTTTCCACTTTCCACCACAGGACAAAAGAGAGCGGGCAGGGTAGAAAGAATAGCAGTCAAATGCAACCCCCGTTAACAGTACTAACAAAAAGTATAGAAAAATGTAAAATAAGAAATCAAAGTTCATTTGGGTATACTAAAGTTGAAATACTCTTACAGACATGTTAAGTATTATGATGTTCCGAAATCCACTTTCGACTGAATATCACATTTTAAGAGTCTCTCAAAATGATATAAGCCCGCAGTAAAAACTTGCTCCGAAAAGTATGCTACACATTTTTCTGTTGCATTGATTCGAGATTGAAATACGGAAAATATGTGAATGTTATTATATAAATAATGAGTTTTTTATAACAAAAAGTTATTTTCGGATCTATAGAGTATATCTATACATATACACATTGCAATAACTTAAATCGTAATACTATTTTAAATCGCTAATCGATAGTTGGCAAACACATTTGGTGATCAAAAATCTAAGCATGAGCATAAAAAACAAGGAATAAAGGGAATCAGCTCCATCTGCAGCCTGCGTACAATGGCAGGCAGGGGGGCAACAGGGGGTCAGGTCAGTAGTTTTGGCTTTTAGCTTTCCAATTATTTACAAGTTTTTTGCTGTGCAGTGTGCAATGTGCAATGTGCATGTGCAGCCAAGTTAAAGTTAATGTCTTGGCCAGGCCAAGAAAAAAAAAATGGAAAACTGAAAAGCAGAAAAACAGCCGCATTCGCAGTCGCAGCCAAACAAGACAAAGGGCACAAATACACGCAAATGCTTTCTTTACTTTATGCTGCTGTGGCTACAAAAACTAAATAAAAGGAATAGCATACTTTTATGCTAATCGAATCGTAAAGCGCTGCCACCCAAGTAGCCAAGGGCGTAGCCACGATTTCAACAAGAAGGAAGCAAGCCATTAAGTTTCTTTATAATATTGAAAAACACAACTTTCCTGTTTATATTTCCGAGTATTTTTACTCCCTGTTCCCATTAAAAATGGGAAAAAGGGAGTTATAAAGTACTGCAATTTTGTGTAACAGACAGATGGAGGCATTTCCGACCATATAAACTATATACATTCTTGATCAGCATCAACAGCCGAGACGAACTAGCCATGTCCGTCTGTCTGTCCGTCTGTCTGTCTGTATGAACGCGTCGATCTCAGAGACAATAAGAGCTAGAGACGCTAAACTTGGCATGCAGGTTCCTGTATACCATACGCAGATCAAGTTTATTTCAAATTTCGGATGCACGCCCCCCGCACCCCCGCAAATCACAAAAGACTCCCACAGCCACAATTTTAAAGAAAAAGCTTTAATTTTTGGTACACATATATTTCGTATCAATGTTGATCAGCTGTGTATTTCAACGCGATCGGATGAATAGCACAAAAGTTATGGAAGAGTCTCGTAGTCGGGCACACTCGACTAGAGTTTTCTTACTTGTTCTTATTTCGTATTGAGGTCAAACTTCAAACCGTTTGTTCAATCGTTATTTTGGACTTTACTTCCGTTGATTTGATCGGAATCAGAAATGGCAATATATCAGTCAATATTATGATACGCCATTTTATCATAATATATTGAACATACAAAAAGTATGTTATACAGTTTTCTGTGAACTTAGTTAGCAGGTGAATTTGAAAGCAGGCTTGAATAAGTGATATTAATATGATGTTAAGGATATTACTTTTTATCAGAATTCATGCTAATATAAAAAGAAAACTGTGTGAAGGGACAACTTGCCCCTGCTGCACTATTTTATAGATACGTCCATGTGCTGTGCCTTTAAAGGTCACCGTGCGTAATTAGTGAAATTTGGCATTATGGCTGAACGAATAAAACGAATAAAACGAATGAACGAATGAGCTCAAGTGCAAGCCCAGCAGGCAACGCACACATACAAACACACATAGTAATATACAGACACACACACACACATACAGAGAGATAGAGCGACGACAGTCTATTCAAAATGAGAAACGTGCAGACATGCACAATGCAAGTTTGTTCGTGTTCGTGCCCGTGTCCGTGACGTACGACCATCCGCTCATTAGCAAAAAAGACCCCAACGCGTATCGCAATTGTTCTAAATGCGACAGACAAAACTCAATGTGTGAGTGTATTGCTAGCTGTGTGAATGTGTGGGTGTGTATCTGCATCTGTAACTGTATTTGTGTGTGGAAATGAGCGTGAAATAAGTATGCAAGACAACAAGATACCCCTTCACAATTCGGACAAAGTTTAAAAAAAAACAGCCACCGAAAAGTATGCTACAAAAAAGCAAATATTAGAAACTGCAATTGTTGAAGTGTTCTGAATACCGCACAAAGCGATTGAAATACCAGTTTTTCATAGTTTTAATTCCAAAAATTCAAAATACAATTCAAGATTTCAAATCTAACAACAAAACTTTTGAAAACTATTTAAAGACACCTTTTAAACATGCAGATGCTGTTCAAACTGTATTCTTAATTCTTAATACTTAATACTTCTTATCTAATCGTCAATCAGGCACTCATTGACAAGACTGATAAATAGGGTATACATAGAATGAATAAAGGGTACAATGCCAACGCACCAAACACTCTGCACTTCATAAACAACACTTGAAATACATTTCTGTTTATAAAGCAGTCGGCACATTAGAGATGTGCGATATTCTGAAATCGAAATATTTCAAAATAAGAAAGAAAAATATATTCATATTGAATTGTACTATCTGTATAATATGGTAATACGATTTTGATAACATTTAATTATTATACAGATAGAGTAATGAAACTAAGAATTGATCAGTTTGTGCAAAATATATGAAGAAACAAAAACGATTTTCCTATAAATAACTTCGTTTTTCCTCCCTGTTCCCATTAAAAATGGGAAAAAAGGGAGTTATAAAGTACTGCAAATGTGTGTAACAGACAAAAGGAGGCATTTCCGACTATATAAACTATGTATATTTTTGATCAGGATCAACAGCCGAACGAACTAGCCATGTCCGTCTGTCTGACCGTCTGTCTGTCTGTCCGTCTGTCCGTATGAACACACAGATCTCGGAGACTATAAGAGCTAGAGACACCAAACTTGGCATGTATGTTCCTGTACACCATGCGCAGATCAAGTTTATTTCAAATTTCGGATGCACCCCTCCGCACCCCCGCATATCGAAAAAAAAACTGCCACAGCCACAATTTTAAAGATAAAGCTTTGATTTTTGGTACACATATTTCTTTTATCAATGTTTATCAGTTCAGTATCAGAAAATTTCATTACGATCGGATAAATAACACAAAAGTTATGGAAGAATCTGTTACCACCTTCTCAGCAGGCAGAAACAACAGTTTCACATGCACTGGACATGTTAAGTGCGCTGCTTGCTTGTGTTACCGCTGAACTGCTTGAAATGCAAGTTGGGAGCAGGGAGTCTCGTAGTCGGGCACACTCGACTAGAGCATTCTTACTTGTTTTACGATCGATATATACTAATCCGATTTTGATACGATGCGAACTGTCTATATCCAAAGGAAATATTTATGCCAAATGGTTTTAAGCTAGCTTTTTAACTTATCAATCAATTCAAAGCAAGGAAACACTGTTAAACATGCTTTTCGGCAATGAACTGTGATATTTTTCGTTTTTCAGTCACTCGTTACTTAAAAATACTTGTGTAAAGTAACAGTTACTTAGAGACAAGCTCATCTCCAGCCAGAACACAGCTGCCTAGCTGCATTCGAGCGAGCGTGAGATGAGACAATTGGTAGAGAAATGCAATGATGAGGGATAGGCAGAGATAGGAAGAAAGGATTGTGGAACGGGTGGGTGGAATTTGCTGTCTGGCCTTGTAGCCCACACACACGCACACACACACATACGAACACACTCGAAACGTGATGATTTGTCATAATTACAAGGCGTAGGAGAAGAATTGCAGCTGCGACTGCCCCCAACTTCATTTGTAGGGTAACCAAATCTGACGTTTCACTGGGAGGGTGGCAAATCCTTGTTGATTTAAGGGCGGTTTGTTTAACACCAGTTTGATTCAAGTCATCAAAAAAAAAAAGAAAAGCTGAGCTGTGTGTTGAGGCATTGTTTGACTGCGTGTTTTACAATATCATTTTATGTGTTTATTTTTAATTTGATGATTTGAGCGAAACACGCAGCTAACGCTGAAAATAGCAAACGGAACACAAACACACACAGACAATAAAAATGTATATATATATATATAAACATGCATATATATATATACACTGTACTACATGTGTACTTTTGCACTTAACACACTTATTGTTGGGCAATTTTATTCTTGTTTTTTTTTTTTGTTTTTTAGCCACATTTCTTTACTGCCTTTAGTTATTTTCATTTGCTTTGGGTTTTTGGCTTTTTCTCTCTCGTTTCATTTTCATTTGTATTTTCTTTGTCTTTGTGTGTTCATTTCATTTGAGCTCAGCAGCAGCAGCAGCAGCAGCCTCAGCCCGCCTTCCCCCTCTCTTTTTCGCATTAAAGTCTGCCGCATCCTGCCTCTCTATCTTACATCCCCTTGCCTTGCGACCCAGCGATGTCGTTATTGTGTTCTCTATACTTACACACACACACACATACATACATACGCGCACACCCACAAGCACACACACTGCGACACACACACATGACGTATACGTAATAACCTTGTAACCAAAATGTTGTTATTTCGGGCCACATTTCTATATATGTGTGTGTAAAAGTGTAAGTGTGTGTGTGCCGTTTTTTATTTCATTCTCTCTCCCTCTGCCTCTGCCTCTGCCTCTCTTTTTCTCTCTCAGTTGTATATGCGTTTGGGCCAAAGTTCTTGGCATTATTTGAAGTGTGCAAGTCACTTTACTTGCTCACCTGCTCTCTCTCTCTCTCTCTCCCTCTTAGTTTTCTGTCTCTTTCACTCTCGCTTGTTTTCTTGGACTGGCATATTTTCTAAATTTATATCGTAAAACTCGCATTCAATTTACGCCTCTTATTATACTCTTAGCTTAAACATATTCTTAACAGTTTATTATTACTAAATGTTGCTGTTTTTATTGTCGTGTGTTTCAAATTAAATGTTTTTTATATATGTTGCTCAAAATATTTGTTGAAATATATACCCGTTTATTTAATATTATTTGGAAAAGATAAGCAGACATTTAGATTATTTACTTTTTTAAATTTATAACTTGAAATCAAATGTCCACAAAAATTTAGAACTTTTCATTATTTCGAAATTGAAATTCAACTGGCGAATTAGTTTAACAAAATAAAAAAAGCATAGCATACTTTTTGGAGCAGTTTACACAATTAATTACCTTTGTTTTGTAGTCCGTTTGTTGTATAAGAAATCTGAAATTTAAAACATTTGAATTTTAAAATTTACTTTATTATTGATTAGACTACAATACTTAAACTAAATCAGAAGAGAGTTTTATAGTAAATTCAATTACAAAGTGGGTTTAAAAGGCTTTGTCTTTTAGACTTATTGCTTTCGAAATTTTGAGTTAATACCTCGTTGATTTATTTTGTTTAACTTTAACTTAGCGCTATTTAAACACAAACTTAATACAAATGCTTTAAGTTTCCTCAACACTCTGCCTTTTTTATTTAAATTTATTCCAATTTTATTGTACGGAACGCTGTTTGAATTCTTTACTTGCCGTTACATAATCAAAAAGTAATATATATATATACTTAAAAACACACACATCACACACCAAGCAATATAAACAATGACAAGCAATACCAAAAATCTATAAAAAAAAAAAAAAAAAACGAAATAAACAAATTTTCAATTATTTAAAGCAATTTAAACGTTTAACTAAAAAAAAAAAGATGAAAAAAAAATAAACTATTAGTGAACTGTGATTTATTTAGCATACAAGAATAATTCTTTTGTCATTTTATTGCCAAAAGATGCAGATTTTTTCACGAAACTTATCGATTGTAATGGCTCCAATAATTGGCTTTCTTTACATACCACAAAGAATAAAAGAACAAAAAATAGCAATAACAAAAAAAAAAAAAACAGAAAAAAGAAAACAGAACACTTTAAACCGATTTTGAAAGCGAGATACTTGTATTTCTTTCCAGAATTGATATCATTTTCAATTACATATCATCTATAAACATATTTTGTTGTTGTTCTAAAAGCAAACACAAAACGAAGCAAAAACAATAGAATATGCAAAAACACAAAAGTTTTTAAGCAAAAATCCAAAAAAATAAATAAAAATTACAACAAAAAATATGAAAGAAAAATCAAAGACCGTATGCAACTATTTACAATATGCTTTTGTAATATTTTCGCACTAATAAAAATAAAACAAAATCAGAGTAATACCAAAAAAAAAAAATATAATAAAAATAAATAAGAAAAAAAGAAAAACAAAATGTAGGCAAGGAAAACAACTGACAAATATCTTTTTGACGATAAAATGATAAAACAATTATGACGTGTATATACTTACCATAACGTACCTATACTTATCTTTATATATCTATATATGAATAAATATATATATACATATATGAAAATATACCACTCTTTCTATAACTCTATCTGTCGCTCTCTGTTCATACTTACATATTATGTATATGTATATATATATATATATGTATATATATATATGTAATCAGAATATATATATATTTAAAATATCTATTCAAGTATGTTGTTTTTATTGCGTTACTTTGCTTATAATGTGCCCAACACCGAGCACAACAACAACAACTACAACTACAAAACAATTACAACAAAGACGAACCATCTAAATTTGTAACCCAACCCCCCTCCAACGTATTCCCCCAACCAAAAAGAATGCCCCCAACCAACCAACCAAAGAAAATACAATACTGTACCAAAGACTGGCCGCCTGTTGCAGATTATAAATACTTACATTAGATCAAGTATATTACTTTTTGGTTTTGTAAATAACAAGAACGCGAATATCAACTGCAATGCAATACAAATTCAATATCAATTCCAAATTCAAATTTGAAATTTCGAAATTTGAAACAAACGAAGACCAAGCAACCAACTAGTCACAGGCATACACACATATGCATACATAAGACACACACACTCATACAGTTACACATTCACGGGGCTGAAACTTAAGCTGGAAAATCATCGAATGTCAGCTAGTCAAAGGTTTCATTACTATCGATAACATCGATAAACTTTATTTGAGACTATTGTACATTTTGATATAAACTTATTCAACAGTTTTGTTTCTATATAACGTACCGATACATTTTGTAATCATCATACAAAATGTCGATGCTATCGGTAAGCCATTTTTGAAGTTATCGATAACTTTTATCACATTTGTATGCAACCGAAAATAGTTTCGAAACTATTAACAAATTTCAGAATCACCTTAAAAAGTTTCGATAACATCGATTAAAATTGCAAACAATTTCACATTTATCGATAAAATTCGTTTAAGCCATAAATAGTTTCGATAAGTTCGAAGATATTGATCAATTTTTTTATAATAATATTTTCAATACTATCGATACATTTCAGAATCATCATTTCCAAATAAATTTCGATAACAGCGATTAAATTTGCAAACAGTTTCAATGCTCTCGATCATTTTATTGAAATTTATTTAAAAAACTCCAAAAATAAAATGAAAAAGCCTTCAAATCAATATCTTTTCATCAATATTGGAAAAGTAATTGACTTAAACATGATAAATCGATCATATATATCATTTGATTGGATCGATTGTGGCATCGATTGTTATAGAGCTTAAGTTTCAGCACATCTACAGACAGCTACACTTACACACACACACATATATATATATATATATATACACACACCAGCATACCACAACACATACATACATACAAGATTCAAGTTCCGGCATAGAACTGAAACAATTCCAACAGAGCAATCAAAATACGCTCAAATTCAATTAAGCTCTCTATCTCTCTCTATCTCTCTCTTTCTGTGTCTGTCTCTTTTTAAATATATATATTTTACACACTCTGTCTCCCACTATCTTACATACTATTGCTGTCTCTATCTCTATCTCTCTCAAACTCAATACTCTAACTCTAACTCTAACTCTATCTCTGTCTTTGTCACACTTCACTGTCTGTCTAAATCTACTCAACTACTCAACTATATATGAATACATATATAAATACATATATCATATATATACTTATATATATAATATATTTTGTTTGTTTTCACATAAAAAACATAACACACAACAACAACAACAACAACAACAGCAACAACAATTGTTTACAATATACTTTTGCACGTTATTTCTATAATGCATCTGAACTATATATTGTTATAAGTAATTTATGTTTCTTTCCTGCCATACAAGCAAATACCAAATACCAAATACCAAAAAAAAATACCAAAAATATACAAAAAAAAAAAGAAAATACATAAACATAAACGAAATCAGAATCCAAGCGCATTTGTATGCCTCGTCACACATGTCGTATACGCAATATTCACCAACTAACTAAACCAAAACTAAACTAAAACCCAATCAAAAATACCAACAAAAAAACAAATCTACACAACCTGCTCTCATCCGTCAACAGTTCATGGGGGGTATTAAGTGCACTTGAGGGTGTGCCTTGACACTCACAGCCTGCAAGCATTTGAGCTGTTTCTCTTATCTTTAACGCCTGGAAGACAGTATGGCGATAGATCCTTTTTAACTTCCAAAAAGATAATACAAAAGTCTTTTTAACTTCCAAAGCGATTACTCAAAAATAACACTTTTGTTCTATTCTTTAGAGAAGTCGTATTACCTTTTAATCTACCAAAGCAAGATTTAAGAAAAAAGTTTACTTTTTATGCCCAAAACAACGATAGCGTCTTTTCAACAATACTCTTTCATTCTTCAAATCTTTCGAAGAAGATAAATTTTTATTTCTGAGAAGCCTCATTATATATAAATATGCAACGCTTTTCTATCCTCTAAAGCAACAATTCGAAAGGACGATTTCTTAACTATGCCTTCAAAGAAATATTGAAAGTAGAAATACGTTGAAACAACAAAGAAGTTTTCTCAACTATTGATCCAAAGGTCTTAGAAGATAGAAAAAAGAAACTGCTACAAAACATATCTCTGTTTTAACTTCCAAAACGACAGTTTAAAAGAAAGTTTTCTTAACGAGAGTCTTAAAAAATAGAAAACCGAAAAAGCAACAAAATGTATCGCCGTTTTATCTTCCAAAGCAATAATTCCTAAATTATTCCTCCAAAGAATCTCAGAAAAAAGCGAGCAGAAGCGTTAATTTCCATAGTTAGAGAAATAAAATGTTTGCAGAGCACACACATACACACATAACCTACACACACACACACATACATACAGCAACTCACATACTTACAGTGACCCAGCCGCGTAGCTCTCTCTCTCTCTCTCTCTCTTTTAAAATGACACACATTTCATGTTGCAAGCCGCAGTTCGCCCCCTACTTCCCCTCGCCCACCTCTCAACAGAATCTCACCAACAACGCCCCCTTGTTGAACTCATATAGGTGCAGCTTGCCAAATATAACTTTGAACAAGAAGAAGAAAAAGAAAGAAAGAAAAAAGAAACAAAAAAAAACAAAAACTGTAATTAATGAGAGTTAAAAACAAATGCAAAAATATAATATGAAACTGAAACTGAAAGTTAAACTATATTATTACAAAACCTTATTGTAAATTAAGCGCAAAAAGTGTTGAATATCATTGAATTAAGTACAAATTTCAAAAATAGAAAAGAAAACTTGTAGAAAAACAACAAAAGTCAGAGAAAATTTTAACACGTACAAAAATATGGGGCCAAATATAGTCCGTAAGTGTTCGGGCAAAAATCGCTTTGGTTAAACTTAAAATGTACAAAACAAAAGTTCAAAACTTGTTGTTAACAATAATAATAATAATAATAATAATCATATATATATATTAGACATACATATATAGTGCATAATTGTAGTTAATAAATTATGATTTAAAAAAAAAAAAAAAAAACAAAACGAGTGTATTTAAGCGTACAAAAAATTAACAAGGACAACGCGTAAAACTGAAAAAAAAACCAACAAAAACAATTACACCAAAAAAAAAGAAAACAACAATAAATAATATTAACAAACTATAAAAAGCAAGAACAAACAAAACGAAAAAAAAAAACACACAAAAAGTTACAGAAAAAAACAAAAGCACAACAAAACCAATTTGAAATCGCCCATTTCAGATGTACAATAACTACACCGGAAGCGGAAGTCCACCACTGCCAGATATTATAGGACAATACTACGGGCCAGCAACAGCCGGATACGGCGGACCCACACTCAACGGCGGAGTAGGAGCTGGAGGCTATGGCTATGAGCTATATGGTCCAACCAATTCAACGGGCTATCTTTACGATCCCACAGCACAGATATACGGACAGACATCGCCGATACGCCGCAGACGCTATAGCATTGCCGGATTGCCATCGGCCACAATGTATAATGATGTTTACGGTTATCCAGCGCCGCCGCTGCAGCAGACCTCATCATCGAATATTGTCAATCTATTGAATGAGGCACACAAATCGATATCAAGATCATCACAGATATTACATTTGAGTCATCAGGCCAGGCAGCTGGGGCAGCCACAACAGCTGTTGGGGCAGGCACCACAGCTGGTAACCACACCCCTATCCGGCCGCGTGGTCTCCAGTTATCCGACCTTGCATGGCATGGGTGCTACCGGTGATTTATCGCCACCCTATCTCAACGATAACCTGCTGCAAATGTCCACGAGCTTTTCATCTCAGCCAAATATGTACTTTCAGCCGCAGCAGCCGCTGCCGTCGCAGCTGACGGCAGCGCAGCATGCTGCTGCGGCGGCAGCACGTCTGCGTCCTGCCTATTCCGTATCCAATCTGTTAACCGGTTATCCGGGCAGCAGTGCCTGCAAATATGGCTCTACCGGCTATGCGAATCCTTATCAAAGCGACCTGACAACGGCGGGCAGCAGCTATGGTCTGGGCCTGGGTCCACAGTTAAGCTCCGGCTTGGGCATGGGCTCCGGCTTGGGTCTGGGCGCATCCGGCTTGGGTATGACTGGCTACGGTCATGGTCTCGGTCTCGGTTTAGGTCTGCCGGCATCGCAGCAGC
This sequence comes from Hirtodrosophila cameraria, assembly GCA_949708635.1. Classification (NCBI taxonomy): domain Eukaryota; kingdom Metazoa; phylum Arthropoda; class Insecta; order Diptera; family Drosophilidae; genus Hirtodrosophila; species Hirtodrosophila cameraria. Next base: position 1,766,738 of record OX453089.1, read on the forward strand.
GTCAGCTCATGTCACACTCACTGCATGCCTCGAATCCCGCCATTTCTCAGTATTATCCGCCGGCATCTTCCAGCTACAATCTACATCAGCAATTTGCTGGCACACAACAACAACAACACTATGGACTACAGTCATCCCAGCAGCAGCCCCAATCACATATACAGGCCTCGGTGCAGCAGCAGATGAACCCGCAGTATCAGTATCATGTGCATTCGCACCAGAATCATCTGCAAACCCATCCGCTGGCAGCCTTGGCCAATACAAGCGGCCCATTTGGTGGCACGCTGGCTAGCAGCGTTCGCGATAATGCCGCTATCGCCGCTGGCTATGAAGGGCAGCTGCAACAACAACAACAACATCAGCAACATCAACTTCAACACTCGCATCCGCATTTGCATTCGCATATGCATTCGCATCCGCATCTGCATTCGCATTCGCATCATCATCCGCATTCGCATCTAACGAGCGGTCTTCATGCATCGACATATTCGCATCCGCACTCGCATTCGCATCTGCAGCAGCAGCAGCAACAACAACAACACCATCATCACTTGCCATACTCGAAACTAGACTTAGATTACCCGAAACTGCCGCAAGAGCATAAGCGACAAGTAAGTTTTAAATTTGACGTAGACACGCTATCCCTAGATTCCTAGTTAATCGATAATCGTTAATTGTTAATCTTTAATCGACAATCGACACTCAATACTCAATTCAATACTCAAAATGAGGGCTTTTAAGGAATGCATCGGTTTATCGATATTTTCAATGAGAAATAGTGCTGTCAAGTAAAGTTCTTAGCTATCGATTAATTTGATAGTCTTCAAATAAAAGATGTTAAGCAAAAAAGTTAGTTTCTTAATTAACCATCGCTAGTGTTATCGCAAAATAACAATCAATCGGTATTGATAGTTGCTAGATAAACTATCGATAGTACCATAGATAGTATTATCGAATTTGCAAAGTCAATTCATTTTTTTACCAAAAGCGGAGGCACATTTTTTATAGGAAAACAACGCAATTTGTTTTAAAACGCTTTTAAAAATTTCAAATCATTTATCAAATTTCAAACTATCGATAGTTTTGATAGTCTCTTAAAAAATACTTGTTGATAGTCTCAAAAAGTTAAAACAAAAGTAGTTTCGAAAGCTTGGCATTACTTCCGAAAAATAATTTATCGTTAATCGATATTGCACATCGATAATTGTATAGAAAATTATCGATAAATTGCAATATATCGATAAACTGGAAACTTTCAAAATTTCAAGTGCAATATTCTTGTGAAGCCAATAATATATAAATTGTCGAACAACTATCAGTTCTATTACACATATTTCTCAATCAATTAACAATATATATATATATCGATAGATCGTGTATTTCATAAAGCTCTATTTAGAAAACTCGTACAACAACAGTCACTTTCAGACCTATAACCAATAACAACAAGTTCTCAACTACTAATCGTATAGCACATGCTCATCAAAAAACGTAATCCGAAACTGAATCAGATACTCAGCGCGTTTAAAATTCAATCAATCTATCGGATCTATACTCAATTATACTCAGAATCGAAAAGTCTATAATGCATTTTACGCTTTCCCCCTTATCCTTCATAGAAAAACAAAATAAACAAAAAACAGAAAAAAAGCCAACGACATTTGCAGTGTGTGGTTCTCGTATAATCGTAGAACAGAACAGATGAATAAAGACACCAAGTATTATATATACAGCATATATATCTTATATGAGATATTCATTAGGACTAGCCTAAGCAAGAAAGTACACCATATATAAGAAAAGAAAGAACTATTGTTTCATGTGCCATTTTAAAGTAGCGAGATAAAGATTTAAAGATTATATATTCAATTTCAAGAGCTGTACAATTTTGAAATTGTTTTTTTTTTTTGATTTATTTTATGATTTCTGCTTTTTGGTATTTGCTTTTTTTTTTTTTAATGTATTTTTAGTATTTTTGCATAGAGCACTCAGGGCAACTTTTCAGATAAATTGTTTAAGAACTGTACAGTTATGAAGAATTCGTTTGAAAAATTTGAACAACTTTGCTCTTGACTCTCAAAAGTAAAAGACTGTAAATAACAACAAAAAGTGAAACTAAATGATATTTACTCATAAATGTAAACCATATATATATACATATATATATAGTTATACATATACAAAACAAAAGAAGAAACAAGAAACAAGAAGTAAGAAAATACAATGCAATATGAAAATTTACTTTACTTTATTTGGTAATCCAAAATAAAATTTATATTTAAGTTATGCGACAGGTAACAAAACAAAAAAAACAAAGTAAGATTTAAAAGTTTGTAATTAAATCAAAACCTATAAAAAAAAAGAAAACAAATACTCGATACTTAGCTATACAATATACATATAGAAAATTGTTAGTGCAACTCTCGATAAAAAACGAAAAGCAACTAAATACTTAAACCTTAACTACTTATCTAACTATAAGCGAACTTTGCATAGTGTACGAGTAAGAGTCCCCTCTCCCCCCTACTTCCAATTTAGCCAAGCCTATATATAATCCAATCAACCTACTAACTACCTATGTAACTATACCTAGCTAATAACAATTACCTAACTAACATAGACTACAAAAAAACTAAACTATCTAAAAGTATTTGCATTATAAAATTTGTTTTTTTTTTTTCAATTACTTTAATTACAAAAAATATAAAAGAAATGAAAAGGATAGAAAGCCGCCATCTTGATTCGATTCACTTTGGATATATATTTAGTTCTTTTGAGTTCGGAATCATTCCGATACCGATTCTATATATATGTACTCGTAATACGTACTATGTACTAGCGTGTGATTAGCAATGAAGGTCAATTATATGTAAAGATGAAATTTATATGTAAATCCAGAAGACGGGTAGACGGAAAAGAAAGCGAGAAGAAAGCGAGAAGAAAGCAAAAAGAAAGCGAGAAGAAAGCAAGAATTCAGCGAAAAGCAAAGGCAAAAGCTAAATGTGAAATGTAATATTTGTAATATTTCACTGGAAAACTGGGTATATTTAACATCTGGCTGGGATGTATTTGTTTTTTTTTTTGTATGCTACCGGCCAGTTACAGTTACCGTTACTCTCTCTCTCTCGTAAATGTGTGTGTGTGTCTAACACAATGTTGGTTGACAAAATTTGAAACGTAAAAGAATCGAAAAGCAAAACGAAAAAAGCATTCAAAATGTGTCTATGCAAAAAATATATTATACAAAGAAGAAATATGTATTATGTATTGTACCATGTACTAATGTTCTTTATATTCATACTTACTACTTATACAACTATATATATATATATATACTTATATATATATATATATATATATATATATATATTTACCAATACATAAATGTATCTAGGTGCTTTTTAATTACAAATATTGATTCGTCTACTCCCAAAATAATAATTAAAACCAAAAAATTTAACTCTTTATTGTAGTGGCAAAATTGTTCGGCTTTAAAAATTGCGTTCAAAAACTCTTTATCGACTTTATTCGAATACATGTTTTTTTCTCAAAGAAAGTAAAACTGTTGTAGTCTTAGAAAACTTAGAAATCAAAAAAAAAACAACTGAAGTCTCATTTATTTCCTCGATTATATAGCATAGGATTTAACAAAATTGTAGTTTGTAGTAGACTCATTGGAACTAGTTTGAAAGAAGCTGGGGTTTATCGTATATCGTATACAATACGATATCCAATTTGATTGCAATAAGAGAAGAAAAAAAAACTATCGTTGTGTTCATAGAAAGAAACCTTAACTAGTTTTCTGATTTAAATTCGAATTCTAAAAAAATATTTACCTATGTTTCGTCTACCCAAAGTGTAATCGAACTCTAGTCATGTAAGAAAACACGAAGGATGAAAGGATAATAAGCTTAACACTAGCCAATTGAAAGCATTTATGTCAGCAGTTGCTGTCTGTGTAAAGGACATAAAGGACTCTTACATAACATTCCGCATATACGTAGATCAATAAAGTTATATATATATATATATATATATGATTTTGAAAAAAGAAAGTATGCAATAATGTATATCTACAAGCAAAAACCAAATACTTACAATACTATTTACTCTATTCGTAAATATTTCACATACTTTCTGCTGATTTATCGTAAGAACATTAAACAAATTTCAAAAAAAAAGGAAGGCATTTATAATAAATACTATTTAATGACGAGTCATATGGAATCTTGAAATATATTTATACTTATTATACGTATACACATTGCATACACAACAATATATTATATTGTACTTATAATTATATTATAAATATATTATATATTATAATTAATTACTACTCCAGCGATATATATATGTATATATATATCTTATGTATATATATATATATGTATATAAATTTATACACTGATTTGTATTTGTAAAACCTAATTAAGATTACTTCAGACTTAATTCAAACTTCTTGAGGATGAAACTCGAAATCGATTTTGAAATCTGTTAAACTTAAACCTAACTCTTAAGCATTATAAATGAACAAATTTCGAAAGCAAACAATAAAATTTAACATGCGACAACAGAATATGGATAAGCTATGCCTAAAATCGTTTAGGATCCAAATGCCCTTTCAGACTATCGATAGCATCGATAACACTGGCACTATCGATAGTTTCGACAGCTTTACTAATTTAAGCAGCTATATAAAATGCTGTTAATATCGAACTATCGATAGTATTGTAAACTGAAATAATCGATTGTTTCGATTATTGCCACTATCGATTGTATCGACAACTGAGACTATCGACTATATTGATAACTGGAACTTTCGATAGTTTCGATAAATATCACTATCGATTTATTCGATAGCTGACATTATCGATTATATCGATAGCTTATACTATCTATCGTTTCGATAGCTTTACAATTTCAACAGCTAACTAATGCCCCTTTTAGCTCTACACAACATTAGTGTTGCAAAACTGTCGACAGTATTGATAACTTTCACTATCGATAGTTGCGAAAATTCTTCCACTCTACACCTACACATATATATACACACACACACACGTACACAGCTGTCCCAGTCTGTTGTTGGGGGCAACGACTTTTGCAGTTCTCCATTCTCACATTCGCCATTATTCAAAGCGTTTTGTTCGCTCAGCCCACTGCCACGCCCCCCCCCCCCACCTCTCCTCCCACTCGCCCTCTCTAAATATCGCTCATACGACATGCAATCCAATCCACAACCACATTTGAACACAATTGCGCCGCAATTTGCACCCAGAGAAACTTTTACACAAAAAAAAAAAACCAAAAACTTAAAAAAAAAAAAAACATATGAAAAAAATAATAAAAGAAAATGAACATGAAAATATTAATTGTAGGCAAGGCAGCAGCTGCTCTGCGTTGCTTTGCAGTTGTGAGATGCAATTTTAAAATCTGGTATGTCTTGTATCTTATCCTCCTCTTTCCCCCTTCACCCCACACCCGTCGTACCGTCGTATAACCCCAGTTGGACGAATTCCGTCTTGAAATACAAAGAAGGGATCAAGAGATTTTGGCGATGGCGGCCAAAATGAAAACACTCGAGGAGCAGCATCAGGTAATTGGCGCAGCTTGTCACAATTTCATTACAAATGTCCTATGCACAGTAAAATATAACTTTCGCTAGGACTATCAGCGGCACATAGCGGTGCTCAAGGAGTCGCTATGTGCCAAAGAGGAGCACTACAATATGCTGCAAACCGATGTCGAGGAGATGCGCGCCCGTCTCGAGGAGAAGAACCGTCTCATCGAGAAGAAGACCCAAGGCACACTGCAGACAGTCCAGGAGCGCAATCGTCTGACCAGCGAGCTAACTGAACTCAAGGATCACATGGATATCAAGGATCGCAAAATTAGCGTGCTACAGCGAAAGGTTCGAATTTAAAACGACAATTTCAGTTGATTTCAAACTAGAGATGGGCGAACTTTAGTTCAAAGATTCCAAAGATACCCTAACAGAAAAGCTTTTCTTCGAAATATTTTGTATGGAAGCTCCATAATAAAGTGATATCATTCAGACCGGTTCTGCATTCCACTTTCGAATCAATCAGTGGAATTCGGAACTGGTCTGCATATATCACTATTTAACCATATAGCTTAACTAGGCATATATTACATCTGTTCTGAATTCCACTTTCGATTCAATTCCACAGAAAAGTGTGTAGCATACTTAAAAGAGCAGAATATATTAATTGAGGCGATCCTAAAAGTATATTTTAAAAACTTTATAGTGGAATTGATTAAAAAGTGAAATTCAGAAATATGTTTTTAAAAACGAAATACGAATCGAATTTGATATATCCACGCCCAACTCTAGTTGCAAACTGTTGCGTAGCAGGAATATCAAGACAATTCCCACACACACTTTCACAGATTGAGAATCTCGAGGACTTGCTGAAGGAGAAGGACAACCAGGTGGACATGGCAAGGGCACGTCTCTCCGCAATGCAAGCACACCACAGCAGCTCCGAGGGCGCACTCACCAGCTTGGAGGAGGCGATCGGCGACAAGGAGAAGCAAATGGCACAGCTGCGGGAACAACGCGATCGGGCCGAGCATGACAAGACGGAGGAGCGTGATCTGCATGAGCGTGAAGTGACCGACTATAAGATGAAGCTGCGAGCTGCCGAATCGGATGCTGAGAAGCTGCAGACGCGTCTGGAGCGTGCCGTGAATGAGCGTGAAAGGCTGGAGATCAAGCTAGAGGCATCGCAGAGCGAACTCGGCAAATCCAAGGCGGAGCTGGAGAAGGCCACCTGTGAAATGGGACGCAGCAGTGCCGATTGGGAATCCACCAAGCAGCGCATCAATCGTTTGGAGCTGGAGAACGAGCGGCTGAAACACGATTTGGAACGTTCGCAGGTACTCGTGCATTATAACCGGTTCCCAGAACTTAGTGCTATCTCTCTCAAATCCATAATCATAATACTCTATATACCTATATATACCTATGTATGTGTTCCTATGTGTACATATAAATCTATATCGATCAAAAAGCGATAATGATAATAATAATATTTATAACTTAATCAAATATCATTACTATATGCCTCTATGTGTGCCTATATATTTACATGTACACTTACAACAACAACATCAACTCGCATCCCCAACCAACCAACCAACAACAACAACTACAACTATCAATTTATTCACTCTAAAAAACAACATTAATCAAAATAGATGCAGCTAGAAGAACAGACCACACTACACAAAGTAAGCCTAATGCCTAAAAACCTACCTAAAACCTCTATGTACCCACAGCCTGTACTCGTAACTCTTAACTCTTAACTCGTAAATCGTAGCTTGTAGTGCCTAAATTGTGCTTGTATCTAGTATTTTAGTATCCACATTGTATCCACACCATCCTTTAGCTTTACATATATACACCCTAGTTACTTTTCATAGCATTTAGCATTAACATTGTGCCAGCAGGTTTATTTTTAGTTTTAGTTTAAAGCGCATTTCGACATGCAAAGGGCAACCCTACAAGTTTCATAATCAGTGTTGAACAATGCATTAATATTTACTTGCTAATCAAAATTCATTAGGTGTGCTCCAAACTCCACCTTCGAATCAATTTCGGACATACTTTTTGAAGAGCGTTAAAACTAAGAGGCTTTGCTTTATTTCCAAGTTTGTTTAATTTGCATCCGCTCCTGAAAGTATGCTTTATATATTTCTGTGGAAATAATTCGAAAGTGGATTTCAGAACATCTATTGAAAAATTGTACATTATAGTTAAATAAACGTGAATAAAGTCATCAGAAATGTCAGTACTTTTGAAATAATTCGATTGAAGCAATTTTGCGTTTTTCAATCTTCAAAAATGTTTCAGAAACGTTTTGTTTTTATGGGTTTTCATAACCTTCATTTACTTAAAATGAAAAAAAGAACGCAGATCTGTTTGCAACTCCTCTTTTGAAACAATTACAATGAAATATGTGTTGCATACTTTTTGGAGAGGGATACAATAAAAGTCCTTAATAATTCAAAAGTATACTTTTTATGTAGAATTCGGAACAGCTCTGCCTGTTCCAGTTACCACTTTCATCTAGTATATTTAATCCTTACACTTTGACAAGTTTATTCAATGCTTGATGAAATGCAAGTGAATTCAATCCGCAAAGTGTTGTCAAAAGAGATACATAAATGGGAAATTCACTTTCAGAATATCTTACCGAACGTAGAAACCTGATAGTTATTCCATTTATAAGAATTTTGTATATTGCAAAATGTGAAACAATCCTTATTTACAGTGTCTTATTTAAAATGTTTGTTTATATGCTCGTATTTGTTGTTTTATTGAGGTCAACAGAAACTTGAAAGGTTGCCCTTTTTGAATAAATTATTAGTTGAACCCTGCTATAAACCACATCAACAAATTGCAAATTGCACATTGCACCTTTAGAAATAAGCTGGTCAGAAAGAAGCACAAAACACGAAACAAACTCTGCACAACAAACACTCTGCTCACACTAGTTACACTAGTTAGCAGGTTTTGATTTAATCTTTTCAACACTTACACGTTTTTACAAATTGATTGTACATAATTTAAAAGAGTGGCTAGAGAAGAGTGAAAAACCATCATCAGCTTTAATTAAGTATGCCCATGCTAAAGTCTAATTGAATATGGTTTAATTGTTGCTGAACATGCATATTCGTACTTTATATCGTACTTTACAGAATGTACAAAAGTTAATGTTCGAAACAGGCAAAATATCGGTAAGTTAAATATACAAACGATACAACGGAATAGCTGTCAAACAGATATAGAAATGAATAATCAGCAAATTGTTAATTAATCAAGCGAATCATTAATCGAATTGTCAAAACAGCTAATGCTCAATATTAAGTATACGCCTTGTAGTCACTATACAAATTTCGCTTGGTCAGGCTACAAAAATTTGAAATTTGGTACACACAGCAGTTTGTAAATGCAGAGTTTGCTACAATTCTATTACTATATATATGAAACATTAATTTTGCCTATTTTAAGAATAATATTTTGGTGTACATAAGAAACAAATGTTGAAACTGTAAAGCGTTAAATGCACGAAACAAAACCCTTATAAAATATTCAAGCCTGACTATATCAAAAATCCCCAAAATCAAACTCATGTTCATTTCACAATCAAAGCTTAAACACATGCTACAAACTACAATGTGAAATAAACAGAACTGTTTTGCTTTTCACTCTCAACACAATTTTATAAAGAATTTTTAAAAATAATGAAGATTTCTCTTATATTTAAATTAACATTCAATTCAAAGGTAAATAATTATATATTGATATCAAAAAAGGTTTAAAGTGAACTAAAGAATACTCAAAGTTCAATCAACAGAGCTTTGGAAAATTCGCTTAATTTGGTCAAAAGTGAAAATGAGAACATGCCAGTATGTGAATTGAAAAATGCATGACACACAAATTCAATTTACAGGACTTTTCCGTTTAGCATTTTTGACAAGATTTTGCGAAAATACATTTTCAGCTATAAAAAGATTTTGCGGTTTGAGTTCATCGAAATTGTTATTTTTTGGTAAAATTCAATTACACAAAATTAAAGATTAAAATATTAGTAAAATTCAATTCCGCAAAGTTAAATCACGCAAATTTCAAATGCAATAATTGACAATATTTATTGAAATTCAATTCCGCAAGTTAAAATCACAAGCTTTCAATTAAAACTCAAATCTGAAATTCTTAACTAAAGCTCAAATCCGTAACATTTGAGTCAAATTCAAGTGTAAGCCGTAACAGTTCTGATAGTTCACAACACGTATACGCATCGTATGCCCATACTTTTTGCTTACCTGCTGGACACACTTGACACTTGCAAATGTTAAACTTTATGTTAATGCCATGCATAACTGTTAATGCTCTGTAGCTGCACTGTTAATACTATATACATGTTAAATAATAGCCATTGATGCCATGACATGCATACTAATTGTATCAATTCACGTAGACGACGTTCGGCAGGACAACGATGACTACGTCGCAGGAGCTGGATCGGGCGCAGGAGCGAGCTGATAAGGCTTCTGCCGAACTGCGACGCACACAGGCGGAGCTGAGAGTGACACAGGTAGAGTTTTACATCATAACATACATATCTAATGATATACATATATACCATACATATATACATATATAAATACATAATCGTATCTATCTATGCATACATACATACATATTTATATAAATATATATATATATATATATCTGAGTTTTTAGTTAGTTGTCTACGTAAACTAAATTATAATATTATCTCGCATCGAGTGCAAGCGAATTTCATGTCTCTGTGTGCGTGTGCTACTTAATAGTGTCTGACAAAATGATCGACAGTGCTGTTAATCGATAGTTTCGATAGTGATAGTCGAAACTATCGTTAGTGCTATCGATTGTCTGCCAGCACTACTTTACTTAACTTATGTGGATAGCAACTAACTCGTTTCGTTTCGACCCATGAATACTCTTTCTACACACTATATTCTGTTGTCTCTGTCTCTCATTGATGACACAACAAAAAACCACACACCTACACACACAAGCACGCACACACACACACTGCCACACACTTGCACCTGCAAATCAATCACATTTGAGTGTAAATCAAATACAACAAGTATTAACAAAAGTTACTTACAAAATATTATACAAATTATGCTCATAACTTCAGCTGTTTATATCGAATAGTTGTTTAACTCACGGCTGCAAACCGCTTTTCAAGTGAACCGGTTCTAAACCTAAAATAACGGTGAACCTCAGCTCAAACTAAACTTAATTTACTTGAAAAAGTTATATTCATTAAAAGTTTGGTTTAATATTACTAAACAGTTTTGTTGTGGATGACAATAGACTAGAGGGAAGGCATTTCGCTAAGCCTCAGGTTCGATTCCCAGTCTAGATAATCGTTTTAGTGATTTATATTGTCCAGGAGACAATGACCAACTTTTATTATATACACTTATATTAATCAAATCTGCGAAAATTTAATAATTTGGATACTGACAAGTCAAAAATTGTTATCCTGAACTAGTTCAAGTTCTTAAATAGCTTTTTTTCACAAATTTTCATATCCCCAATTGACTTAAAGTAAAAATGCAAGATTTAATTTTTTTTCAAAAATTTAGTTTTCTGAAAGTTTATGGGGGTTGAGTTCAAGGTAAAACAGTAGATTTATAAATATTTAGCAGAATCCGTTTCAACGAAAAATCATTGCTAAAAAGATATTCCGAACCAACTTCCAGGTTTAAGTTTGACAAAGTTAGAAAAATTGATAATCTGGAATATTTAAATCAACTTTTTATTGAATCGAAGACAATACTTTAGTTTGCAGCCATGTTTTAAGCAATCCTAAAATATCGATTTTCTTTAAAATAAATAGTCAAATAGTTACTTTATGCATAATTTGAACGCATATTCGATTTAACAATGCTATAAATATAACTGCTCTTTAAATTAAATAGTTATTGAGACGTAATATTTGAAAATAATTATCTAGCTTCATTATAATCTACTATTCGATAAAGTAACGATTGATGCGAATCAAAACATGAAGCTTAGCTAAAAAAATCTCAAAACCTGTAAATTTCCAAAAAAAAAGAAAAGAAAAAAGAATTGCCTTTAGCTAAAAGTAATCTTTGCTTTTTACTCTTAAATCTTAGCTTTAACGTAAACGAAATCTAATTAATGTACATTTATATAAATATTTTGTGTTTTAAGCTGTTTGAACAATGTATACTAAAACCAAAACTCTATCTAAACCGTTGTGCTTACATTCATTTTCTATAGGGCGAAACTGAAAAACGTTTTGTGAGTAAAATGCTTATAAACAAAAAAAAAAAAACAAATACAAAATCAAAAAAAAAAACACAAACAACAATGATACTCGTACAAGTTTTTAGTAACAAGTTACAGCAACTAAAACATTTGATACCAAACAAAAAACATAAATAATATTTGACCCACTTTCAAAACAAAACTGAACAATCTAGTTGCCATACTCTTATAATAAATATCATGTGTTTTAATTACTGTACAATAAATACTATCGTAACTTGCATTGCCTAACAAACATACTAACTAACCTACATACAATACATATTTCAATACTTCAATCTTTATGCATACATATATATACAAACATTTGTTCTTCCTTTGACCTTTGTATAAATCGCTTTGAGTTCATCTCAACCATCTTTCATCGATTGTTTTCCGAGCATCCGAGCATGTGTTGTGTGTATTGTCGAGCCCTTCCACCCCCCTTTAAACAAAAATCATCCGAAATACTGATACCGAAAATAGCATCGATTTCCAGTACTCATTTCGTTATAAAAAATCGATGAATCGAAAAAGGACAAAAGATCAAAATGGAAAAAGCAAGCATTACATTGAATAAAATTTGATATTTCCACATGAAAACTAATAGCGAACTAGTTCGTATTATGAACTTTTTTATAAGGTATTTTCGGATACACACAGCCTAACACAACAAAAATACTTTCTGACAACACTTGAGGCCCATTAACAACGAGTTTCTTTGTCAATTATGTCAAAGTTTTCAACTTGATCAAACAAATTTCAAAAATGTACTCACACTCAAACTCAAACTAGCATTCAATCTCACACACAACTGTACATTTATCACATACACTTTGCCTAAAAGTCTTTTCCTAACTCTCTGCCTTGTTACACGTAGCTTTAACTATTCAATAGAGCTGTAAAAGCATTAATAGTGCTGCCAATCGATAGTATCGATAGCTGTTAAGATTAATTGAAGATTGGCAAAATTCATTGACAAAAAATGTTGTAAGTTTAATGCCATTGCATAATAATATAACATTATTTCTGATAAAAATATAATCGCCTATCGATAATATCGATAACGGCAACAATTGTTTATCGATTAGCAATCGATACTATCAATAACGCCAAAGATGGTTTATCAGCTCAATTTCTTTGTCTCGCTCTTTCAATAGAGCTGTACAGCCATCGGTAGTGCTGCTAATCGATAGTAACGATAACTTTTAAATTTAACTTGGAGATAAGTTTATTTAAAATCAAATAATCTTATTGCCTTAATATTTTAATATCGATTAGCAATCGAGGCTATCAATTCGCAATCAATGTTATTGATAAGCAATCGATACAATCGATAACTCTAACGATTGCTTACTAGCTCTATTTCTTCCACTCACACTCTTTGTCTCGCTCATTCTATAGTGCTGTAAAACCATCGAAAGTGCCGATAATCAATAGTATCGATATATTCTAAGATTTACGATAGTATTTACAATGTAAGTCATATTAATATCGATTAGCAATCGATACTATCGATAACGCCAACGATTGTTTACCAGCTCTATTTTTTTCCACACACACACTTTCTGTCTCGCTCATACTTTTGTTGCACCCGAGCGCCACCTATCAGTTTGCAAATGGACAGCCCCATGTCGAACTCATTTTGCCTGCTTCCTTTCTGTGCCCATCTGTCATGTGTCATCTGTGAAGTCAAATATGTGCTTTGTGCTCAGCCTCGCAGCATTAATCGCTCGCTCTAGACGTTGTTATCGTGTTCGTAATCGTTATCGTAATCGTTATCGTATTTAGTTTTAAGTATTCGTACTTGTTGCTTACCTTTCTCGTTATGTGTCTGCCTGATCAGTCAGACAATTAGTCAGTCAGTCAGTCATTTAAGACCCAAACCACACATGGTGCCTGTAAATAATATCCGAATTCCAACATCCAATTTACCTCCCACCAACATTAACTCGATAAATCGATAACACACCATCCCCCCGATAACAACAACCACGTGCAGTCGGATGCGGAGCGTGCACGCGAAGAGGGTGCTGCCTTGCAGGAGAAACTGGAAAAGAGCCAGGGTGAAGTGTATCGACTCAAGGCGAAGCTGGAGAATGCTCAGGGTGAGCAGGAGAGTCTGCGCCAGGAGCTGGAAAAGGCACAGAGCGGCGTCTCGCGTATACATGCCGATCGTGATCGGGTAGGCCAACAAAAAACTAGCTTAGCATTTTGTAGAAACCCCAACCAACCAAAAAAAAACCAAACCATTTCCAACTCCCAACACCAAACTCTGTGTGTGCTTAGGCATTCTCCGAGGTGGAAAAGATCAAGGAGGAAATGGAGCGCACTCAGGCAACGCTGGGCAAATCGCAGCTGCAGCACGAGAAACTGCAAAACTCATTGGACAAGGCACAGAACGAGGTCGATCATCTGCAGGATAAGTTAGACAAGGCCGGTACCGAGAACCGACGTTTGGTCCTTGAAAAGGAGAAGCTCACCTATGATTACGATAATCTGCAAGCGCAGCTGGACAAGGCACTCGGCCAGGCGGCCCGAATGCAGAAGGAGCGTGAAACTCTTACACTGGATACGGATCGTATACGCGAGAAGCTTGAAAAGACGCAGGTATGCGGTACTTGCTGTTCCTCCTCTCTACTTCCCCATTCTATACTTTCAAGGTCCTACAAAATACGCACACAATCATACACAAACACAAAAACACACACACACACACAACATGTGTAGTCCCTTATTGATGTCTGTGTATGTAACTGTAATGTGTTGTGATTGCCACACCCTCTAACCCTCTAAACACTTATCCATATAACAACTGTAACTGTACATAACTAACCCTACATATATATACTATATACAACTATAAAACTATACTATTTACTATTGCTGTGCATCATACTTTCATGCCTGTTCTGAATTCCACTTGCAAATTCAATTCACTCCAAAATGAAAAGCTTTCTTTATGCAAGTTCATTCAAAAAGAATGCTACCAACATTTCTGTAGAACTAATGGAATTGGGAACAGACGTGTTCTGAACTTCACTTTCGAATTCAATCTTTAAAACAAAAAGTTCTACACATTTTTCTAATCTGCACTAAAAATTATGATTCAAGCTTTTTCTATAAAATCAAATCGCAATTGGAATTAGAGACTGTTTTGTTCTAAACGTCACTTACGAATACAATTCACACAATTGTTAAAGCATACTTTTAGAACTGTCTGAAACATATTTCAAATCAACTTAAAAAAGCATGCTAGCAACTTTTCTGTGGAATTAAATCGCAAGTGGAATTGTTAACAAGCTTCTTCCAGCTGCGAATTCAATTCACACAAATATGCAAAGCATACTTTTTGAAATTATCTGAGTCTGAACCAAAAAGTATGCTACAAACTTATAATCGCAAGTGGAATTGAGAACACAGCTGTACATATATATACCATATCATAAATGTACTTCCTATGCATACATATACGTAACTATCTTTCAAACTGTCTGCTATCTGTGTGTGTGTGTATCGCAACACCCTATGAAAACGAAATCCAAATCGATATTTCGATATATATATCGATATACAACAACAAACAGCTGTCGCTAGCGCGTATACAGAAGGAGAGGGATCAGTTCTCTGATGAGCTGGAAACGCTTAAGGAACGCTCCGAATCCACGAACACGCTGCTGATGAAGGCCGCACGTGATCGGGAGGCGATGCAAACCGATTTGGAAGTGTTAAGGGAGCGCTATGAGAAATCGCATGCCATACAGCAGAAACTACAGGTAATTGTTGTTGCAAAAACCCAAGCTGAAAATAATGAGAGAGGTACATATGCTAAAAAACGAATTGGCTTTATAAAACTATAATACTGCATACTAACTTACTAATCGAATAATCAAATGTGTAATCGATAACAAAAGCATGAGAACTGGTTGAAAAGAAAAGAAAACACATGAAATTGGCTGTTTGTAAATTTGTAGCTTACTTTTGAAACACCCTGCTTGGCCTAGCCACAAATAAACAAAAAACACCCTATAGATCGTATACCCTTCTCTCTACACTCTTCTTTTTGCAGATGGAGCGTGACGATGCTGTTACCGAGGTGGAAATATTGAAAGAGAAACTGGACCGAGCGCTGTATGCCAGCCAGAAGCTGATCGATGAAAAGGATACATCGAACAAGGAGTTTGAAAAGTTGCTCGAGAAATACGATCATGCTCAGAACGATATATATCGTTTACAGTCGCGCTGCGATGCCGCCGAAGCGGATCGTGCACGTCTCGAGGTCGAGGCAGAACGTTCCGGTCTGGCTGCGTCCAAGGCACGCGAGGATCTGCGCAAGCTGCAGGATGAGAGCACACGGCTGCAGGAGGCATGCGATCGTGCCGCCTTGCAGCTAAGTCGCGCAAAGGAGTGCGAGGATAATGCACGCGGTGAGCTCGAACATCATCGGGAACGTTTCGACAAGATGCAAACAGATATCAGACGTGCCCAGGGCGAGAAGGAGCACTTCCAGTCGGAGCTGGAGCGTGTTACCTACGAGTTGGAGCGGGCACATGCGGCACAAACAAAGGCAGGCGCCAGCGTCGAGGCGGCCAAGGAGGAGGCTGCTCATTATGCTGTGGAGCTGGAGAAGATGCGTGATCGATATGAGAAGAGTCAGGTCGAAGTGCGCAAGCTGCAGGATGTCGATACATTTGGACGTGAGACGCGTCGCCTCAAGGTAACCGTTTGAATCGCTTATATTTTCTCTATATATATAAAACGGTTCGATCTGACTCAATTCCTCGCTGTTTGGCAAAGCTAGCACAGTCCAAATTATAAGAGTTAGAATGCTGAATTTTTCATAGTAGTTTCATCTCAGCATTTTGAAAAATGTATATAGTTAATAATCCGATCAAGTTTAAACTCATTTTCAAAGCTCTATTTATCAAAGTATGGAATATGTGGCTTTCAAAATTTTAGAAAACCCGACTGCAATGTCGGAAAATGGTCGGAAAACTGTCGTATGGCATTTTTGATCGAGCTTAAGCTCATTTTCATCCGATTGGGCTTAAACTTATTTTCCAAGATTAAAAATACCCCCCTGTGTGGAAAATGAGAGGAAAACTCTGACATAACTTTTTGGATATTCGTACAATTAGTTTCAATCTTATTTCAATAGCTTAGCACAAAAAAATAACTAAGTTTGTGGGAAAACGAGCCACCAACAAACGGGATCGAATTTGCTTTCCCTTCCCATCAGGAAATGGTTTTAAAGCTCACATTTTTAGCTGGGCGAGCGAAGCCGCGGGTACAGCTAGCTAATTATACGATTCATTAACCGATTAATAACATTTTTGTTAACTGCAGGAGGAGAATGAACGGCTGCGCGAGAAGCTGGACAAGACGCTAATGGAGCTGGAAACGATACGCGGCAAATCACAATACGAATCGGAATCGTTTGAAAAGTACAAGGATAAATATGAAAAGATTGAGAATGAGATACAAAACATGGAGTCGAAGCTGCATGAAACCAGTCTACAGCTGGAGCTGTCCAAGGGTGAAGTGGCCAAATTGTTGGCCAATCAGGATAAGCAGCGCAGCGAATTAGAGCGTGCACATATTGAGCGAGAGAAGGCTCGGGATAAGCATGAGAAACTGCTGAAGGAGGTCGATCGTTTGCGCCTGCAACAGTCCTCGGTTAGCCCCGGCGAGCCATCGGTGCGCTCGTCCGCCTCGTCCATGCCGATCTCGGCGGGCGAGCGACAGGAGATCGATCGGCTGCGTGATCGCCTGGAGAAGGCGCTGCAGTCGCGCGATGCCACCGAACTGGAGGCCGGTCGCTTGGCCAAGGAACTGGAGAAGGCACAAATGCATTTGGCCAAACAGCAGGAGAACACCGAGTCCACACGCATCGAGTTCGATCGCATGGGCGCCGAACTGGGTCGCCTGCACGATCGTCTCGAGAAATCTGAATCCGAGAAGGAGACTTTGAGGCAACAATCCTCAAGTCGCGCTGGAGCAGCCGCTGTTGGCGGCGGCTCCCATCCGCAGCTGGAGAAGCATGTGCAGAAACTTGAAACCGATATCAAGCAGCTGGCCATGGAGCGTGAACAGCTTGTCCTGCAACTGGAGAAGAGCCAGGAGATTCTCATGAACTTCCAAAAGGAACTCCAAAATGCCGAAACGGAATTGCAAAAGACACGCGAAGAGAATCGCAAACTACGCAACGGCCAACCTGTTGCCCCTGCCGCTTCTGCCGAAATCCAGGCCATGCAAAAGGAGATTCAATTGCTCCAACAAAAGCTCCAGGAGTCCGAACGCAACCTGGCTGCTGCAGGACCACAGCAACAGCAGGCCGCAGCGGCAGCAGCAGCAGCAGCGGGCGCCAGTCGCGAGGAGATCGAACAATGGCGCAAGGTTATCGAGCAGGAGAAGAACCGGGCCGATATGGCCGACAAGGCTGCCCAGGAGATGCACAAGCGCATACAGGTGAGCCTCATTTTCCATGCAGTCTATAGGCAGACGGACAGACGGACATTTCACAAACCCAATATACTCTTTTTCTTTCAAAAAAATTAAAAAAAGAGTATAAAAATTGACTGAAAATACCATGCTTCAGAAGAGATCATTGAAACACAACGTTTTCTTTCTATTCTAATTGCTTTCATTCCCAAATAAACAGCTGATGGACCAACACATCAAGGATCAGCACGCCCAAATGCAAAAGATGCAGCAGCAAATGTCACAAATGACGCAACAGCAGCAGCAGCAGGCAGCGCAGCAGCAGCAGACGGCGGCAGCGAGCGGAGGCGGCGTCGATGCCAAGGAGTTTGAAAAGGTCAAAGTTGAGCTGCAAGCAGCCTGCACGGAGCGTGATCGCTTCCAGCAGCAGCTGGAGCTTTTGGTGCAGGAGCTGGAAAAGAGTCAGGTATGTACCGGCATTCGATAGCTGCAGAAAAACTATCGATTAAATTCAAAACTTTGTAGCTTAAACATTAAATATCGATAGAGTCGATCATTTTGATAATGCTTTATTTTGTTTTTCATTTTCGTTTACTTTCTAACATTTGAAATACTTCAAAAGATTAAGCATTTAATATCGATACTATCGATTATTTTAATAGGAAGCACAGAAGTGTCTAAGTTTGGTTTTAATATCAAACAAAAAAAGATTAGCTTTCATTAAACATTAATTTCAATTTAATTTCTGAGATTTGAAAGGCTTTAAAAGCTTAACATTTAATATTGATACTATCGATAACTTTTCATAATTAAAAAAACCTTCATACTATCGATATCATTAACGATACTATCAACATCGTCATCGATAACTGTTTTTAATCTATAATTCAACTTGCAGCTGTCCAACCAGGAGCAGAGCAAACAACTTCAGACATCGCAGCAACAGGTGCAACAGCTGCAACAACAAATCCAAACGCTGCAACAACAAATGCAACAACTGCAGCAAGCGGGCAGCGCAGGCGCTGCGGCAACAGACGTGCAGCGGCAGCAGCTGGAGCAGCAGCAGAAGCAACTTGAAGAGGTGCGCAAGCAGATTGATAACCAGGCCAAGGCCACCGAAGGCGAGCGCAAGATCATCGATGAGCAGCGCAAGCAGATCGAGGCGAAGCGCAAGGACATTGAAGACAAGGAGAAGAAAATGTCCGAATTCGATGTACAGTTGCGCAAGCGAAAGGAGCAAATGGATCAGCTGGAAAAGTCGCTGCAGACCCAAGGCGGCGGCGCTGCAGCAGCTGGAGAGCTCAACAAGAAGCTAATGGATACGCAACGGCAGCTTGAGGCGTAAGTTGAAGTTTTTATGTTAATTAAGTCATAGATTAATCTACTTGGGGTGTTCACGACTATTGATTAAACGGCTTAACTGGTGAAAGAGTTAGAAAAAGCTAAGCAACAGTTAAAAGTTAAACCTGCTAATCGGTATTTGGTCTTAACTTAATTTGAGTAGTTTTCGACACCAGTTTTATCTTAATCAATTATCTTATTATTTGTATCCTTTGCAGCTGCGTCAAGGAACTGCAAAACACAAAAGAGGAGCACAAGAAGGCGGCAACCGAAACGGAGCGCCTGCTGCAATTGGTACAAATGTCACAGGAGGAGCAGAACGCCAAAGAGAAGACCATTATGGATTTGCAACAGTAAGTATATTATATAAACTATATACATTGTATATATCATTTATATATAATATGCTACTATACCTCTATTCACAGAGCCTTAAAGATCGCTCAAGCCAAAGTCAAACAAGCACAAACACAGCAACAACAGCAGCAGGACGTAAGTACAGTCTAACATATGAAATTAAAGATGTTAAGGGAATTGAAACTTCTTCCTTGGATTTAAAGTTCATAAATATATGTTTATGATTCTTCAAGATCTTCAACTCACTTAATTATAAGGCTTGTTTTTGTTATCGATTACTTTTTATACCGATTAGCTATCGATTATAACTTTAATTGGGTATCCTTTTGAAGTTATTCAACGCAACATTTTTTAAACCGAATATACAGCCCTGTTCCGAATTCCACTTCCGAATCCATTCCATTACAATATGTACTGCACACTTTTAGGCTAACCGAAAAAATATATTTAAGTGCAAAAATTAAAGGCTTTTATTATCCAAATATGCCCAAAAAAATATGCCATACACTTTTCTGTGAAAACGATTCGAGGGTGGAATTCGGAACAGGCCTGATAGTGTTGCGTAATTAAGAATTAGTACTTTCAATTCAGAAAGATTTGAAAAGAAAAGAGATCGAACATTTTTATTATTTTTCATTTCACAAAAAGATCGAAAACAAGTGAATTCAATCCGCCAAATTCTGCATCAAGTAAAAATAAGAATACTAGAGGGAAATTCACTTTCACAAAATATTGCCGAATGGAAAGTCCAGAAGAACTCTCTTTTTTGAGCACTTCCCTCCCAATACCATCTCTAATTTACAATTCTCCTCCTTCCGCATACGACTTAAAACTAATTAAAAAATGATCTTTTTTTAGGCTGGACCCGCTGGCTTCTTGAAGAGCTTCTTCTAAATGCAGAAAGCAGCAACAGAAAGCAGCAACAGAAAGCAGCAACAGAAAGCAGAGCCCACAAGCCACAGAATATGTACGATAACCGATAACGATAACTTGGTACTATTTACAAACCAACAAAAAAAAAAACCAAAACAAAACAAAAAAGAAAAGAAAAGAAAAGAAAAAAACACAACAAATAACAACAGCACTGTCTACTATTTTGTATACTACCGATAACGATACCGATACCGATTACGATACCGACTATGCAGTATTTCTTCAACTACTATGTACCACACATACACACACAAATACACACACACACACACACACACACACATACACACACATTTGTAAATGACATATGTAAATGCAAGCAAAAAGAAATTATTTAATATTTATTGTATTGTAATTAGGTTGCCGCTATACTCAAATTATGGATGCATTTATGTAAATGTCAGTCAGAGATCGTAAAAAAAAAAACAAAACAAAACGCGTGTTATTTGTAACAATTCTCTCAAAAAAACTTGAACTTAAACTTTAAACATAATGTATATCCTTCTTAACCGCAACTCAAACACACATACACAGACTCCAACGAGTACTCTATCTATCTACCAATCTATCACTTTCTCTAAGCTCACTTTCTTTCTCCCTCATAAATTTGCCTACGCACACTTTCTCTCTCTCTCTCTCCCTCTCTTTGTCTCTCTGTCTCGCTGTCTAGTTAACTGTTGAACTGACATCTTTTGTAAATTTTCGACCTATGCGCTGAACTGAACTAGTTCCAGAGTTCACACAATGTTTGTGTTTAGGGTCTGTTCTTAGTTTCACTTGCGAAGCGAATTTCACTAAAATATATAAATATTTTATCATGCTCCAAAAAACTATGCTACATTTGTGGAATCAATTCGTCAGTGAATTTGCAAAAACAGGCCTTATAAGTCTGTTCCTAATTTCACTTGCGAATTGAATTCACCTAACGCATAAATTTCGCATTTAATGAACTTTACGCTGCTCCAAAAAGTATGCTACACAGAATCGCAGAATCAATTCACAAGTGGATTTCAGAACACGGCCTTATGATGTAATTCTTACTGTACTTGCAAGTATTTCAAATAGATAATCAAGCCTGTTTCGAATTCCACTTACGAATACAGTTCACACAAATATCTGGAATCGTCTGAAAAGTAAAGAAACACATAAGAAAACTAAGGATATGCATTATATCCTGCGCTCAAAAGTATACTACACACAATTGACTCTAAAGTGAAATTCAGAACAGTCCTAATTATCGAAATTGTGTGATCTCATAGTTCTGTTACGTAGTTGCTCTCGGCACATTTGATAAAGAAACCCATCATTAGTTACGCATACGGCGCGAATGTGATTCACAAAACCAAAACAAAACCAAAAAACTAAAGAATAAACAAAAAAAATTAACAAATTAATAATAATTATTTAATATATATACCTAAATACTAACTATATTAAAAAGAAAATTTGTTAGGCGCAGATGACGACATATATACATACATACAAAATTATGAAGGTACATATGCAGTTATCGATAACTCGATAACTAGGCTCTGTTATAGTTAGTTAAAACTGAACAATTGCAATCCACACATACACTAAAACATACACTGTACATAACAGCATAAACGCATCTAACCTAATCGTACAATATATATATAAAATACAAAACGTAGAGCAATAATTTATGTATACATATATATATATATATATATATATATGTGTGTGTGTAAATCATGATATGAATATGTATATATATATATACATGAATATTTATATTGTAATTACAATATATTACGTATATAATATTATATATATTGCGTAGCCTTTAGCCGTGTACCAAAGATATAAAGCAAAAGAAAATAAAAGGAAAGCTGGCATTATATAAATTAACAAATACCTACGAAATATTCGAAATTAATTGGAATTCTATTTTAATTAGTTAAATATACATACATATGGCATCTATCATCAATACATAGCTAAATTTTAGAATCACACACTTTTAAGTTTGCAGAACTCATTTCAAATCCTTTACTCTCTTACTGTGAATGAGCTTTGAGGTGACTCGATAAGCTATCGATAGTTTATCGAGCATAACCTATAAGTAGAATGCCCCAAAAATGTTCACTGCTTTTGTTGCAACATGTTATTCAGGCCTGTTCTGGATTCTACTTTTAGTAAGATATTGCGAAGATGATGTTCCAATTTTCACTTTTGTTAAGATTTTGCGGATTGAAATCACTTTTATGTAATCCATTGAGATTGAATTCAATACAATAAGCAAATTTGGAACCTTTAAGCGAATTTCAATTTCACAAAATATTGCCGAAAGTGGAAACCGGAACAGGCCTGATTGTTATAGTACATATACATATACATATACATACAAGCAAAAATATATACATAAGTAGCATATATATATATATATATATATATATATATATATATATATACATATACATATACATATACATATACATATATATACAATATAATCGTCTAGCGAAATTAATTCTTAGCTTTGTTTTCAGAAAGTTTCGTTTTTTTTTTGTCGAACTAACCAAAAATTATTATCACTGCCAATATTTCCAAAATAGTGAAAAATATGCAATTTTCAATGTTCATTTATTATTATGCGAGAAATCAATAAAAAACAAATTATAAGTAACATAAATATTTTTCTATTTGCCTTGAATTGGAATTCAATTAGAAATATGTCGTCTATTAGAGGTACTCCTGCGGCTAATAATAATTGTTCAACATTTTCGTTTGGATGGAATTGTAATCAATTGATTTGTGTATTAAGCAATTAATTAAGCAGGGTAGTTAGTCAGTGTTTATAATTAGACTAGTGGAATGCCCTTAATGTTCATTTGTTTCAAGCCACATGACATTCAGTATAAACAAACAATCATATCATACAAACTAACAAAAATATCACTGAACAAAGTTTTCAATAGCTATCGATTAATCGATAAATCACGTAGATAAAGATAAATGCATTAAAAAAAGTCCGTTTATGTTCCATTACCATTTACTCGACAATATATGTATTACAAGAAGTAAAACTCGATAAATCGATATGAAATCGATAAACGACCAATTCAATTATTTTTGAAATCAAGTGTGTTTGTCGCTTCAACAACCGTTTCAACATATTCAATTTATCACTGTATCGTTATCGATATCGAGACATGCATAACCTGTTTGTTCATGTATACAAGTATTTCGTATAACATAATACCCACGATACATTAGTTTACGTTACAATTACGTTACGTTAAATATATCGATAGTTATGCAACGTAATCGAATCAATGTCTTCGATTACCGTTCGCTTTGTGTACATAACTAAGGGCCCCCAAAAAGTTCCTAAACTAGGAACGACGGGTAAACGCAGAAACAAAAACTATACAAAATTACGAAATGCAGCAAGTCAAGTAATATTTGAGTCAAGTAAACATTGCAATAGGTTGGCAGCCCCACCAAAACAAAAAAAAATACAAAAATAGGGTTATGTCAACCCGGCAAATGTGTACATATTATAAGGCCGCTTCTAAGGTCAGTTAGTTAGTATATAAGCATAACACAAGCTGTATTATATATGACACATATACTATATACATATTATATATATATATATACTATATAGATAACTCTAATTATATATATACTTAATACTTACTTATGACATTCTTATACCATCAAGAAAGAACCGTTTAATCAAGCAATTAACGACAAATCAACAAAACGTACCGACACATCCAACAAATACACAACGTTGACAATACTTATACGACAGAAACACCCTCACAAAACACTAGCTCAGTTCACAAGTGCTGTAAAACTAACGATAGTGAAATTAATCGATAATTCCGATAGTCCTTCATTGATTGTTTTAACATTCAATAACATTGCTTGATTCAGATAGTTGTTAACCGATAGTAAAGTAACACTTCTTAAACTTTATGTATGGTTAGATGCCGCGTTTTCAATATTTTTATAAGATTCTTCCGCCTTTCAATATCAACTTAAATAGTTGACAATACTATCGATATTTGGACATACTTGCATTGTCAATCACCATATGTTATCGATAGTTTTAACGTTGGTATTGTTATCGATAATAACGATAGTTTTAAAGTTGTTATTATCGATCATATCGATAGTTTTCACTATTTTTATAGAATGTTCATGAATTCTATACTTTAAACTTACCTAAACATAAGATATGTAGACATGAATCCGTTTTTCATGCTATGTAATCGATACTATCGATTGTTTCATCGATAGTTTTGCAGCACGAATGCATACTAACAAATAATACATACACATGTAAAACACTAAAATTAAACATGAATATTTGTTGAAAGCCAACATATCTGGGTTAGATAATGATATACATATATATATACATATAGCATAGCACCAAAATCATCGTGTAAATGGCCAGACAACAAATGATATCTATCTATCTATCTCTTTCTAATTCTAAAATATCAATTCAATTTGATTTAATCTCGAGTTACATATAGAAAAATGGGAAACACTTGCCTTTAACATTATTATTAGCCTAGATAGTTTGAAATACAATAAAAAAAAATAATAAATCAACTAAACTATATACATATATATATATAAAAAATATATATATGAAAACTTAACTTTACAGAACAAAAGCAAAATAAAACTAAAAACTAAAAACAAACCACTTTAATCATATTATCCCCGCCGTCGTGTACCCAAATTACAAACTAAAACGTAAAACTCGTACAATTAACAAATTAAAAAATAAAAAATAAAATAAAAATATAAATAAAAATAAAATAAAAATATAAAGAAAGCTTCAACTTTTTCTATACAAAAACTAGCAATTCTAATATTTAATTAGCAAATTGTAAACTCAATATTATATAGTCACAAACACACACACACACACACACACACACACACACACACACACACACACACACATACATACACATACCAATAGTAAGCAAATTGAATACCCATTAATTTAGTTTTAAAGTCAAGCCAATTATGTATTTAAAAATATTTCGTTTCAATTCTTAAACGCTGTGTCCAGCAGAATATATAAAACTGATATAGAAAGACTACATTTCTGATATTATAAAGTTTTATTGATCCGATTGTATAATTTCGAAAAGTTTTTGAAAAATTATCCTAATTTTTTTTAAAATTGGGCGACGATCGGTCGAAACTTTTCTTTCTGGTTTTATCTTTAACTATAACTTTCTATAACAATCGAGTTGTCAGAAATAGCTGGGTACAGCGTATCTGCTAGTCGAGCATACCCGACTAGAACGTTTTTACTGGTTTACGGTTCGCAAAATAAACAGTAAAATATATATATAAAAAAAAATAAAAATCATATGTACTTTTGTGTACATATGTAAACTATACATATACATATTCATACTATACGATACGATGCATACATACATACATACATATATACATACATACAAGTTTAGTTATGTAAAAGCGCATTTCAAAGTATATAGAAAATAAAGCGCAAATTATATAAATATTAAAATGAGATAGAAACTTAATTGTCATCAGAAAGCATTACAGAGTATATAGTAGGTCGATCATAAAAAAAAAAAACAACAGCAGCAGCGGCAGTAAACTTGATTAGAGAGAAAAGGAAGAGAATTAAGAAAAAACAACATACAAAAAACAGAAAACAGAAAGATAAAGAAAAAAGAAAACAGAAAACAAAACAAAAGGCAAATAAAATTTCGTGTAAACATTTTTTAACAAGTTTGGTGATCTATGATATTGATTATTGATAAATAAATAATAATAAATACATATATATATATTATATATATAGATAAGTCATTATATATATACACATACATACATATACATATACATATATATATATAGTATATAATATACATATATAAACTAAATAAGTTTACAAGGTATATGCATTAAACAAAAACAAAAACAAAAACAAAAACAATACAAAAAACAAAAACAAAAGTAACAACAACAAAATAAGAGCAACAAGAACGCAACCGCAGCAACTAAAAACAAACAAAAAAACAAAATATTTATATATTAAAATAATGAAACAAAACAACAAAAACAAAACAAAAAAATAAATAAATTTATTATATACATACATAGAAGAATATTAAAAATCAATGATGAAGCAAGAAGATGATGGTAAGAAATGAAACGATTATTTGAAACATGTTCATTATATATATAAATGTCATTACAAAACAAAATGTTCTTCAAAACTGCCTACCAATAAAATATATTTCAAATAATATATGAAAATCTTTTATGATCTGCATTTTTTTTTACGGTTTTCTCTTTTTTTTTATAGTATAAAAACAATAAAAAGATTGATTTTTACAAAAATGTAACTCAAATTTTCACAAAACTGTAACGGCCACCAAACTGTGCAATGCTCACAAAACTGTAACAGCCGCCAAACTGTTAGCAAGCGCTGCCAACTTCACAGCGTTCAAATGCGCGTTAACAGCGTGCTAACATAAGACTGTTAAATGCATTACAACATGCAAGCAGTTGAAAGCAGTGCTCTGGAAATGGCTATCAACAGCAGTTTAACATTTCTGTCAGAGCGCGCCATATTTGAAACTCTGAGTTTTTTGCAATTACAAATAAAATGATTTTTAGAGATATTAGCAGATATATATATAGATATAATATATAAACATATATAAAGACAAGTAACACAAAATAAATGAAAACAAATAGCATTAAACTGTTAGCTCAAATGCGCACACGCAAGCAGTGCTTGCTGAAGTGAGACAGTTGCAAGCAGTGCTTGCTACAGTAACAGCTGCAAGCAGTACAAGCAGTAATGCGCCCAATTTATGAATGCTTTGCAAGCAAGCAGTTGACTGAAAATAGCTAGTTCAAGCGCTGCCAACTTCACGTTCAATGACAGAAAATAGCTAGTTTTTTGATCAGCTGACGATTTTGCCATTTTTGAACTATTTTGCGGCATTTTATGGTTTTGGGGGTGTATCTTGAAATAAAATGAACAATTTATGAATAGCAAAATTCATGATCTAATTTTGATTTTTGTTCAAAGACTTAAAATCGCCCTCTTTTACGCTTTCATTTTGCTGTTTGTGAACGCATGTCATTTGGTAACTTCGGTTTTTGCTTATTTGCCACTTAACTAGCGGCCCTCTAGAACAACTTGTTTTACTCAAATGCCATTTTATGCTATTTCAAATCGAACTGCATCAAAAAAAATGTTCAAATGTTCGAAAAAATCGCAAAATTGAAAACGAACAAGGGCATTTTTTCCTGGAATTTCCTGCCTCGATTTTGTTGTTCTTTTTAACATTTTTCTAACAGAGGCTTAACATTTCTCTGTTAAAAGCACGCAATTTTTGAAAAAATAATACAATTTCTGTTAAATTTGCATATTTTTTTTAAATAGTTACGAAAATAGCCAAAATACAAACAGCTGTTGTTTGGAGAGCGCGGCGCAGCTCGCAGCCAAAAATGAAAATTCCCAATAAATTAAGCAAAAAATCATTTCAATGTCGCTTACAAAGTGTGTATGTGTGTATTAGATATGCACATACGAACACAAATTAAATGTAATTGCAATCAATACCAAATCAAATTAGACTTTCCTGGACCCCAAAAAAAGAAGTAGAAAAATACACACATTCATTCATTTATGCGGCATTCATTTTTTGTTTTGCAAACGGAATATCAACCAGAAAACACACTTTTCGCGTCCTCAATTTAATGAGCAGAACACAAAATGGACAAAAAAGGCAGCGACCGCAGCACAGGCAGCGGAAGAAGCAGCGGCAGCGACTGCGGGAGCAACAGCCAGCGCAATTGGCATCGCAGTGCCAGCTGCCCTATAAATATTAAAAGTCACCCACACACACACACACACACACAAAATGATGTAATCGTGTAAATGCTTATATGCTCTTATGTACCTAAGTTATGCGAGGGGTCACAGGCAGCATGTACCATTAACACATACATATGTACACATGTACCCACCCACTTATGCATACATATGTACCCATCTACATACATAGCACGTTGGGTACACATAAGCTACACATTGGGTACACATAGCGTACATTCATGCATACATACATACATATGTACCCAAGCATACTCATGAACAGTTAGTTATTACTGCCCAGCTACAATTGGATTACCGCCGGGCCTCTGCACACAAGCTCCAGCAACAGCGAAGGCAGAAGCAGCGGCAGAAGCGGCAGCAGCAGTAACAGCAGCAGCGACAGCAGCAGTGACAGCAACAGCAACAGGAGCAGCAAAAGCGATAGCATCAGCAGCAGCAACATCAGCAGCAGCGACGGCAGAGGCACAAGCAGCAACAGCGAAAGCAGAGGCAGAAGCAGCAACAGCGACAGCAGCAGCAGGAACAGCAGAGGCAGCGACAGCAGAGGCAGCGACAGCAGAGGCAACGGCAACAGAGGAAGCAGCAGCAGCGACAGCAACAGCAGCGCCAACAGCAGCAGCAGAGGCAGCGACAACAGCAGCAGCAGAGACAGCGACAGCAGCAGCAAAAGCTCTCCTTGGGCTTTTCAGCAACCCCCAGACATTTGGCGCCCCTCACTTGGCGCATGTGCTGCAGCAGCGACGCTGACGTCGACGCGCTGCTGCCAATGCTGCTGCTGCTGTCATTTTATCGATTGACCCAATTCTTTGGTACATATCGTACACACATACTAACACATACACATACACACACATACATAGTTGCTTTCTTATCGTTGTTTTTGTTCGTTCACGCTGCGTATAATTTTTTTTTTTTTTTGTCGTTTGGGGCCTGGCTAAAATTCCAATGGCTTCGTCCTTTCAACGTCCTTTCCTTTCCACACACACACACACACACAGACATGGCTTGGAAGCTTTTTCGCAATTTAATGGCCAAAAATGTTCTCTGGGCTAAAAAGCAAAGCCTTGAAGCGTGCGGCGCCCTCTTTATGCTTTTTGCTTTTGTAACCCAACTCAATATGTGGGTGTGGTACTGCCCCCCCCACCCCCTCCCTCACCCACAACTTCTTAAATGGGTGTGTACGAAGTGGGCGTGGACTTGTGGGTGTTAGTCGAGTATGCTCCATGGATTATTACCCGTTTTCGTTTCCAGTTGCCGTTGGCTGTTATAAATACGCTCATTATGTCATCAAAGACCTGGCTGCAACTAACTGGGCTAAGAAGCTAAGAAGGCCAAAAGATAACAGCTGCCAAAAAAAAAAGGTTGAAATTAATGTGCCAGAAACGTGAACAAATCAAATTGAAATCAAATTTCAAGCTCAAAAACGTAAGCTTGAAATCAGTTTTTAGCTTAAAACTTGTTTTTTTTTTTTGATTGCTCTCAATCTGTGTTTTATGTTTATTCTTATAACAAGACTTTCAAAGTCAATGAATTAATTCTAAAATATTTTTTACTTAACCAGAACTCTACCTAAAAGTCGTTTTCTACTTCTTCTAAAAAAGGAAACTTCAAAACAGTCAAAAAATTTAAATAATTTCCGCTTAAAGCGCTTTCCACCAATCTTTTCTTCTAAAATTGACTCAAAAACTTAATAATTTGAGTTCCTATTAGTTAAATTTAATGAAAAATGTGTTCAGAATTTGAGTTAAACTGTTTTTGAATAAACTCCTCAGTATAATGTTATAATATCAAGATATTCTTGAAAAAAGTGCTTATTAAAGATAAAATTCTTAAAGAAACTGCATATTAAAGATAGAATTCTTGAAAAAACTGCATATTAAAGATAACATTAATGTAAAAATGAATATTAAAGATAGAATACTCTAAAGTACACCTTCCATAGCAACATTTAAGATATGAAACTGTTTAAAAATACTAATAATATTTGGTTTATTGGTAAACAATTATAATATTAACAGCAACCCAAGAGAAAAGCTAATTTCGAATTCTCTGAAATTCTGCAGAAGTGATATTTAAGTCTAAATGAGCTTAAAAGGTGTTTAAAGGTATATTTTGATAAGAAATTTTCAGAACAAGTAACAGTCCGAAAATAAAAGCAATTTAGGAACTTTATAAAATCAGTCAAGAAATGTGTATTCTATGTGGATTGTGTTTCTTACAAAAGCTATCAGGTCTGTTTTAGTTTCCACATTCGCTCAGTTTTTGCGGAAGTTAATTTTTATCAAATTCTTGTAATTAAAGTATAACTGCTCAACTAATATAATGTAAATCGACACATTTAACGGATTTTAAATTCCCATAAATCTTGTCAAAAATGCAAATTCAAATCAAATAAAGGTTATTAATTTCCCAAAGAAAACTTTAAAGACAATACAACTAACCAAGCTACTTATGTATGTATACAAGTGTATGTACATATGCTATATTATGTTTGTTTAGTGTTGAGTTTTAAGCATAAACAAACGATTATGCGGCCGACCCAGAAACATATTTGTAAAGCAACAAATTCTGAGCACAGCACACTGAGCGCTCCAAGAAGAAGAAGAAGAAGAAGAAGAGTTTCCAAATACTAGTACAAGAAAAAGCAACGAAATGAACATCAGAAGCAAGTTTTTATAAAGTAATGGGCAACAACAACTAAGAAGAACAACTATGCGATGTGCTGCACAAGCTATGTACAGTGGTACATACATACATATACGTACATACAAACATACATACATACATGCCATACATACTCGAGTATATGACACGTGTAATTGACCTACTTTCCCTATTTGAAAAAGCGGCGCAGCAAATGTTTGTGTGTATTTCTACATACACACACACATACATAAATATATATATAGTTAAAGTTAAGTGTATGTTCAATTCCATAGATACGCGTTGAAAGACACGCTAAAGAAGAGCGCAAAGAGAGAGATTGAGCGAGAGAGAGCTGCGCTCTTGAACAATTTTAATATGCACATACAATTTTTAACAGCTGCGTGACACTGTGTCATGTCTGAAATTGTTGTATATTGCATTGTTCCATATGCTTGTCTATTGTATTTATTATTTATTATTAATAAACATTTGTGTTCAAAAACTATGCTGCCATATGTATTAAATGTATGTACAAATACAAATACATATGTACAGCAGCTAAGAGAGCGTGAGAGCTTTGGCAGCGCTGCTCGAAAGCTCGCGCGCTGCGCATTAGCTGTACATGTGTGCATGTGTGTGTGTATGTATTTAAGTTTTGTAGCTTTTGTGTGAGCGACAAATAGTTTTGTAGCCGGCGACCTATTTATTGTGTGCAAAGCGGCAAAGCGCTGTCGCTTACACACACACACGCACACACACACACACATTCAAGATTCGATGAACAACAAAAAAAACAACACACGCCCCTCTGTTAAATGAAAAATGCACACAAATATTTATTTAGAAAAAAAAAAAAACAAAAAGGCAAATTGCAAACTTTTGCTTATCAGCAAAAATACATGCGCACATAGATACAACACACACATATAGATACTCGCGTATCTGCAAGATAGTTTCGTTTGTTCATTGTCGCGACAATGATAAACTCAATTAGCAAAAAACAAGCGCTCAAGTGCAAAATTGGCATTGCTGGCAGCAGCTAAAAGCAGCGGGTAATTAATTAGCTTGAGAGTCAACACACACACAAACACACACACACTAACACACACAAGGGCGTGGGCATAGCCTTGCAACATCATCATGATCATCATTATCATCGCGCTGACTGATTTAATTGACAAGCTAAACTTGTACTTTAGCTAACACTAACAAAAAACAAAAACAACAACAAGAAAAACAAAACAAATTTGCGATATTGAACAATTTTTAATTAAGTTTACATAGTACGTTGAAGTATGTATCTGCAAGATACAATTCTGCAAGATACAAGATACAACGTGCGCATATTTACAGTTAGTCCAAGTCAGCAAAACTAATTGATCCCATTTTGTAATACGCTGTTCCTAAACTTATATAAGTGTATATTAGTTTATAAGAATTTACACTTTTTTTTCAGTTAATATGGCACTTTGAAGTACATATGTATCTGACAGATATAAGATTCTACTAAGTCCAAGACAGCATTGTTTACTGCAAGTTCTTTAAAAATACTAATACGCTGTTCCTAAACTTATATAAGTGTATATTAGTTAATAAGAATTTACACTTTTGTTGTTAGTACTTTGAAGTACATATGTATCTGACAGATATAAGATACTACTAAGTTCAAGCATTGCTTACAGCCAGTTTTTTAAAACTATTAAGCCTGTATTTGGATACTAAGCAATGTGGAAATCGGATACAAAACAATGCAATTATTAATGCTAATGACAATATTAATGAAAATATCAATGATCATTATCAAAATCTAATTTTTCAATAATAATGTTATTATTTTGAATGATTATTAGTCTTTTACATTTTAAAGAAACCAACTTACGTTATCATTACTTTTTGCATTACTTTTGTTTTTCAATTCATTTTCTTAATGATAATGAAGAAATAATGATATAGCGTTTGAAAACAACCCAAAAGAATCTAATTTCAAATGACATTTTTTAAGCTAAAGCTATTTTATTATCATTACACTTTTCAATCAATATCATTTTTGTTTTCAATTCATTATTTTTAATGATAATGAAGATATAATGATAACACTTATGGATGCAAGCCAAAAAAAAACTTAAAAATTTAAAGATATTTTTAAAGCGAAGTTATCAATTTTGGTATTTTCCTTAATTAGGAAAATTTCTGAAAATCGCGAACAAAAATAGTTCTGACTAGAAGATAAACAGACTGCAAACAGAGTATTTAGTAGTCGGGCTGCATTTCAGCTTTATGCTATTTTTACTGCTGATGTAATTGCTATGCGTCTGCCTGCCAAATTGTCTGGCTAATTGTGTACTTAATATATATATACTTATATATATGGATCATAAATATGTACATACATATGTAAAACATAAAAAATATACATACTATATAAAAACAACAATTAAGTTGTCGCTCGCATTTTCTTGTTGACTTTAGCCCAAAAATATTTCAAAAGCAAAACACTCGTGAATATCTTGTTTTAAGTTTGCTTGTTCGCAAAGGGAGGGGGCGTGCAGAGGGTGGCGGGAGTGGCATTTACAGCTTGCTACGTGACGAGCGCTTTGCTCCAACCGCAAAATGTTCTTCTGGCCGACAGTCAACGTCGTATCTGCGATTTATTTCCGTACGTGCTTTTGGTCGGCTGTAACCGAAGCTTTAATGCTCTTTCCAGAGCATTTAACTAGCTTTAATAGAGCGTTCTGGAAATCGTTATCGTCTAGTTTTTCATAGTTTTTCTAAAGATGATAAACATAATACAGCTGAAAACATAGCTGAACCACAAACACGACATAGCACTAAAATGAAGTAGAGTTGTAAGAAAATATCAATTAATCAATTTTTTGATCGAAATGATTTGATTATTGACTATCGATATTTTTTTACAAAACATCGCATTACGAACACGAAGTTAGTTAAGTTAAGAAAAATTGCAAAAAATAAGTAAAGAAAGTTGAAAAACAAACAAATATTTAATTCATTTCATTTAAATTGAACGGTTTTGTATTTCAAACATCGATTAATCGGTTTATTTTGAATGATTAATGGAAACAGCAACGAAAGAGTTTCGAAAAATCGGCGAACAAACGAATCGATTTTTTCAAAATTATTAAACTTCTCAGAAAATCTAGCTGCTTAGAATTCTGTAACATTTTTCAAATCAAAACAAATTCGAAAAATATATATACATATAATTATTTTATTTTATACAATTATAGAATATATAACGGCTTAAATAGATGGGCGGAACTACACACAAAAGAATGTAATTTTGAGTTGAATCTACAAATTCATTTCCAATCAGTACGTGTTTTGTTTTTTTGTTTTGTTTTTATAGATATGTTTGTATGTTTAAATAACTTAAATATTATATGGAATATATAGGTAGTTTTCTTATACGTTATATAGCGTAGGAAATAGTTTGCATTATGCGTTATTCAAGAAACGCATAATTAGGAAAAAAAGTAACCCATATAGAATATAGGAAGGGTAATACGAGTATTTAACAATTTGTTGCTTGAGTTTTACAAAACAAAATGTGCGTATAGCTTACGGAACGATATGATGGATTAGTTAGTTTTCATTTAGTCCATATACTTATTATTATATAATTATCAGAGCTGTTCTGGTTTTCACTTTTGCGAAATTCAAATTGATTTAAATGTTTAAAATTTCCTAATAAATGAATTAAATCCGATATTAAGCTAATTTAAACATTAAACCAATTTCAAATGAATTCAATTCACATTTGTCAACATTTTGTGGAATTGAAAGTTTGTAAAGAGTTGGTTGTATTTTAAAATAAATCCGATATGAACATAATTTAAACATTCAAACAATTTCAAGTGAATTCAATTCACACTTGTCAACATTTTGTGGAATTGAAAGTTTGTTAAAATGTTACAAATTTACTTATTGATGAAATAAATCCTATATCTAAGCAAGTTATTGAAATTTCAAGTGAATTCAATCCGCAAAGTTAGAGAAACTCTCTTTTGTAAAGTGAAAACCCGAACAGGTCTGCATAAATAGGACATCTGGAGTAGAACTGCTTACAAACTAAAAGACTAAAGTTAGCTACGCTTAATCAGATCTCTCCGGACTCGACATGGGATCACCACCAAATGTGACCTCCTCCTTGGACATATAGGTGTTCTGTGTCGCCAGGGTGGACTCCTCCCTGCGTCGCTTCTGCTCGCGTTGGTTGCCAAAACGCTTGTTCCGCTTCATATTTGTAAATCGTACATAGATCTTGCCACGCCGTTCCGTGCGATAAAAGCAGAGCTGTTCCTTGGGAAATAGCTGCAGGATTTCACGCTCCAACAGATGACTACGCTGCAGCGTCAAGTGCAAACGATTATCCTCGTAGTAGCTGCAAATGAGTTGTATTAAAAGCAGACGCTGCACTGCATCCAGCTGCTCATTGTGGCCCAAACGCTCCAGCAGCGTTTGAGCCTTGACAGGTGAGGCCTGGAGTATGGAGAGTACGGTGACGCCGCTCTCAGCGCTGCTGCCATCCATATCCAAACCAATCTCGGGTTTGATAAGATCGGCGCTAACTAGTTCCGTGTGCACCAGTTCACTATGATCACTTAGGGGTAAGGGTACACTAAAAGCAACACCATCCGCCACCTCATTCAAGGACACAAAGGGCTCGGAGACCAGCTGCTGCTGCTGCTGGTGTTGTCGCATGACGCTATCATCCAATATATCTGGCTTGGAATGGCTTTTTATATGCTGAGATTCGCTTAATGTGCAGCGACAGCCGTTGCAGTGTGTTCCACTGTTGTTGTTGCCGTTGCAGTGTGTTCCGCTGTTGCTGCTGCTGTTGTTGTTGTTGTTGTTCTCGTTGCACCCAAATTTGTCATCCAAGGCGGAAGTGCAACCGGCTGCAGTGGCGCATCCTGCCGTACCGGGCGGATCCTGTAGCGGCATATTGAGCCAACGGCGCCAACGTTCCAAATGATGCTCAAAACGTATTCGCGTTCCATATCGAAAGTTGCGCAGCATATCGCTCAGATGATGTCGTTTGAGCATCTGCAGCTCCTGGGTGTTGATAGCCTCATCTGTGCATAGAACATACATACATACATCAGTTAAAGCTACTTGCATACATCAGTTAAACACATACATTACAGTTCCCGAAAGTTAAGAACGCGTTTCATTCAACATAACTTTATATCGCTTTCCTAACTTCTTTAACAGTTAAAGGAACAACATTTCAAGCTAAAAGGTTTTATCGATTTTTATGCTATTAATTTTATCACGAAACGTGTAAAACATTGTAGGTTACATCTCCGACCCTATAAAGTACATATATTCTTGATCAGCATCAGCAAACGAATCGAACTAGTCATTTCCAACTATCCACCTAACTAACTGTTCTATGTGAACTCGTCTGTTTTTGAAGCTATCTTATTGAAACTTAGCATAGATACTTCTCCTTGCTGTAGTTTAAACATATGTCAGAATCGGCCAGATCGGACTACTAAAACTTATAGCCGCTTTGGGAACGATCAATTGAAAATTGTGTTTTTCAAAAAAACTCGATCAAACTTACTATCTAAACATGTTATCAAATGTAATCTAAATCGGAATACTATATCTTTTAGTTGACACAGAAACTATCAGTTCAAAAATAAGTTTTTGTACGAAAAACAGTTGTATTTCTCAATCTACCCTTATAAATTGTACTTATTTTAAGTTTTAGTATGTACCTGTGTACCTGAGACTATATCTTATAGCAGTCATAGGAACAATCGCGTGAAAAATTAACCAAATTTTCCTATTTTGCGTTTTAGTATTTTATTTCAATGCTGAACAAATTTGATCGAAATCGAAAGCAACAATCGGTCGCAAATTAGCTTTTCATATGAATAACTTTTCTGCAAGGCAAAGATAACTTTTCCTTTTTGTTTTGGATTTAGTTTGGCTGAACTGTATCAAAATCGGAACACTTTATAATATAGCTGGGATCAGTATAACTGATTTACATAGGTTTATGCAGAGATTTACAGAGATCTTAACAAACTTTACTTTACTATAACTGGATAATCTCTGATCCAATCGGGCAACTTTATCATTGATTATAAAAATTTTTCTAAAAAAAGTTAGTTTTGAATTGTATGTCTGTATTTGAAAGTAAGACAATATTGTCCACCTGGCAAAGGAGTTGTAAGCGAAAAATTGCAAAAAAGATTTGCAACAAAGTTGCATGCATTTGATTTGTTGTTGTTGTTGTTGTTGTTGTTGTTGTTGTTGTTTGCTGTTTTTGTTTTGTTTACCTTGCAAATACGGCAGAAGTTCGCTGACGTTCCAAGACTTGAGCAGTTGAGCGAGTTCCTCAAATTCGGGGCTCTTCGGCATTTTGTTGTTAGTATGTTTAGTTTTTTTTTGTTTTTTGGTTTTTGGCTAAGATATGCAACTATGTATGTATGTATGTATGTAGGTATGTATGTTTCATACAGCTGCCCTACAACCGGGCGTACATCCTTTCGTCACGAACGAAACAGCGGCACTGAATTTTGCAACAGGCGCGAAGCGTGTACATACCCTCCACTATACCTGTCTCTGCATACATACACACACACAGACACACACACACACATATATATACAAACATACGGAATCAGTGTGTATGTGTGCCTATGTATTTCGTCGTTCGTTATTTGTATACGCTGTACATACATACATAGTACAGTCATGCCATCGTTTCATCGTTTCGTTGTTTCGTCGTTTCGTTTGATATTCGTTCATTCGTTCATTCGTTGGCTTGTTTCGTTGCCGTCCGCTGTCCGCACTCTAATCCGCCTCTCCGCCTCTCCACCTCTTCGCCTCTTTCGAGTCGTTGTCGTCGTCGTCGTCTTCATCGCTTTCGATGCTTCGACCGTTGTTGGCTATGTATGCATACCACTGGCGTGCCAAAAGGGGGAGTGCGTTATCTAAGCACTGCTGTGATTGACTGCACTTAGCATATTATGTTATACAAATGCATTGTATAACATTTAAGCCACAAAGTATTCAATTTTATTGTTAAAACGCATTCCAACTATTATCACATATTATATGTATTTAAAATTATGATAGAAATGCGATATTAGGGGAAAATAACAAGAAAGATAAGTTATCTAGATTTGCAAATAAAAAACTACATCTGAATAAGATTAAGTCGACTGATTTCGAAAAAACAAGTAAGAACGTTTCTTTTTTTTTCAAAAAAATTAAAAAAGAGTATACAAACTTTGTCAGCATGTGTGGAACATAACAAGATTGAGTACTAGCAAGTTTTGTTGGAATATCTATATAAGCAAAGAAGTTTTTCATAAAAAAACCAATTTTTTAACAGATTCGTCCTATGGCAGCTATAAGATATAGTCAGCCGATTTTGATGAAATTTGATTAGCATGTCAAAAACATACTTAAACTTTGAAAAATAGAGTTTAGTTAAGATAACTTGAGAAACAAAAAAGTTTTTGATACACAAACTTATTTTTCAACCGCTTGTTTCTATAGCAGCTATATGTTATAGTGGCCCGATCCGTGCAATTCTGATATATGTACGGCTTGCAGTAAAAAGAACCATCTTTGCCAAGTTTCATAAAGATGAATTCGGCAATTGATGAACATAATTCACTCAAGGGTACGTAATGCATTGAAGTGAGCCCCCTTTAAAAAGAATGCTAGCTACGCCACTGGTTGCGTAAACGTAAGTATGTATGTTTGCATGCATAATACTTGCACATGTGGTATGTATGCATAATATATGTACATACATACATACATACATACGCATACCGCGTGTGTACATAATCGTTGTCGTTATGCACATATGCATATAAGTAAGTATACAAGTATGTAAATATACATACATACGTACATATGTAAATATACCCCATTCTACAAATGTATAAATGTACATATGTATGTATGTGTGTTCATATGTTTGTTGATAAAAGCTGTTTAAATATTCGCACAACTCATTTACAAAAACCAAAAAAAAAAAGTGAACAGAAAACAAAAACAAAATAGAGACACAAACTGGGGACAGAGTTGAATTTCGAATGTTGAATTTTGATCGCATTTTAATATGTTTGTGAAAGATGGAATTACGCTTCCACTCCCCCCCCCCCCCCCCCCACACACTCGCACACACTGCACGGGGTGCATCTTGAATACACTTTTTATTTGGGGTCAGCTTAACAGCGCTGCCCCGCCCCCTTTTGCCCACTTTTGTCTAATGCACTCAACTCGCTTGCAGATGTGCAGCTGGCAGCAAACTCATCCCCCCCCCCCCCCCCCGGCCCGTTCCGTCCGGTACCGTCCCTAGCTCTCCTTTTCCCCACTCTACTCTCTGCCTAGCTACGTTGCTTGACTTTGTTTCCTCAACTCAAAATTCAGCTTCAAGACCTTGTTTGTGCAGCGAGGGGGGAGAGAAAGATGCAGAGAGGAAGATGTAGAGAGGTAGGAGTAGAGAGGAAGGGGTATAGGAAGCGGGAGCTGTAAAGTAGCCAACGCTACGCAGGTTCAACGAACTTCTTTTGTAAATGTTTTTCACTCTTCTTCACTTTTTGTTGTTGTTGTTGTTGTTTCTTTTTTTGTTTACTTAGCCCGCTTTTTATTGTCGCTTTTGTTGTTTCTGTCGTTTTTGGGCTACGACTTCTTTGCTGTTGCTTCACCCATTTCTTTTTTGGGCTCTCGGTTCTGATGACAAAACCAAAACCACAACCAACAACTAAGAACTAAGCAACTCGGCAACAACAACAACAAAAGCAACAACAATAAACAACAACAACAAACAACAACAACAAACATATGCTCCAACTCTTGTTGTTCAGTTAAGAAATGCCTTCATTATCTCACGCCAAAGTAATGCACTTTCTACATGCTAGAGTTGCACATTGCAGTTCAAATGAGCGAACAAGTTCACTGGTTCCAATATTGAACTATTTGAGACAATTGTTTCTACCAAAGTTCTTAAAATGAACTAGTTAAGTCTTAATAATAGAGTTGGGTCGATCTGAACTGATATAGTTCGTTGAACGGATCTTTAAATTGAACTATTGAACCATATTCTTCGATAACAAAAGTATATTTCTTCGTTTATAGTTCCTTTAGTTCATTTAGTTCAATTTTTTTCCGCTTTTAGCTCAGCAGTTTCAATTTTTCATAATCGTTCGTTCGAATACATTCTGTATTACGTACAACTCGTGTGTTCAAAATCTTTGAACATTAATGTTAAGTTTAAAATTATCAAAAGCTTTAAAAATTTTAAAAATGTGGACCAAAAGCTTTCTTATATGAACCAAAGGAACGATTAGTTCC
Organism: Hirtodrosophila cameraria; assembly: GCA_949708635.1. Taxonomy (NCBI): domain Eukaryota; kingdom Metazoa; phylum Arthropoda; class Insecta; order Diptera; family Drosophilidae; genus Hirtodrosophila; species Hirtodrosophila cameraria. Next base: position 1,807,564 of record OX453089.1, read on the forward strand.
TGTGTCCGCTAGTGAACTAAGGAATCGATTAGTTCTGTTGTTCGAAAACGAAGTAAAGAATCGATTAGATGTTTTGTCCGAAATGGAACTAATGGAATTAAGTGAAAGATTAATTTTCAAAAAATGTTTTCTTTTTATGATTTTTTAGTTTCTTGCTTCTGTTCTATTTATTCATTTGAGCTCTACTGTCCCCATTTTTTTTCCCCATTTTTTAAATTTGAACATGATACTATTTAATACAAATACAACAAAACATACATGAACATTAAATTGGGAACTAATTAGTTCTTCTGAACGATTTAGTCATTAACAATGTTTAGTCAAAAAAAGTCAAATGAACTAGCTGAACAACAACTCTAGCACACATATGTAAGTGCTATCGGGGGGAAAAAACCTTCAAATGCAAATGGAAATTCCATGGTAGTTATTTGAAAAATACGGATGCGGATGCAACTGCGTTGCAACTGCCAAATGAACGAACTTCTTTCCCTTCCCCTTTCTCATTTCGTTTCAATTTACCGCTTTGTTTTCGCCATTGAAGAATACCTTTTTGGTTGCTTGAATACCTGACGCCCCTAAGCCAAGAATAGAACAACCTTTTCCAACGTTAATGAGTTCACTGTTTGGGAAATCTTAAACTCCGAAACTCAAACTCAAACTGAAACTTGAATCTTAAGGTTTTCCCATGAAATACTGCTTGTAATCAACTTTTTATTCATCTTTGGTTACCAATTAATTGCAAATTGTTTGCTGCTTTTCTATGTTTTATGAAAAAGTTAAGAGCAGACTAAAGATGCTAATTAATGTATCGATAATACGTCGCCTTGGTAGCATCAATTAATTGAAGCAGGAAAAAAAAACACATAATATTTCTGCTGTTTTGAATATTAAATACTCTTGCAAACATATTAATTCAATTTCAAATAAATTGAAATATAAATCGTATGAAACCAAAACCTGAACGTTAGATAAGGTACAATAGTTTTCTGATTTTTTTAAGACTTGGAATATAGCTCAAACAAGTAAAAACGTTGCAGTCGGATGCACCCGACTGCTATGTACTCTTTTTTCCGATTCTTTGCAGAGTCAGAAGTGGGCGTGGCAATTGTATTTTTGCTCAAATCTTTCAAGTTTTGCCATCAATTTCAGTTTGCTTGGGCCCGTTCCACAGGTTTAGGAGAAACAAACATTGCTCAATTGCAAGGGCGGGGGTGGGCGTGGCAAAATTATTTTTATGCAATCTGTTTAATAGGACAATAGAAGTCGACCTGCAAAATTTGCGGACTCTAGCTAAAGGGGTGGGGGAGATACAGACTTTGCTTATTTGTGGGGGCGCGGGTGGGCGTGGCCGAATTTTTTTTCTCAGATCAATCAAGCAAGTGATAAGTAGACCTTGTGCTAAATTTAGTTACTCTAGCTATAAAACTGTGGAAGATATAGGTTTTTGCGGTTTGTGGGGGAAGTGCCGGGGGAGGGGGGGAAGATCTTGACACTTTGTCTGCCTATGGTATATACCAACATGTGTAACAAGTTTGGTTGCTCTAGCTTCAAAACTGTGGAAAAAACTGCGTTCATACAGACGGACAGACGGACGGACAGACGGACATTTCACAAACTCTTCTTTCTTTTTTTTTCAAAAAAATTAAAAAAGAGCAGAAAAATATCTGAGAAAACTGTTTAAACAAAAATCAAAAATAAGAACTTTTTTTAAGGCAATATTAAAATTTCGAAAATCATTTCTGAAATCGCAAATTTTTGTTTTTGTATCAATGGATTCTTCATTGTTCCGATCCAAAATTCCAAATAAGGTTTCATAAGTATTTTACCAAAAATGATATTTATATTATTTTTTACACATTTCGTAAACATATTTCAACTTTATATACCCTCTCATAAACCATAAAGCATATACAAATTAGTCAACTTATTAAAGCTTAATATGTACACATCTCATTAATTGATAACCCCCCCAAAGAGTCTATAAATTTTATAGTTTAAAATATCATTTATTGTTCTTGAACATTGTCACCCTCCCTTCCTTTTAGTCTATACTATAAATATTATTCATCGTCTTGTTTGAGACGCATTTCAAATTCTATTTTTGCTATCACGTTCCGGCTGCAAAGATCACAAACTTATTGTTTTTTTCTTTCTTTTTTGTTGTTTTTGTTGTTTTATTTTTCCTTCGTATATATACATTTGTAATTTTTGTACTTTCGCAGACTGCATGGCGCTTTAATCTATTGGGGAAATGAATGTGCGGTGATATCAGCGTCTCATTAATAAAACGATTTAATATCGTTGTAGTTTTTAAACTCTAGTTAAGCAATTAATATTTTAATAGAGTTTTTAAAGTGATTTTCAATAAATATGCAATTGTCAAAGTTAAAATACAAACTTTGTATATCTCAAGAACGTAAACATTTGAATTTCCTGAACCTAATTTCAAATATTTAATTGAAGTATAGAAAAACTGGAATATATAGTCCTTTAAAATAATTAAAATTTCATTATTTTTGGCACTTAAACTTAAACATAAATAAAAGAAAAAGTGAATTCAATTCGCAAAATCTTGTGAAAAGTGATAATAAGAACACTTAAGGGAAATTTAAGCCCAAATTGTGTTCTTAGTACATTAACAGAATTTTTTCAGCTTTCATTATGCTTTCACTTTTGAAAAGTTTTAGTGAATTAAATTCACCTGTTTTAAATAAACCAGAACAGATCTGCATATTCACTTTATGTGGTTTGAGAAATCAAACCGAAACACTTTTAAACGTCTTAATAAGCTTGATAATCTAATCAATTGTAAATAGTTGGCATGATATTATATCAAGTATCATATGACCAACAGGAAAGAAAACTTGTTTTTTTTTTTTGGTCTACAGCACTTCAAGTACTGCCCACCCCATAGCTACTATATATATATATATATAAATAGCAAAAAGTATATATGACTCATAAACGATTGCGATTGCATTCTTAAAGTACGTGAAGAAGGCGGCGATAAGACGCAATATTTACAATAAAACGTTGTCTTTGAATTCTAATGAAAATTCCTTCAGGTAGTAGTAGGAATGGAAAACAAAGAAACTACATACATACTGAAAATGCGTCGGGGCCAAATTCAAGTAATATGGAATGTTGAACAAAACATGCGCAGTTTCAACTACATTCGAGGGTTGAAGTATGCTAAGCAGAAACGTGGGGATAAGGGGTGCTGCGATAGGGTGGGGTGGGTTTTTTTTTATAATTTGTATTGTTGCAAAGTAACCTAAAGAAAACGCAGGCAAGCAGAAGAGTCAAGAACTTTTGCATTTCTGTTGCAACAAAGAATCCCAATGCGAATGCGAATGGAAATAAGAAATACGAACATTGAGTCGATTCGCCTGGCAACAAGAAAGTCCGCATAACTGATAAGGGTGGACTTCTAATCAATTATATAGCGGAAATAAAATATACACATATAGCGTATATATATATATATATATATATATATATACATAAAGGAAACTACTTTTGTAACATTATCAAGACGCTAACTGCGCAGCTTTGTATTTGCTTTTCCGCAGCAGCAGCAGCGGCAGCTGTCGCAACCTTCTTCTGCGCAATTCTTGTGAAAAGCAGCAACGCAATTTTTCCAACAGCTTTTCCCATCAACATTTTCAGATACATACGTCACATGGCCAAGACTCGCAATCGCAACACAACACGCTTGAATGCGGCTTAGTTCACCGTTTCATTGCGCCCGCGCATTCCAAGGTCATCTCGTGCAATCCTACACACACACACACACACACACACACGCATATACACGACCCACATTCACACAAATTCTCGCAGGAAGCAACCTAAAAATACAAAAAAGAACAGCTAAAATTGAGATAAAGCAAAGCAGGCTAAAAATATAAAGCATGAAGCAGCTCTACATAACAGAGAAAAACAATCGATAACTTTGTCGATAGTATCGATGAATTTTATCAAGGACTATTTGCATGTTGCTGCTGTAATTTCAGTTTTAGTTTCATTCTTTATATAGATTATAAAAACATTTATAGCATAAAGCAGCTCTAAATAACCCACAAAAACAAACGATCTATCGATGATTCTATCGATAGCTTCGATTACCATTTTCAAGGACTATTTGCATGTTGCTGCTGAAATTTAAGTTTCATTATTTATTGAGTTTGTACTTTCATTATTTATAGTGTCTTAGACAAAGATAAGTAACTAAGCAAAACAATCGACAGCAATTCCGATTAACTATCGATAGTATTGATTAAGCTATGATATTGCTGCTAAAATTGTAGTTTTATTTAATACACTTCCTACAAATCCTATCTAAAAAGCTCAAGAACACGTACTTATGTAAAATTTGTATTCTATGTTGCTCCTTAGAGATATCGATAGTATCGGTTAACTGTTTTTTAAGCGACTCACAAAGATTTTCATAGGTAATTTCTATGAAATGAATATTTATAAGTCAAACTTTAAATTGATTATTTTATAAAAAATGATTTCTAAAATATTGTAAAAACTTGTTGTATCTATCGATAGTTTTTGTGTCATCACTATCGGCACTATAGATGGCTTTAAAATGCTAATCACAGCCTTACATTTGTAAAAAATGCATCAAAATATCGTTACTATCGATAGTTTTGCAGCTTATGAAAGGATCAATAAGAATCACACCAATACCAATACATGCACACATTGCTAAGTCGGCTCTCTTTGCGCTCAGTGCAATAAGGGGCCGACATTCTGCAGCAGACATTTTGGCAGGCTTAAAGCTTAAAAGCTGTGCGTCGGCCATGCCGCGACTGCAGCAGCGACGCCAGCGTTAGCGTTAACGCAAGCGTTAACGTCAGCAGCGACAGCAGCAGCAACGTCAGCAACGACACCAACGTTGACAGCGTTGACGTCGCTACGCTGGAGCTGTTTGTCTCTCGATGACCTACACTGGCTTTTCCCCTACACAGCAAACACATAAAAGCCTCGTTCTATGTATGTGTGTATGTATGTGTGTAAACTGGTACATGAAACGCATGAAGAGAGACAAAATTGTTTTTGGGTTTCAACTGGATGGTCGTCGACTGAGGCAGCAGGCAGCAGGCAGCAAGCTGCGCAGCGAGCATTCGCCAATGATAATTCGCTGGCATTAGACGGACGCGCATATTCCCAACAGCTGTAAAACGTACTGTGGTTTGCCAATTCATTTATTCAGTTTTTCAAATCAAAATTCAAAATCTTTAAAAATATATTCAAACAATTAAAAAGCAATTAAAAGTGCGTTTTAGAATCAAATATTTACGCTACGTTTATGCAAAGGTTCCTAATCGTGATCATCACAATGTTAACGAGTTTTATCAATTTAAATCAAATGTGGACTGTTCAGTTGTTACATCTATATATATATATACTATATACTATATACTACTGTTTTAAGATGCAAACGTTTTTGAACAATATCACGATTATGGATTTTCACATAAATGCAGTTTCAGCAAATCAAACTATATAAAAATGTTCAATTTGTAAGTATGCTGTTTTCCAATGGATCTTTCAAGTATTTTAAAACCAAGGTTATTCAAAATCTTAATTTCCCATAGTTATCAACTCAAGAATGTTGTTAACTAAGGGTTATTCCATTATGTAATCGGATCTGTTCCCATTTCCGTTCCCGATCAAATCAAATCGGGCTCGCAATTATTAGCTGTTCGGAATTCCGAATATCCTTTTTTGGGACAGTGATGGGAGAAGAATTTTAATTTAAATTTAAATTTAAAAGGAAAAACGACTTCTTTTTTAATTAAAAAGAGATAAACCAAATCCAAGTCGAATTTGAATATGTTATTTTTATATTTTTATCGTTTGATTTCTTTGTTACAAATATAATTTTAAGCGAAAGTTCATTAAAATACACTTATTAAACAAAAAAGAACCTTACACTAAGTAAAAATCGGATGATAAATAATTGAACATACGAACTATTCTAAATTATAAAACTAATTTGGCACTTTCGATGCTTTGTGAGAGTGATTATAAAAATATAGTTGTATGCTTTACTATTATCAAATCTTTTACCATATTTCCTATATATATTATTTTTCATTTCAAATAGCTTTTTAAATCGTTTTTTCTTACTTTAAACTCTTTTTAAAAAGATTTAAATGTACAAAATCAAATTCAAAGCTTTCTAAAACGCATATCCAAACGATTTACCGGAATTCAGAACATCTTAAAGAATTTCTACCCCAAAGTGTTTTTTAAAAGTCTTTTCGCTATCAGCTTTAAGCTCTCTTTTAAAAGTTTTCAATATACGGAATCAAAGACAAAGCTTTCTAAAACGATTTGACGGAATTCAGAACATCTTAAAGAATTTCTACCCCAAAGTGTTTTTAAGTCTTTTCAAGCATTAAAAGCATATGTCCCTATCAGCTTTAAGCTCTGTTTTAAAAGTTTTCAATCTACGGAATCAAAGACAAAGCTTTCTAAAACGATTTGACGGAATTCAAAACATCCTAAAGACTTTCTATGTCAAATGTTTGGTTTGAAGTTTTTTTAATCATTAGAACACTCCGATTTGATCAACTTTAAGCTCTTGTCAATCTACGGAATCAAAGCTTTCTGAAAATGCATTGAAGTCTTTTCAAGCCTTCGAATAATTCAGTTCCTAACAGCTAACGCAGCAAAATCAATGGAATTTGAAAACTGAAACCAAGTTGAGTTCTCGAGTTAGTTCAGTTCAGCTTGAGCGCTGTCAGTTGCCCCGTCTAATTAGTCACTCGTGCACATTTCAAGGTTTTCCGGTTGTTAACAATCTATATACACATGTATGTATACTTAGTTGTATATATGTATGCATAAGTATATACAATACCCATGCACAGCTGCGTTATTTGAATTTAAAGTTCAAAAGCGCAATGTGCAAAGCTGAGCTCAGTGCGAAGCCAGTTTCAAATATTTCCCCCAAGAGCCCCCCAATCCCAATCCCCAGCTGAACTATGCATGTACGTTGTATATGTGTATATAGATTTGTGATTCTATTCAAACAGAACTAGAGAGAACCTCAATTAAAAAGCTGAACGGACGTGCACAAAAACATGTTTTCAGTTGTTTTCAGTTGTTTTTTTTTTTGGTTTATTATTAATATTATTATGGGTTGCCATTGTTGTTGTCCCCCTGATGACAGTTATCATTGGGGAAAACTCAACTGGGCAGCTCGCTCAACCGATTGACACACTGTGCCAGCACACACACACACACACATACACACAGACAGCTCATAAATATATGCTTATATATAAAAATATAACGTATTGTATATAGTATATCATTAACTTTAATACGCTGACAACTGATGTGACAGTCGGAATTGACAAACAAAGACTTGAGCTTTACTCAGTTCAAAACTTTCTAAAAAAAAAACTAAACAAAAATTGTTTTTTAATACCAGGAAATGGAAATTACAGATATATTATTACGATTAAATGCTTTAATTACTTAGTTACATTTACTTACCGAACTAATACATTATAAAAACCTAAAAAATGAGTACAATAAAATAAGATAAATAAGTATTTAAACAGAACAAGTAAGAACGTTGCAGTCGTGATCTCCCGACTGAGATATACTCTGTTTTCTGTACGTTTAATAAATTAAATTTTTGGAAAGACTACTTAATTACTTAAAAACTTTCCTTAAACTTAGATAAAGTTGGTTTGGCTAAGTTATCTTGAAAAACTAAAAAGTTTTTCATCCAAAAACTTATTTTTCAACCGATCGTTCCTATGGTAGCTATATGTTATAGTGGTCCGATCTGGCTTATCTTAACACTTTGTCTGCCTATGGTATATACCAACATGTATACCAAGTTTGGTTGCTGTAGCTTCAAAACTGTGGAAAAAACATGCGTTCATACAGACGGACAGACGGACGGACAGACGAACGGACAAACATTTCACAAACCCAATATACTCTTTTCTTCCATTTTGGAAAACAGAGTATTAAAACCCAATTACAAACATAATAGCCTGTTCTGGTTTCCACTTCCGGGCAACATTTTGCGGAATCGAAATTCGATCTAGTGAATTGAATGTCAAATTAATTCAATTGTTGATCGAATAAAAGGGATTTCAATCCGCAAAATCTAACCAAAAGTGAAATTGAGAAGCTTTAAGGGAAAATCAAAATATATTACCATTAGTGGAAACAGAAACAGGCCTAATAGTTTTGAGGTATTACGACGTGTGCTTACCTTTTTAAGAAGGATATTGAGCTATCCCGGAAATTTCACAACGATCGACTTATAAACACACTACTGAAAGATAGGAAAGTTGTAAACTAGAGTATCGGATAAGATTTTAAGGCCTCAAACCATGAACTTACCTTCTTGAGAATGATATTAAGCTATCCTGAAAATTTCACAACGAATTGCTTTATAAACACACTTCTGAAACATGAGAAAGTTTTTCACTTGGGAAGTTGATCCCACGTTTTTTTTACTTAGAAAGCTTAAAACGCGTTATTTCTATAGTTAAGTTAATTTTAATTTAAAGATGCGGATAAGAAAAGCTTTTGAAGAATGTCAAAACAAATATCAATGAATCGATATTTTTATGAAAAATATCGTTCTGCTTCACTTTTTAGAGGCAATTTCGATGTTTAGTTGTTGTATATTCCTAGTATTTTAACATTACTTATCTTTTTGATATTTTCTATTCCCACAACTCTCTTTCTCCATTAAAAACACGAAACAACACCCCAACTTCAAAAAAGCTTTCAAACAATGCATTAAAATTGTTGCGTCAACGCATAAGCAAATTGTACAGGCAGGGGAGGTAGGAAAGAGGGCAGGCAGATAGGCAGAAGAGGAAGAGCAAGAAGAAGAAGCCATGCAGATAGGCAGGCAGGCAGAAGAGGAAAAAGGCAGGCAGGCACTGTGCGTGTAGATTGTAATTGAAAGATTGCTTTGACGGACAGTTGGGGAGGGAGGATCCAAGTAAATGCGATCGTGCTTGGAGCGCATTAACTTTTAACCCAAAAATGAATTCCAGTTTTGTGGTTAAGCATAAACATACACACTACAAGAAGAAGACAAAAAAAGCACCAAATGAAATCAAATGCAACGCACGTTTTGCTCGTAAAGGCGGCTAAAGACGAACGAAGACGAAGCTCAAAAGACAATAAACACTGTCAGCTCAAAAAGTTAAGGTACACACAGTTTTTTAGTGAAAAATTAAAGAAAGAAAAAAGTTTTTTCAAATACACCTATTAATAATGCTTGATATAATATACTGAGAAATCAGTTCTAAAACAATCAATCACAAAAGTTGTCATATTGGAATACAAAATGTTTACCTAAATTCTCTTTCATATATATAGCTGTTATCCTACAATTATTCTTCATATGAAGTTTAAGCGCAACAAAAAATAGACGAATTTAAGCAATTTTCAGCATTTTTATTAACACAATAATAAAAATGAAAATATACCATTTCGTGAAAAATGTACCAAGAACTAAATAGTGTACCAGTTTTGGGTACATTTGTACCAAATATGGTCAATTGTGCTTACGCTCATTAAGAAACCAGTGTGTCCATAAACTTTTGTTGTCCAGTGTATGCACACACACGCATGCATACACACACATGCATGTTGTGGAAAAGGGTGGGGGGCAGTGCTGGCAAGCAGCTGAAGAAATGCGTTGGCAGCTTTCTTTCGTTTTACGAGTGCGTGGAACATAAAACATAAGACACAATAAAAACAACAACAAAAGGCAGCTGTGGCGTCATCGCCAAAAATTTGTTTCGTTTTTGGAACTCGTTTGGTTTCTCTTGAATATTGATGTCGTCATCACAAAACACAGCAGAGCTAGAGACACAGAGAGGAGCAGAGTGGCAGAGAGGCAGAGAGGGGGCCATAGGCAACGGAGAAGAACAATAAAATTAGTCATTTAATGCAATTTCCGCCCACTTGACGTTGCCAAGCAACTAAATGCAGCTGCAGCAGCGCAGCATTCGCAACGACAAGTGCAAAAACAACACTAGTTAGCCAAACGTTGGAACGAAGTCAACAGAGAGGCAGCGCGAGAGAGTGAGAGAGAGAGCTAGAATAGGCAGGTTGGTCGCTAACAAAAAAAAAAAAAAAAAAAAAAGCGCGCGCATTTGCACCAATAACCCAGTTTCAGTTTCAGTTTCTAGTTTGCACTTAGCGAGAGCATACAACAAAAGCTTGCGAGTCTCTCTGTGTGTAAACATGTGCAATGTGCTGCACACAAGAACTGAATACGAAGAAGCAGCACACAACGCAGAGCAATTGCAATGCAGCGATAAAAAAATAAATAAAACAACAACAAAAAATGAGCAAAGCTGCTTTGTTGCTATTGTAAATAACAAGTTTTCTAGTTTGTGCAAAGTGATGACACACTTTTAGCACACACGCACACATAGACACTCTGATTGGCAACTATCTGTGCATGTATTGTATTCACCCTTCACAAAAAAAAAACCCACTAAGCTAATCAGAATTGTGCTCTCTCTCGCTCTTGCTAACTTAGAACAGCATGTTTTCTAATTAGATTTTGCATACGCCCACTATTCGTATTCGAATGTTATCGTTGCAATTAATCTAAGCATAAATACAACACTTTTTTGTTTTTCGTTGTTTTTAGCTTAATTTCGATAGAAATCATTTTCATTGGAAAAACCGACTTAGCAGGAAAAATTTCAGTCAAGTGGCGCAGCTTCAAAACTGCAAAGCTACAAATACAATAACACAAGAAAAAAAGAGCGCAACAACACAGCCACAAATTGAATGTGTGTCAACGACAAAACTACACCAATACAAACGCACACACACACACACGCAACAGCTCACGCTTATGTACAACTTCCAAAAAGCTTTCACAAAGCTTGGAAGCGCTGCTCTCACACACGCACACACTCACACACAAAAGCATATATAGCTTATATTTACTGTACTTATATAAAACTGGTTTTGTCGCCGTGTTGCTGCCGCTTGTGTCGCTGTCGATTCATTCGTGCGTTGAACGTTGGACTGTGCGGTTCGTTGTGCGCTTAACCCAAAACACAACCAAAATACAATACCAAGTGAACAAGAATATTTAACCAAAGGAGAGCACACAACACAACACAGAAAAAAAAAGAAAAGAATTCGTTGTTGCTAACGTCGAAAATAGTCGAAATAGTGGTGGTTGTTGTTGGTGGTGGTTTTTACTATGTGAACTTTGCCTGGAGACTATACATGTGTATGCGCATGTATGCATATGTGTGTGTGTACAATTTACATCATGTGAGCAAAGCAAAAAAAAAAAAAAAAACGGACAACTGAATATGAAGAACAAAACGTGCACCGAAACCAAAAATTGCCGCAAAAGCGTTTCGCGTATTACGTAAACTCGCGCGCCTTTTTTCCTGGCACCAAAAGAAACAAGAAAAAATTTAAAATAAAAAGTAGAAAAAAAAAATTGAAATAGTACACAAATGAGAAAACACATTTCGATGAAAAAAAAAAAGCTGGAACCAGGAACTAAACTTGAATGACACATTTTCTGAATCGACTGATGAATTACGCAACTTGCAAATGGCGGCAGTGTAAAAGGGGGAAAAGAAGAAGCTAAAGAACGTTGCCATCTCGCTCTAACGGCAGCAGCGCACACGCTAATTAAAAACATTTTTATTCCGACATGTTTGAATGGCCTTTGCATGTGCTTTTTATTATCGAATGACGGCAAGTCTGAAAAAAAATATGTATATATATGTGTGTGTGTGTGTATGTACATATTTCTTCACCTAAATTTGAAAGAGAAAAAAAGCTCGCAACGTCATAATTTATGAAACACACCAACATACACACACACACACAAATACACACGCGAATTCTAACGAAGCGCTTTCGTTTCGTACGTGTACGCTCGTTCGCTTCGTTAAGTTGGCGTTTTTCGTCGAGTCTGTCGGTCGCTCGTGAACTGCTTTCGGTGTACGCTTTGTGTTTGCTCCGCGCCATTTGCAGCTGCACAGCGAACATAGTTGGCCGCGTTTTTCGGCGTCGCAAGCTTTTTCTCCTCTCGAACGTTACACAAATCTAATGGAATTTTTTCTTTTCTTTTGCTGCTCGCGTTTCTCGTGCTATCGGACAATTGTGTGTTTTTACAAGTTTTTCCACACAATTAATTGTGTGTTAGCTGAGCGCGGCGCTCTCTTGTGTTTTTATCAACGTACTGCAACCTATGTGGGAGCGAGACGGGGACTCACTGTGCTTTTTATATAGTCAGTCTTTTTCTCTCTCCTATACAAATTGCGGGCGTATCAACATGTTAGATCGTCAATATTATCGAAAAATTGAATTGTGTGTTTAAAAGTGTATTTAATAGTAATATTTTAAAAAGTGCCTAACTCTTAAGCTACAATATGTTTGTAATTATTTAAAAATGGTCTACACAAAATTGAAATTCAAATAAAATTAAAAAAAAAAAAAAAATGCTCTTTCAAACGTTTTCTTTTATTACACATTTTATCATATTCCCCCCACAAACAAACATACACACGCATACACTCACACACACATAACGTACGCATGTATAAGTATTTCCAGCTCTGTCGCACGCATACGCTTTATCTAATGTGTACGCTTTTTTCCACGAACCACGAGAGCAGCCGCAGCAGCGACGCAACGCAAGCGACGAAACCGTTACGACAAAAAACGTATGAACAGCCGCAGTTTCTGTTTCTGTTTTTGTTGTCTTGTTGCTAAGTCAGTCAATGAGACATACATACACATACATGCATACACTATGTTCACGTTTCTATGTATATGTATGTTTGTAGAAAAGAAACTGTACAATGAGATTGGAAATATATTTGTTCCCCATGTTTTTTGAAGAAAAAGCAACAAATTGACCACTAAAGTGACAGAAAAAAAGCTTACCCTGGTTCAAAATGAATCAATATGGAATGAAACTGAAATTAAATAAAGTAAAATTAAATAAATTTGAAGAAAAATGTAAAAAAATAGAAAAAATCGTTGCTCAATTGTAAACTTAACATAATAAACAAAATAAATTATATTCTTCTCGGAAATAATGCTTTTTCTAACAAAAATTATGTTCAGAGCTGTTCCCAAATCAGAGTAATTTTCGTTCCAAAACATTTTCGTTTTCACTGAACGTTTTTCCATTTTTAAGCTATGTTCGTAAAAGTTTTAAACACTGGAAGGAAACCAATATTTTTCAAATGGAAAATTCAATCGTTTTACGGATTACAGAACACATTCGAATTTCGATTGCGTATAATGTTATCGAAATCGGAAATGGAAACAGGCCTAAATATATTGTAGAAATAATATTATCATATCTCTAGCCATTTTCTAGAAAGTTGATTAAAAAATCAGATGCGGGGGAAAAACAGCTTACGTTGTTTGAAATTCTATGGAAATCGGAACCTGATTAGAAGAGCAAACCTACAATTAGCGGAATGTTGCTAAACGTACTCCAATTAGAAATTGAAACATTCGATTCCCCATTCGACAATCTTTCAATTTAGAAATAAACAAGTTTTACACCTTGTCACAATCACTTTTGACAGCTGAGTCTCGTTTGTTTGCTCTGAGAATTTATGTGTTTTGGGTTTATTTAATGAAAAAATATAGCATGTATGATAGGGGGGGGGGAACTATCATATAGAGACAGTGACTATATAAATGTATATACTATTCTGATGTAAATGATGTTTTTTTCCCAGCAATTGTGAAATGACTAAGAAATGCTATTTGTATAGAAATGCATTTGTTTCAAGTTTGCTTGCTTTTATTGTTCACATTTTGTTGATGATGCAATTTTCCTGTTTAAATTATATAGAATTTACAATATATATGTATGTACATACATATATATAAAATGCTTTTTGTAGGTTCGCTGGGTAGGCAATCATGGGACAAATTGTGAGGTGCTTATTAAATGAAGCATTCAGTTGAAACCGATTTCTGTGATGATTTATTCTTTGTGTTAAAATGAGACTAGAGAGACAGACAGCTTTTGAAAGAGTTTAAGAGATTACGATTATAATGAAATATATATATCTTACAAATTGGTATAAAAGCTTCAAAGTAATAAATATGGAAATATGCCAAATTATATATAATAAACTTAAGTTTATTTGTACGATTCTTAGCCCCATGTTAACTATTCATAGCTATTTGAAATTCAAGGAAATTACACACTTGATGTATTGTACATGTAGTTATATCCATATCTGTAATACGATAATTTATGTGTGCACATCAAATATTTATGTATATATACTATATTTGTCTTATTAGCCAACTTTGCACTTGAGAGCACAGAAAACAAGTTGCAATGAAATCGTCTATAACTATAGACTTTAGTCATGTATAATTAATATATCGCAATGAGATTTTTTAATGCATGTATTTTGCTTTGAAGTATGCAACCAACTCTAGCTTTGAGTCGGAATAGTTAGGAGATTATCAGTACAAATATTGTAGGGCTACAAAGCATACGATCGTTGTAGTTGATACGACCGATTTTTATGTGTTAAGACGTTAAGTTGGTCTATTGATATACAAATTAGGCTTTTAAGGATAGTGGAATGAGCATTTTTCGACCTTATCTTTTGGAAATTGGAACAGACCGGATTTAAAAGCAATTCAAGTACTTTTTTTTTCTACTCAGTCGCAATTCCAAAGTATTTTTTTAAAGAAAACAAGTAAGAATGCTCTAGTCGAGTGTGCCCGACTACGAGACTCCCTGCTCCCAACTTGCATTTCAAGCAGTTCAGCGACAACACAAGCAAGCAGTGCACTTAACTTGTGCAGTGCATGTCAAACTGTTGTTGCTGCCTGCTGAGACGGTGGAAATAGATTCTTCCATAATTTTGGTGTTATTTATCCGATCGTAATGAAGTTTACGCATCCGAAAGACATTGATTAAACATACATGTATACCAAAAATCAAAGCTTTATCTTAAAAATTGTGGCTGTGGGAATTTTTTGCGATTTGCGGGGAGGTGCATCCGAATTTTGAAATAAACTTGATCTGCGTATGGCATACAGGAACCTGCATGCCAAGTTTGGTGTCTCTAGCTCTTATAGTCTCCGAGATCTGTGCGTTCATACAGACAGACAGACGGACAGACAGCCAGACGGACATGGCTAGTTCGTCTCGGCTGTTGATGCTGATCAAGAATATATATAGTTTATATAGTCGGAAATGCCTACTTCCGCCTGTTACACACATTTGCAGTACTTTATAACTCCCTTTTTCCCATTTTTAATGGGAGTAAAAATATATATATCAGATTTTCTAGATGGATATAGACTTTAGATATTATCAAAAACTATTATATTTTGTTCAAATTTATATAGCTGTTTAATATAACACACTAAAACAAAGAAATTTAATAAAAATAATACCTGAAAAATGTATCGGCTTTTGAAGATGGAATGAAATTTGGAAGATTATCAAATATTATAATTTTTTTCTTGAAATTTATAGCGAGTCTGTTGTACCAACCGATTGTATGGTGTGTAGCCTGCTTAAAGCCTGAACTGAGGCTACACCAAAGTCTCTCAAACGCATGCGGCTGACCTTGTATGGAACAACTTTAGTTAGACGCTGATGATGACTGTGAACAAATACAAAGAGACATAAAGACAGACAGCCAGTGAGATCTGTCTATATAGCATCGAGTATGTATCATAAATATATAGCGAGTGTTACTCATTAGCAAACCGCATTCAACTTTGAGTACATACTCGTTTGTATGTACAATATACATTCTACAATAAATATACTCATTGTCCATAGATGACGCCATTTTGTATCTCTGATGATCTTTAAAGCTTTGATATTTCCATATCGCTCAATGACGACAACTCCAATGAACCATGACACATGATCTGCGTGTCCCACGCTAATATTTTATGCTACTAAACACGTCCCAACTTTTGAAGGCCTACAGTTGGACAGATCTCTCAAAAACCCAAGTTCTCTCAAAGTTATGAAAATGTCGATTTTTGAGCATCCCAGTAAAACTGTAGAGTCGACTGTTCATCTGATCTTTAGACAGGCTTGAAACGAGAAGTCTTTCGGTTCAGATAGCAAAGCTGTAATTATAATCGTCTATACTCATTAAATGTGTTAGAAGGGGTATATCGATAAGTTGTGCAAATGTAGATAAGCGAAATAAAAGTAGCTAGGTATGTTCAAAATATATCGATATTTTATTGAAAAACATTTCACTTTTTGGATCCATCGCCTACCTATCGATATCGTCTTTTGTGTAAGACAATCGATTTAACAGGACTGTTTTGGTTTCCGCTCTCTGTTATATATTGCGATGTTGTCTCAAATGTTACCAATTTCACATTTTTTTTTAACATTTTGTGAATTGAATTCACTTTTATCTGATCAAGAATTGTATTAATTTGCCATTGATTGGATTCAATTCACTAGTTCAACAGCAATAAGGAAATTTTTGCACTTTTTAGGGAATTTCAATTTGGCAAAATGTTTTGACAAAAGTGGAAACCGGATTATGTCTGATATACTGTGTACAGAGTATCTTCAAGTCGAGAACAGTTCTTAGCTGTTGTTCTCTGTTGTTCAGCACTGACTTGAAGCTTAACATGGCCGTAGCTCTCGCAGCGTATCTTGCATTTTGTATCTGTATCTGTATCTCCGTATCTGTATCTTGTAGTTTCTATTCTATACAAACGCTCACATTTTGGCATTTAATAAGAAGTTAACCTTGAAGCAACGAGTTGTACTCGCGTGTTCTTGTGTGTATGTGTGAGATGTGAGATATTATTGTGCGGTTTCGAGGGCCAGTGTGCTTTTTGTGTGGGAATCATATATACAATAATACTTATAAACATACGTAGAATAAACATACATAAATACGAGACCAGACGAGTATACGACTAGTAGCGTCTAGACTTTGATAAATGGGATTAGATGCCTTCAACTGTAGATATTTTTAACCAGTTGAAGCAGTTGAAACACCGATCAACTCTTAAAGTCAAAAACACAATTCAAATTGTAGCAAACATTTGAAATTGAATGAATTATCGGGGTATTAAATATAAACTGGAAAAATCAAAGCTGGAACAAGTTATTAAATTCTTAAGTTTTTTTTTATGTTTAAGCTCAGTGTTTTGTTTTTTTTTTTTAGAATATTCTGTTCTTAAAGCTTAATTTTGCTTTTTAAGCAAGTTTTTTTATTTGGTATCTTTAGTTTTTGGGTTTTGTATAAGCATACTCGAAACACCGTCATCAAAAAGTAAATAATAGTAAACTAAATTTAAGGAATTCACAACTTTATTTATGATTATAGTATACTTTTAGGCTAATTAGAAAGCGCAAACGTATTTTTGAATTTCACACATTTAACGACCCCATATCTCAACGACATCACTAATGCCACAACCACGTTCTGAAGTGAACTGTATGGTAGCACCCTTTGAGCCAGGTCCACCGTGAGTCAGTACGGCCGTAGCACCGTTCTTCTTCTTCTTATCGGTAACCAAAATGGCGGTGATTGTCAATGCATTAAGATCTTGCTGCAAGTGTTATTGGTTAATGTTAGTTTGTAATTCGAAATGGTATAACTAAACAGCTGCAAAACCATCGATATACCAGTGTCGATAGTATCGGTAACTATTGTCTTCATTTTTGTTTTAAGACCAATACAAAAAGGAAGCATATTGGATGAGTCAATAAAATTATGTAATTTTCTAAATGACCAATATTATAAATCGATATCAAACCTGCAATCGATACTATCGATAATTGTACATACTTTCACAATTTATACCATCTATCACTATTACCATTATCATTCAAAATACTATCGTCGCCAATACTATCGATTTCAAAGATACACTTCCATTCGATACTATCGATACACGTACTTTCAAAATGTATATAAACTATTACTATTGATGCTATTGCTATTGATACTAGCACTGTAGACTACTGTCACTATTATTCGTTATCATTACAAGAACTATTGATACTATCGATTTAAAACTTATAGTCCCAATCGATACTACCGATATACATACATACTTTCACAATTTATACAATCTATCACTGTAAATACTATCACTGAAAGCTATCGATTTCAAACATTAACTCCCAATCGATACTACCGATATATAAACATACTTTCACAATTTATACAATTTATACTATTAAGACTATCGCTATTGATTCAAGTCTTCTTACTATACTAGCACAATTAATACTATCGATGGCAAACATACACACCCAATCGATACTATCGATATACATATTTTCACAATTCTTCCAATATATCACTAACAATACTATCGGTATCAATACTGGCACTATATACGATTTTATTTTTTTTACTACTATGACAATCGATCATCATCAACTGGTTGTACTATCGATAGTTTTGCAGCTCTAGGCTAGGGCTACCCACAGCTTGCTTGAACACATATTTCTTGCTCTGCACTAGTCCAACAAAGAAGGCCTTCGTTACGGTATCCTTGGCCAGTTTGTAATCGTTGGGCCCAATATCACCCCAAAGGTAATTGTTGGCCCCATAAACCGAAGTCGCAAGGAAAGCGCAACAAAGCACGAGGCCAACAAGCGTTATAGAATGGATCGATTTGGACATTTTAAATATTATATAACTCTCTCGAGGTAGAAACAACAAAACACTTCAAAACTATCTGACTTTTAGCAATTTTGTGTTTGCCCTTTTATTGCAAAAGTATAAAGACGTAGAGCTGATAACTTTTGAAACCCCCTATAAATACCAGGTATGTATGTTGTAGATATCAATAATTTCTTACACTCTTTCAATTAATAAAATATCTACTTAAATTCCATATATGTATGTGTTACCCTGATACGGTAAGCCCACAATAAATTGTTATTTGTCGTTATAAATAACCTTGTTCAACTTAATTGGGTTTACCTTCCAATCTGTACGGTACCATAAAATATTATCAAACAATTACTGCAGCTACTACCGAACAGCTTACATTTATTTTCAAATCTAGACAAACACCTTTATAAAAGTTGAAATCAAAGTTTGGATCAGGATGGAAATTCCACAGTTCTCAAAAAAATCCTAGAGATAAAAAATAAAAAATCGATAAAATGTTGATGATTTTGACTGTGATATGGTGTAATTTAATTCTTGATGTAAAAAACAAAATAAGTGATTTCAATCCGGAAATTTTTGATACAAGTGAAAGACATTAAGCAGAATTTCCCATTGTTCTGAAAGTGAAAAACGGAACATAAAAAAAACGTAATATAAATATAAACGATAAATCAAATGAAATTGTAATTCAATTCTTCATAAAAATAAGTGATTTCAATCCGCAAAATTTTTGTCACTAGTGAAAGACATTAAGTAGAATTTCCCAAAAACGTAATTTAAATATCATCCGATCAATCAATGAAATTTTCATTCAATTC
The DNA here is from genome assembly GCA_949708635.1 of Hirtodrosophila cameraria. Classification (NCBI taxonomy): domain Eukaryota; kingdom Metazoa; phylum Arthropoda; class Insecta; order Diptera; family Drosophilidae; genus Hirtodrosophila; species Hirtodrosophila cameraria. The sequence continues at coordinate 1,827,059 of OX453089.1, forward strand.
TTCATACAAAATGTGATTTAAATTCTTTGTAAAAGTTAAAAACAAACATTTAAAATAAAAAGTAATCAATCAAAGCTTCATTTTATTATCAAAAGTTATTTATTTTCCCAGTTTTAATTGTTCTAATATTCACATGAAATAATAATCGCTTTGTATCATATAAAGCGTATGTAAAACGATCTGAGCCATAACACAAAACCAAAGATGTCGATTGAGTGTAACTACTCCAAACAAGTTAATCTCAGTACTTTGGCAACCCAGCTGCATGGCCATCCAAGAACTCTATAAGTATAAAAGTAAAAAAAAAAGAGATGATGTACATTTGAAATAGATGCCAAAAATGTATATAGGCCTGTTTCCATTTCCATTCCAAAAAAGATGATATAAGGTCTTCTAATCGATTTAATCCAAAGAAATGAAAAATTATCCGGAAATGAAAACAAGCCCAGACAAAACTTACAGCACGTTCTACAAAAAGGTCCTGAGGTTTGGATTGACGAAAGACTGCAATAACATTCGGAATAATATCACCAACAGCTCCAGCCACACAGTTCGTAACGTAGAACTCTGCGTAAGCGTGCAAACATACAAATAGGATGAGCAATGAGAGTCCTAGGGTGAGTTCCGGGTTTTCGGAACCAAAATGTATGCGTATTATAAAATAAACACTTAAAACGCCATTGCAAAGGATGCGCATGGGATACCAGAACATAAGGTGTCGAAAAGTAATACAAAACTCATTGGTAACGTCGATTAAACGCAGTAGTTGTTTATAGAGCTGTTGTAGATCCTCTAGTTGAGCATCTTCGTTTTCAGTTAGCAGCTGCTCAAGTCGTTTCTGCAAACACATTCCAAAGTAGCTAATCTTCCAGAGTATTAGATATATCAACATGGATGTAGCTGTAGTCATAGTTGTTGTACCAAATTTCCACAATTTGACCAGCATTTGAATTAAAGTTGAAGTTTTCTTCTGCCAAACAACATAATAGATTTGCAGGATAATATAATTGGAGACGAGTGTAAGTTTAATATAAAGCAGGACATCATGATGTCTCCACGTAATTGCTGGCAAGCTGATCTGTTCCAATGTTTGCAGTTTGCCTATTATGCGATAAATAGAACATTGCAGGAATTGAGCACAGTAGATGCAGGATAGCATAACAGCCATATTCAGGAAAACATAGAACCAGTTGGCGTATGTGACCCAATTGGAATGAACATGAACCGCCAGCGTTGGATTGCCTGCCAGTAGGAGAAAATATCGATAAATCGTTTATTATCAATTTTTTGTTTAATACGGAAAGGGTAGAGGTGTCGAACCATCGATTATTCTACCACAAATTACTATGATGGTTTTAAAATAACTGTCAATGAGTACTTAGAGAAGTAAATATATCGATACATCGATAATAATCGATTTTTTGTTAACTACGAAAAAGGCAGAAGTTTAATCGACTACTCCAACATATATAGCTGCGATGATTTAAAAATAACTATCAATGAATACTTATTATCGATAAATCGATAATTTAACTGACTACTACAGATGTCAAAGTATCGATTATTCCACCATTAATTGCTACGATGGTTTAAAAATAACTATCAATGAGTACTTGGAGCAGTAAAAATATCGATAAATCGATTACTATCAAAGTTATTTGTCAGTTTCTCTTATTTATCGATAAATCGATATTTTAGCTGCCTACGGAAAATGTACAGCTGTCAAATTATCGATTATGTTGTCATAAATAACTAAGATGGTTTAAAAATAACTATCAATGAGTATTTAAAGTAGTAAAAATATCGATAGTTCGATTATTATCAAAGTTTTTTGTCTGTTCCGCCAGAAATAGTTGCAATGGTTTAAAAAAACCTACCAAAAAGTACTAATAGTCTCTAAAAGATATATCTTCGATAATATCGTTAGTGACATCGATACTACATTCATGATTATTGATCGTTATGATTGTGCAATTATCGATATTTTTAGAACACATTATTTTTTGGAATTCGATCGATTCGACAAATCGATAAGTTCAGAATTATTAACCTACCTGCCAGTCTATCCACAAACAATGCAGGCATACCACATACGGAGAGCATACTGTAGACCATGCTATAGAGCTGAAGAAACCAGGATCTGTGCAGTTGGCCCGTTTGCAGGTTGGGATAATATCTGGTATTACCATTTAGAGCTAAAAACCAAACGGTAAAGATATAGAACTTGTTCACTTTCCAGCTCATCGCTGAGGGACAACTGAATGCACTTCGAGACCGCTAAACACTTTGCATGCCATTTCAATTAGTGTAATGGATCAGATCTGAATATGCACGTTATCAAGATCAAAGATATAGTCTGAAGTTGAGCCAACTTGTCAGTTTTTTAACTGATGAAAAGCTCAAGAATTAAAAGTATTGCTCTGTTCTAGTTTATAATTTCGAAGAGCTTTTGAGTAGGTGAACTTGCTCCTAATGTTTCTATTTTCACTTTTAAACAATTTTTGCGGATTGAATTCGAATGAAATTAATTAAATTGACATTAAAATAGGATGTAATTCAATAGGTCAATGGAAAGAATGAAATTTGGAATGTTTAAGAGCAATTCAAAGTTAATTCGAAAGTGAAAACCGGAACAGGTCGCATTAATGTAAGCTATATTTAGAATTCTGAATAACATGTTCTTTAAATTTTAAAAATAAAGAAAATATCCAATATAAACTTTTTAGTTCATTTATTAAAATTCAAAAAATACTTTTGAAATATTAATATTATAGGAACATTTGAGAAATCCCGAATCTCAAGTATATTCAAGACAAAAAGAATATAAATTTTAATTAAAAAAAAAAGAAAGATTATAAATTTTGAAGTTTTTGGAAATTTGTTCCCAATTTTATTGTAAATCGAAATAAAACAAATATATTGAAAAAATTATAAAGAAAAAGAAAGATTTATATTTAAAGCTTAGTTTTCAAAGTTTACAAGCTGTGCTTTTTGTAAGTCAGATTGTAGACATTATTACAAGATTCGTGACGCAAAGGCAACAAGTCAAAGAATTGTGGGGACTATATTATTCTCAAATAGCAAATGTGTACATTTTACAAAATTAAAATGAAAATGCTTTTCTATTGTAGACACGCAAATATTTATTAAGTTTTATGCGAGTGTTGCGCCAGTTTTGAAGCCATTTGTCGAATTGCCAGCCAAGCAAACTACACAAACCCATGCCACATGCCGCATGCGACATCTAAGGAGGGCCTTCAACTGCAGATTTATGGCGCCACAAAAAAAAACTGAAAAAGTGCCCAGTTCCTTGACAAAAGAGTAAAATGTCTGAGAACTACGAGTATATATATCTAGACATGTGTATGTTATATACTTAAATACATGGATATGGCGTGACTAGTCCTCTGTTTGCGTGTTTTATTACTTTGTTTTTAGTAGTTATATACGAAATACTTAACATACTATAGTATATTATGCTGAAATGCGCTGACCTATTCGAGTGCGAGAAAATGTCACAAAGTAAAGTCAAAAACTAAAAAAATTACAAAAAATAAGTATTTAGATGTCATCACATTAAAAGTGTTCATAGCATTTTAAATAGAAAAAAAAACAAAGTAAAAAGAGAGAGAAAAAAAGGATGAGATCTGTGAGAAAGTTCAGTCCTCAATTGAACGGTCACACTTAAAAATACAATGTCGCAAAGTAAAGCTTAGGCATTAAGGTGACATCTCAATAGAGTGCTTACTGCATTGTTCATTGAAAAACAGAGAGTAAAGGGAGAGCAAGAGAGAGGAAAAAAAGACATGTGTGAGAAAGTTCAGTTTTCATTTGAACGGTCACACTTAGGGGTCTTCTCAGTAGAGTTCTCATTGCATTGAAAGGAAAAGAGTGATACGATAGAAAGAGGGAGACAGTAATGTGTAGGCAAGTACAGTCTACGTTTGAACGGTCACACTAACTGTTATACAGCCTTACTGTTCTTTTAAGTGGAAGAAAAAGTGACAAGCAAAGTTTATGTGATTAGATAGCACTAGATGTTTATTGCATTGTTCATTAAAAAAAAACATATGAGAGAGAGATAGAGAGAGAGAAAAAAGAGAGAGAGAGAGAGTGATGTGCAAGAAAGGTACAGTCTTAATTTAAACTAGTACATCTTTTGATCTCCAAGTGCATGAAAAAGCTTTGAAGTAAAGTCTAGTTTTATACATTTAAGTATAATGTCATCGCATTACAATATTCATTGCATTATTCATTGAAAAGTTGAGTGAAAACGAGAAAAGGAGCAGTCTTTGAACGGTCACACTTTTTAGTATTCAAGTACGACATAAGTTAACAAGGAGAAAAATCATTACATTTTTCATTAAAAAAGAGAGAGAGATTGAGAGCAGGCATTATTTACACTTACATGTATATCTGTGATATCGATACTTTTTATTTTATACGATACTGAGGGCTCACTTTGGTATTTTACACAATAAACATAGCTAAAGATACAGACATACTCGTATGTACATCTGTACATTATGAATAGAAGCCCGCTAATTGTTATTAATCAGTTGGGGCTGACGTCAGATGACAGAGTCTCTCCTCTTCTCCATCCAATCAGCAATTATGTCGTGCACTATTGACCGCAGCTGATGTAGTTCATTTTATTATGAGTGGGCTTTACGAAATAGGCTGGGTTCTAGTATATGAGTGTTCGATTTCTGTGGAAGATCTTAGGAAAAACTATGCACATGACACAGCGACTTCAATTATTATCCACGAACTACAAACTAGCAGAGAAATGAGCAAATATTATGAATCTTAATATGCTGTACAGTAGAGTTGCACATTGTAGTTCAATTGAACTAAGTTCAGTGGCTCAATTGTAACTCATTCGCCTCCGGTTTTCACTTTAGGTAAGACATTTCCCTATGTACACTTTTGAAGGCATTTTCCACTATATAAAGTGTATGTATTCTTGATCAGCATCAACAGCCGAGACGAACTAGCCATTTCCGTCTGTCCGTCCGTCTGTCTGTCTGTATAAACGCGTGGATCTCAGAGACTATAAGAACTAGAGACACTAAACTTGGCATGTAGGTTCCTGTATAACATACGCAGCTAAAGTTTATTTCAAATTTTGGATTTTGGATAAAATAGCTAGCTGTAATGGGATTCATATGAACATAATAAAAGAAAGCGAACTAATTGAGTGATAAACCGGAACTTAGCTAGTTCAATCAGTTAATTGTGTAGTTTAAACGAACTTTGTTCTGAACGATTTGATACCACAAGAACGATAATCCAGAACTTAACTAGTTCATTCAGTTAAGTGTGTAGTTCAAATGAACTTGATTCTGAACGATTTGTTGCAAATCTAATATGTAGTCATATTTGTAAAGCGATTTAACAAAATTTAAAACAATTTAGTTAGCTTATGTCACTTCACGTCACGTCAGTTGTTGGGTGCCAAACAGAGAGAGAGAGAGAGATAGAGAGAGATAGAGAGAGAAACAGAAAGAGAGCGAGAGAACAAAGTGCCGCATTGCAGAAATTATATTGTGCCATGCTTGATCTATGTCCAAATACATATAAAACATATAGATATATATCTACGAGTATATATACACATATATGGCCCTGTAATGTTCGCTATTTATACATGCACAAATATTTGTTTAGCTCAATAGTTTTAATTATAATTAACGCCGCATTGCTCGGCTCGACATTTTTGACTTGCAATGTCGATTGGAATTTAAAAAAAAAAACAGAATTTATGAAAAATGTAACTATTGCAGAAGGATTCGTAGCCATTTTTTATAAGTTCGGTTTCAGAAGAATCGATATATAAGCATTATCAAAAACCATTCCTTTCTTTATTTTAACTGTAGAACTTTTCAAAACTGATTCATTATCAAAATATAAGAACTGAACTAGAATTATTAGAGTTTATACAGCTGTTTTTTTTTATGATTTTACAGATATACCCACAAGTTTTTCGCTATTTTAGTAGTTGTCAAACAAAGTATATGAAATATTTGGCATTGCACGAGAACTTGTAGCTAAAGCACTTTATCACATTGGGGCACGTATTTCTCATTGTCGTTGTTTTCTCTTATCATTAATGGACATTAACATGAAGCCTGACAGCATTAGTTTAAAGCCCTCCTTCCCTCCTATAGACTTGTGTACTTACAGCAACTTAGGAAACGACATACATATGTGGGTCATGCTATACTAAAAGCCAAAGAGGAATGTCACGAAAACGATGTGGCATCTGACGATAAAGATAAACCGAACAAACCAGGCAAAAGAAGGCATCCTAAGCGGATTTATGACACTTGAGTGAAGACTGCGAAAAGATATATTATTTATGTATAATAGAGTTGCATGAAAACGCTAAGAACAAGATCCATTGAACAATGAACGCATTCAGCAATCAAATGAACGAGCTAGTTGAACGATCAAACGATAGAACTTAATCCAAAGAACGTTCTTAAGAAATAAAAGAACTTAGAGAACAATTGAGCCAAACATAGTATTATTTGTTAATTATAACTGGAAGAACTAAGCGTTCCAACGAACTAATTAAATGAACGAATTAATCAAATGAACAAGATAAGACAATGATCGAATTAAACAAATAAACAAACAAACTAAGCAATCCAACGAACATACTTACGAAACGAACAAACTAAACAAAAGAACAAATACCCGAAACGAACGAACTAACAGTATGAAGAAACGAAGGAAGAAGAATGAACGAATCAATCGAACTAACTGAACGAAGGAACGAACTAACGAAATAAATTAACGAATCAAGCGATCGATCGAACTAAAAACTCCAAATTACTTTTCTAAGACTTTTCTCCTTCACATTTCGTGACAAAATTATAATACCTTCCGCAAGAGTATAAAAAGTAACAAACAAACTTAAGAATCGAGTAAATCAAAAAAAAATAGAACTTATGTCCTTCAATTTTGGAACTAGTACAATGTACAACATTTTAAAATAATAACTGAAATATGTGCGCTGAAGCAGGTTTGGTTGTTCTTCTCAAAACAAGTGTTGAAATGCTGAAAAGCAGCTGTGGAAAAGCTGAGTGAGTTTTAATAATTGATCAAGTAGAGCTGTTGAGTTGGGCAGGGGCGAAGGTAGGGGAAGGGTAGTTGGGGGGCTATAGGCCAGCAAGTGGGCCATGTCAACGTTCAGCATGGCGTGCGGAGATGGCATCAGGCAGCAGGCAGCAGGCAGCGGGCAGAGCAGTCAGCAGCGAGGCAAGGAAGCGTGTGAAGTCCCATTTGGCTAATGGCCAACGGCGTCGAGAGTCGCACAAACAGGAAAATCAACCTGTGTTTTCCAAACGACGACGACGACGACGCGTCGTGACTCAACCTCAACTTGCTGCAGCAGCAGCGCCGCTTCGGGAAAAACTCGATTCGCATTTTCCAAGCAAAACACAAAGTAGGGCACAAGTACGACGAGCAGCACATTTTACGAATGTCTCTGTGATAAAAAAAAGTAAATAAAAAAATAAAAACAACAAAGAACCAAAAAAAGATAAACAGAAAAACTGGTTTCATTCTGGTTTTGTTGCTGACTGAGTTTTCCTCATGACACGTTGGCCTGATTCCTACTCGCATGTCTTGTTGTTGTTGTTTTTCGCGAGCCAGCGGCACTCCTTTTCCACTTGACGCAAGTTTTCAGCTGCAGGATCATCATCATCATCTTCATTATTGTCAACGTCAACGTCATCATCAGCGTCATAAGAAAACAAACGTTACACAACACTCATTTCCAGGGTCTGTCCAAAAAAGTAGCTTCCAGCTGCGGGGGTTGCCTGCCTGCTCTGCTTTGCTTTGGTTGGGGGTTAACAGGGTGTGTCATGCTTGGCGCCCCCCTCTGCTTTTCCTCAAGAGCAGGGGCATAGAGTTGTAAATTGTAGTTCAATTGAACGAATAAGTTTTGTCCTCCTAATTTCAGTCAAATGAACAAATCGCGTTTGTGCAATTTTTGATTTTCCCAAAAATGCAGTCGATGTTTTTTTCGATTAAACAAAAAATCGATAAATAAAGCTTAAAACTAAGGCTGGATCGATTCGATTTAGCTAGTTCGAATGACCGGGTCTTTGAATTGAACTTTACCTACGACTGTAGTTCCTTTGGTTCGTTTAGTTCTTTTTCGGTTTTAGCTCGGCTGTTTATCCGATTATCGTTTGTTCAACTAATTTCTGTCTTGCGTATGCTGAAATTCGTTAAACATTTCAGTTTTAAATTGTCAAAAGTTTCAACAATTTCAAACATGACACCAATCCGCAAACGCATATGAATGAACGAACTTGAGGAACCTTAATACGATTAGTTCTTTTGTCCGGATAAAAACTAAATAAACAATTAGTTCTCTTATCAGGAATGAAAAAAACGAATAGTTCAAATATTCTGAAAGGAACTAAAGAAGCGATTAGTTCTTTAATTAGGAAAATAACTTAAGAAACGATTAGATATTTTAGCCGCAAAGAGTAAAGTAGCGATAAGTTTCTTTGTATGGAAATTATCTCAAGGAATTAAAAGAATCAAAAGGAACTAGAATGTATTTATATTTAAAAAAAATAAAAATACAAATAAACATAATATTGAAAAAAGTTTAAAGCTCACTGACGAACTAAAAATGAACGATTATTATTTCATAAGCAAAACTCAAACTAAACTGAAAAAACGTGCTAAGTGAACGAATAAACCAAAGGAACGACATTCAGAAACAAAGTTCATTGAGTCGTTCAATTAAACTAATGCTGAACGTTACAATACAACTCTAATTTCGAACACATTATTTATCGTTGAGGTTATTGAATGAGCTAAACGAACGAATAAGCCAAAGGAACGACACGCAGCGACCTAGTTCACTGAGTCGTTCAATTGAACTAATGTTGAACGTTATAATACAACTCTAGTTCCGGACACGCTGGGTGCCATTGCGGTGGTTGTGAACAAACGAACTGAATGAACGAGGTAAACGAACGAATGAACAAAAGGAACTACAATCAGACGCATAGTTCATCGAGTCGTTCAATTGAACTAATGCTGAGCGTTACAATACAACTCTAATTTCGGACACGCTTTTTATCGTTGAGGTGGTTGCGAACAAACGAACTGAATGAACGAGCTAAACGAACGAATGAACAAAAGGAACTACAATCAGACGCATAGTTCACCGAGTCGTTCAATTGAACTAATGCTGAACGTTTCAATACAACTTAAGTTCCGGACACGCTGATTGTCGTTGAAGTGGTTGCAAACCAACGAACTGAATGAACGAGGTAAACGAACGAATGAACAAAAGGAACTATAATCGGATGCATAGTTCACCGAGCCGTTCAATTGAACTAATGCTGAACGTTACAATACAACTCTAATTTCGGACACGCTTATTATCGTTGAAGTGGTTTCAAACCAACGAACTGAATGAACGAGGTAAACGAACGAATGAACAAAAGGAACTATAATCGGATGCATAGTTCATCGAGTCGTTCAATTGAACTAATGCTGAACGTTACAATACAACTTAAGTTCCGGACACGCTGATTGTCGTTGAAGTGGTTGCAAACCAACGAACTGAATGAACGAGGTAAACGAACGAATGAACAAAAGGAACTACAATCAGACGCATAGTTCACCGAGTCGTTCAATTGAACTAATGCTGAACGTTATAATACAACTTAAGTTCCGGACACGCTGGTTGTCGTTGAGGTGGTTGCGGACAAACGAACTGAATGAACGAGGTAAACAAACGAATGAACAAAAGGAACTACAATCAGACGCATAGTTCATCGAGTCGTTCAATTGAACTTGTGCTGAACGTTGGAATACAACACTGTTTGTCATTGTTGGGGTTGTTGCGTGTGCGTGAGTTAGTTCGTTTATTTGTTTGTTGTCATAAAAGTCAAACAGGATGGCGACTGGGTGCTTAGGTAGTTGGGTTGTTGGGTGGTTGGGTGGTTGAATGGTTTAACTTTGGGGTAGCTGCTGCTGCTGCTGTTGTTGTTGCTTTTATTTTGGTGCGATGATATCAGCAAAGGACACGTTGGTTGGATGCATGCATATTGGCCATAAAGGATGTGCCTCTGATGATGATGTGTAAGGCATATGCAAAGTCGTATGACTAAAGCGAACTATCCACGCAGCTGGTTGCCAAATAATGAAGTTCTTGAAATAGACAAATAAGTTGAGAATCAATATGCTGACACTTGATTGCGTATACGCAATGTGGGACACAATACAATACTGTCAGCTTGAAAATTCATTAAAAGCGTGACTTTTGCGAGCATATTCCTTTGAAATTGATTCAGCAGAGCTGAAATTAAATTAAAACTTCTGCATTTACAATGTTAAATCAAGAGCAGCCATTAATGTAGATGTGTTGTCATCTTTTGCGTCCCTTAGAATGGTGCCATCCAAGCCAAGGGCGAAAATAGCCCCTCGGACGTCGTGAGAGCGTAAATGCCTTTAGCATGTGTTTGCATTGGGTTGCCCATTAGAGCCGTTGTACCTTTGCACCCTTTTCTCTTCAATGCAGGCATTGAGGGGCAAGGCAAGCTGTGGAAGCCTATCTTGCTATTTATTGACTCCGCATAATACATGTAGGAGCGGGAATGACTGCAGCCTGGATGACGGCAGCCTGGTTGGAAGAAATAATTATAGTAGTTGGGATAAAAGTCCACCATTCCTATAGGCGATTTAAAGCCAAGCGCGGAACTGGTACACACATATTTTATGTCAATGTTGATCAGAGACTAGAGATCAACTAGAGCATTGTTTCAACTCTATTTAGTTATTGTAAATAGAAGTAGACAAAACTCATATGTAACTCCATAAAAAATAAATTTTTACTTTACTTCAGTTACTTGACAAATTGTAGACAAATTTTCATGTAGAGTTGCTTGAACTGCATAAATTCCACACAAATCTACATAAATCAAAAATGTATGTATGCAAAAATGTTCAGAAAAAGAGCATACTGACCCATATATATGTATGTATAAGTCGTACTATTATTATTCGATAGCTCGTGTGCCACAGAGTCAGTTGCTACGCCATTCCATTTAAAATTCTAATTGGCTGACAAGCATCGACAGATGCTTCCAACTTTATATTTTGACAGTCAAATCAGCATAAATGGATATTGTTTCGTTTCTTCATTTATTTTTCGGCATCTTTGCGCTTTGCTTGGGGTTCAAGAACCTACAGATTTATGCTTTGACTTGTGCTTCAATTAACATTGTGGGAAAATCATCACGCATCATACGGAAATCAATTGTATTGCAAACTATTGATATTGGTATTGAATATTATTTGAAATCTTTGCTTTGGAGTTCTTAATATATTGGATTCTCATGCTCATCCTCTGTGGTTACTTTTTAATGTTTTTATTAAATAAAGCTTAAAAGCTGCTTATTCTTGTGTTCTGTTTATAATCTACAATTAAATATTTCATATTTCTGTCCTCTGTGGTCACTTTATTTTGATTTTATTAAGCACATTGTTTAAGATTAGTTGCTCTTGTCTTCTGTGTTCACATTGTTTTGGTTGTATTCACAATCCATAATGTAATATTATATTATATTATAATATAAGGGAAATAGTTAAAAATTAGTTCCTTTTATCATCTGTTGTCACTTTATTCTGATTTGATTTGGAACGTTACCTCTTCTTGTCTTCTGTGGTCACTTTATTTTGACTTCATTGAAAACTTCGTAAAAGAATACTTTCTCTTATCTTCTGTGGTCCCTTTAGTCAAATTGAATTAACAATTCATAACATAGTATTACATATTTCTTTCCACTTTGGTCACTTTATTTTGATTTCATTAAGAACTCTGTTCAGGTTAGTTCCTCCTGCCACCAGTGATCACTTTTTTCTGATACCATCTCTTGTCTTCTGTGTCTTTATTTTGATTGGATTCACAATTGATGAGAGAATATTGCATATTTCTGTCCTCCGTGGTTACTTTATGCTGATTTCATTAGGTTTATCGTTTAATGTAAGTTCGTATTGTCTTCTGTGGTCACTTTATTCTGAGTTCATTCATAGCTTCTTATGGCAATGACCTCTGTGGTCACTTTATTTTGATAAAGTTAAGACCTTTTTGTCCTCAGTGGTCACTTTCTTCAACAGATTCTTGTAAAATTGTTTTTACTTTTACTTAGTGTTCAGTTTATCTTTGCTAAATTAACTTTAAGAAAGCTGTAAATGTTTATTTTTGAATAAGAAATTTGATTGGTAGCAACTTGTTTCTTTTTGTTTTGCAGACATTCTTTCATACTACAGCTACCGTTAATTATCCATCAAACGTTTAATTAGCGTACTTATTAACGTATTATTACACAGAAATGTTAAATTTTCAATTAAGTTTGTGTCCATTATTTGGAATAAGCTGCGGGTGTTCAATCCTTTGACCCCCTAATTAAGCCATTTGGCATGCCAAACAGGTACCAAAACACACGCCTAATTAGTTACCTAATCATGTTATTAACCACAGTCAAAACAACACTGCGTGTTTCTGTCTTGTGGCTTACAAATTATACAATCAATGTGCATTTAAAATAACCACAAGGTGTGTTTGATTGCTCCTTGATTGAGTTGGTTATAAATACTGGAATTCTACAAATCAATTCAATTAGTTGATCAAAATGTATCCACGCTTTCTGAGCAGCGACTATCCGCTGGCCAAGCATCTGTTCTTTGTAACCAGGTATTCAAGTGGATATATTGTATTTAAATAAGAGCAACTAGATGAACACCAATTGGAGATAAATAAATAAGTTGTTCCTTTGAACTAATTAAGAAATTCTACCAGGTACTCATTCAGTTTACTTGGTCTACGATTTGAGAAGTCGCCAACATTTTGGACCAGTGCCTGGCTGGTGTTTAACTTTGTGAATCTGGCTCATTGCTGCCAGGCGGAGTTCAACTTTGGCTGGCATTATATACGAAGTAGTCCCGTAGATGCCATGGATGCCTTCTGTCCGCTAGCCTGCAGCCTGACGACGCTCTTCAAGATGGCCTGCATGTGGCAGAGTCGCGGCGAGGTGGCGCTTATTATGCAACGCATTCGTCTGCTCACCGAACAGCAGCGGGATGAGCAGCGGGATCAGCTCAAGCGTGGCTATTACAGAATGGCAACATTTCTGGGCATGCTCATCTTTGCCCTGGGCAGCATTAATACGGCTGCTTTTGTGCTCCGTTCGCTGTGGGAGATGTGGATGCGTCGCAATGAGCCCTTCAAGTTCGATATGCCCTTCAGAATGCAGTACGTAAAAGTTAAAAGTGGAAGACAATCGAGTCTATCGATAGTATCGATGAAATTCGATAGCAACTTAAGGCGCTTTTACGTAATTGGGGAAATTATAAGTCACATTTCAAAATATGTATCGATAGTTTTCCAAAAATTATTAATCGATATTGTCGATAACGACCAACGATAGTTTTCAGCTTCTAGTGAAAGCTAAGACAACTCAGAAGAGACTTCTTTACCCACAATGGTTTAAGAGTATAGCCCCACATGTCTGATATGACCCTCAGGATGCACTGCTTAAAGCTTAAAGTGGAAGACTATCAAGTCTATCGATTGTATCGATTAAATTATAAAACCTAACAATAACATCTAGTACAGATAGAATCAATACTTAAATTAAATTACTAGAATACAATAGCTATATCGACTATCGATAGATTCTCAAAAACAAAATATCGATGTTTGGTAACAAGATACGGCTGTTACTTAGTTTTCAGAAGTTAGAAGACACTATTCAAAATAGTTATCGGTATCGTTTACCAAAATATAACTATCGATATTATCGATAGTACCAACGATTGTGCCTCTAATGAAAACTAGCACAGCTTAAAAGATAATGCTTCAAACCCATCTTATTTCCGACAGTTTTCCGGCTATGGCACATCAATTCCCCATATACCCACTAGCATATCTGTACTCCACGTGGAGTGGTCAAATAACGGTTTACGCCTTTGTTGCCACGGACGGCTTTTTCTTTAGTTTTACGCTCTATGTGACTTTTCTGCTCAAGGCGCTACAAATGGACGTGCAACGTGTACTGCGTCAAGTGCAAGGTAAGTCTATCGATAAATGATCAATTAATTTAAATAATGTCGATAACAATAACAATAACGATAACGTATATATATGCAGATCCCAGTCCACGCGAATGCGAGAAATGTTGTCAACAGCTGCATAATATTATTGATCGCCATAATGAGATCGTTAATATTGTTCAACGTTTCTCGGTGATTATGGCCACGCCCACTTTTGCACAATTTCTATCCGCCAGCTTGGTGATAGCCACCAGTCTTATCGATATACTGCTGGTAAGCTTTATTTGATTATTTACAGCTTCTACCCAAATATTACAGCTAAACTTGGAGAATTAAACTTATATATCTATTGGAAAGTTTAAACTAACTTCCGTTAGTAAATTCTTAGAAATAGTTAAAGATCAAAAACTTCTGAAAATGTCTTGAATATCTTCTTTTAATCTGTCCTTTCTTTTGCATAAATTTGTTTTTCTAGTTTTCCGGCTATAATATCATACGCTACGTGGTCTATGCCGGCACAGTTAGCTCTTGTCTCTTCCTTTACTGCTACGGAGGCACAGAAATGTCAACGGCGGTAAGTTTTGAGCTAGAAACCATAAGAAAACAGTCGGATGCACCCGACTGCGATATACTCTTTTTTAGCCTCTTTGCGGAGTCAGAAGTGGTCGTGGCAATTGAGTTCATGACACTTTGTCTGACTATGGTAAATATCAACATGTATACCAAGTTTGGTTGCTCTAGCTTCAAAACTGTGGAAAAAACTGCGTTCATACAGACGGACGGACAGACGGACGGACAGAAACACATTTCACAAACCCAATATACTCTTTTTTCTTTTTTTTTCCACAAAAAAAATTAAAAAAGAGTATAAGAAATTCAGACTTCAAAAGAAACCCTGAACATAGATTTACGCAATTTTCAATTTTGCGTAGATTTTTTCGAACCTAAACTTTTATATTCAAAAGTGATACGTTATGTTAATGTGAACAGAGCTTCGTTGAGATCATTTTAACAGACACGCAGCTTAACATTATTTTCTTAAAACACGGCTTATGTTTATTAACAGGTAAACAAATGTTAATGCTTCTTCGAACAGAACTCAATTCAACTGTTATTCTTAAAATTAAATGTTATCGATTAGCATATAACAGACTCGCCTAAAATGCTTCTGTTAAAATGAAATCGCTTTTCTTTTGGGTCTTCTGAATTCCATTTTCGAATCAAATCCACAGAAATATGTAAAGTATGCTTTCAGGAGCGAAAGCAAGTTAAACAAAAGTAAAAGAAGGTTCTTCACTTTATTGTTTCCCAAAAAAGTATTATTGTTTTGTGTGAAATTGACTTGTAAGTGGAATTGGGAACAGGGCTGTATAAGTATAAATAATATACCTAAACCATTTTTTTTTTGCAGAGCTTGGAAGTGGGTGAGCAGGCTTACAATAGCTACTGGTATCTGTGGAATCGCGATGTGCGTAAGCGTGTCTATCTGCTCATCCTGCGTGCCCAGCGACCCATTATGGTGGATGTGCCCTTTTTTGCACCCTCGTTGCCAGTTTTTACTGGGGTGCGTTTAAATCTATATTTGTTATACTGTGAATTGTGACTACAAGTTGCACTTACGTTTTTTGTATCTTTTATTTGCTGCAGGTCATCAAGTTTACGGGCTCCATTGTGGCACTGGCCAAGACTATACTTTAGTTTGTTCAGCTCTCTTTACAAAAAACACACAAAACAAATAAAAGGCAAACAAAAAGAAACAACAAAAGCAGCAGCAAGTGGTTTGCCATAAAAAAGCGAAATTGAAGTTTTATGACAAATAAAAAAAAAAAACAGATGGCGCCAAGATGCTACTGCTGCAGTTTGTATGTAGTACACATTAGAGATGATAAAGTAAAGATAGACTAACATATCGATACTATCGATTTGGGTGTACCTCTTTTTGAAGAAAGCAACAAGCATCACGATCAAAGTCAAAATCGAAGCTTCATTCGTTTTGGCGGTTTTCGGAACAGCAAATAATATACACTGCTTATGATTTGATTGCAAATGAAAATAAGCATAGGCCTGAATTATATTTAAATAAGAGCTGTGCACATAGTCAATAACAAACAAGTAAGAACGTTGCAGTCGGATGCACCCGACTGCGATATACTCTTTTTTTCGCCTCTTTGCGGAGTCAGTGGGCGTGGCAATTGAATTTCTGCTCAAATCTTTAAAGTTTTGCCATCAATTAAAATTTGGTTGGGTCTGTTCTACAGGTTTGGGAGAAACAAACATTGCTTGATTGCAAGGGCGGGGGTGGGCGTGGCAAAAATATTTTTATCCAATCTATTAAATAGGGCAACAGAATTCAACCTGCAAAATTTGGTGATTGTAGCTAAAGGGATGGGGGAGATACAGACTTTGCCTATTTGTGGGGGCGGGGGTGGGCGTGGCCGAATTTTTTTTGCCAGATCAATGAAGGATGTGATAAGTAGCCCTTGTGCCAAATTTGGTTACTCTAGCTATAAAACTGTGGAAGATATAGGTTTTTGCGGTTTGTGGGGGAAGGGGTGGGGGTGGGGGGGAGATCTTGACACTTTGTCTGCCTATGGTATATACCAACATGTATACCAAGTTTGGTTGCTCTAGCTTCAAAACTGTGGAAAAAACCTGCGTTCATACAGACAGACGGACAGACGGACAGACGGACGGACAGACGGACATTTCACAAACCCAATATACTCTTTTTTCCTTTTTTTTCAAAAAAGTTAAAAAAAAGAGTATAAAAATTGCAAATTATCGATAATAACGCTAGTGTCATCTCTATTTGAACAGTTTTAGTACACGCATTGTACTTATTAACTTAGTAAGTGCTACTAACTTTTCACTTACCCTGAAAGTATGCAACACTTTTTATGCACTAGAGTCGAGTTATCAACAGCAATGTGTCCATCCTCTATCCTCGCCCTAACTAAAAACTCTTGCTGCATGCCACAAATGTTGCAAATTTGCGAGGGCTAACTATAAAGTAATTATTGCTAATACAAAATTGGTATGACATACAGAAAATTGAATATTGGCTGTTGAAATTGTAGCTAATAAAATCAATTTCTAATTTTTCTATGTCCATGACAAGTGAATTCAATCCGCAAAATCCATTTTTATGTGAAAATGGGAACATGTAAGCCGAAATTAATTTTTAAATTAATTGCTTAAAATGGAAACTTGATGAATTCAGTTCAACATCAAAATAAGTGATTTTAATCCGCAAAATCATATCTTATGTGAAAATTGGAACATGTAAACGGAAATTTACTTTCGTAAAATATTGCTAAAAATGGAAACTAGGGGAATTCAATTTTATATTAAAGACAAGTGATTTCAATTCACAAAATTATGTCAAATGTGAAAATGGGAACATTTAAGAACTTTTAAGAAACGAGAACATTTAAATTGGAAACAAATTTCTGTGGATTTGATTCGATAGTGCAATTAAGAACAGGGAAATTCAGTTTGATATAAAAGACAAGTGATTTCAAAGCGGGAAATAATGTCGTGAGAACTTTTAAGAAACGGCAACATTTAAATTGGAAACATATTTCTATGAAATTTATATAGATAGTTAACTTTTAAACAGATCTGTAAAGTTGTTTTCCTAACTTATCAGCCCAACCGCGCAGCCTTAAAAATGTGTTAAAAATTTTGGTTGAAACTATTTCAACAATTTTATGACATAATTCAATAATATTTATAGTTTTTAGTCCGGAATGGCAGTTGAAAAACTGCTGCTGCTTCTGGTTAGCTAGCTGGCAAAAAACAACAATGGCATGAATAGTAAAATTCTGCTGGAGGCAGCTGGCAGTTTGTAATTTGAATTTAAATGTGAATTTGAACTTGCTAAGTTTCATATGAGGTGAAATTTGCCTTTGATTTTTGTAATTTCGATTTACTTTGTGGCGCAACAAAAGTGCCTGGCCATGACGTCAAAAAGCTACCGTAACAAGGACAACAACAACAAGGACAGCACAATGGACCTAGCTGAATATGGACCAGTTGATTAAAAGCCCCGGGCAGTCTACTGACATAACAAAATGGCAGCCAGTTGTACGGGTCAGCCAAGCCGGACACTTTTTCACTGGCTTACTGCACTGTGGAACAAATTAACGTTTTATTTGGCATATTTTTATAAATTCTGTTATAGGGTGTTTTTTATTATATGATGATACGAATGGAAGTAAATGTCTCAGAAGTGAAAATAGTTCACTTTAAAGAATTTTCATTGATAAATCGATAAATGAGTATCGATATTATCGATTTTAATATCTATACAACGGTTTCCATTGCGAATTGAAATCACATGCCTTTGATTCAGAATTGACTTTACTTCACATTAAAATAGAATGCGATACAACAGAAAGAATGAAAAATGTGAATATTTAATGGAAATTGAATTCCGCAAGAACTGGCCAAAAGTGGAAACAGGAACAGGTCGGAATGTGATAGATATTTACAAAAAAAAAACTACAGATATCGATCACTTTGATTTCAATAAAGATTGATTTTTGTCACAAAAATTGAAAATGACACCCATAGTGCTGGTATGGGCCATACGGTTCGTATACGTAACGCCGCAGCGTAGCCCAAAGTAACTAGGATTATTTTGTTGTTGCTTTTTGCATGCTGCAATAAGCCGGCCGAGTTTCTCTTTTAGATCAAAGTTAAGCCCTTGGGGCACATCCATGGTCATATTTAATGTACGTTCTTTAGACACGTGAAATCATATTTCAATTTATAAATTAATTAATCTGTTGGCAATAAAGTACTTTGTCGCATTTGATTTTGGCATTTTGATTAGCTGGAATTTGCTGATTAGATTCCTTTTTCTTGGCTACACCTCGATTAGCTACGATAAAGAGTGACCATTTAACTTGCCCAGAGTTTTTAGTACTGCTACGAATGCTGATCTCAGCACAAGTCTCAACAATGGGTCACAGTTTTATTTTACGGGTGTCTTTCACCCTTTTGTTTCTCGTCTTGGTCAGCGCACAGCGAGGTGGGTAGCATTCCTAGCCAAGGATTAAAAATCTAATTTTTGGAGATCTTTATTCGGATCTTGTAGCTGACTTCTCAAACTTACACAATTGTATCCAAGTCTTTTTGAAAGTATGTGCAAATTGATTCTGCTTAGAATTTTGACTTTTGCAAGATTCTTAATTGATTTTCTCCAAAGTTTTACATGTTTGGCCGCTGGCAAGTGAATTCAATCCGCAAAACCGTATAAAACGTAAACATTTTAAAATTTTATGTGAAATCACTTAAAGAAACACATACCACAGATTTAATTACATCCTCGCTCATAGACAAGTGAATTCAATCCGCAAAATAATACAAAACGTATATACTTAAAAATTGTTTATGAAACTAACTTTAAAAAAGTCCGCAACAATTTCAATTTAATTCTAGCAAGTGAATTTAATCCGCAAAATCTGACATAACATAAAAAAACAAACTAAAGTGGCTTTAATATAAAAAATTAACTTGATTATGCTTCAACACGTGACATCCATGGTCACTTTTTATTGTGCAACAACCGCCAAGTTTTGCAGGCAAATACAAAAAGTGTGTTATCAATAATCACAAATCAAATAATTAGGAAAGTTTAAGAAACTGTTGTTATAACTAATATAAGCTTATCGTGCACATAAATAAGAATTGCGAATGTGATAAGCACATGACCAGAGCAGAGATTAGTCAAGACAATAGATAATTTTCGACCTAAGTAAACACTTATAAATCCATCTCAATGTAGACTAGTATTATAAATAACCATACGATTAATCTATTAATCGATTCAGTGACAACGAATAGAGTATTCCTTAAATCAGTTTCTTTTGTATTGCATAGATTATCGATATTCTTTAAAATTGATCGAAACAGCATCGATTTTAGTTTATATAAACATCAATCGATAAATCCCATACGAATTGAGTATTCCTTAAACCAAATAGGGCTTCTTCCAGGTTCCACATTCGTAAAAATAATGCGAAAGTCAGTTTCGTTATGGTGTTCTTATTTTCACTTTGGATAAGATGTTTCGCATTGATTTCATTTGTTTTTGATATTGGCTGGAAACCAGAACAGACTTGTATGCTTTTTAATTTATTTTGTACAATTAATCGAAAAAACAACAATTGTAATTTAATCGTTAATCGATTCTTCGACTATGAGTTGAGTATTCCTTAAATCAATGCTATTTACGATTATCGATATTCTCTACAATGAATCAACTCAGCATCAATTCTAATTTCCGATAAACAACTAATCGATTATTTGTCCTAATGCAGACCATGAGCACGCACGCTCCGCTCTGCCGCGAGAGACGCATCCCTTGAAGTACGAGGAGGAGGCAAAGAGCGCCTATTGGCGAGAGGAAGCGCAGAGTACGCTGGCTGCGAAGCTGGCAGCATTGCAGCACACGGATCCGGATGCACCAACAAAACTGGCCAAGAATGTGATAATGTTTTTGGGCGATGGCATGTCCATACACACGGTGACAGCCACAAGGAATCATCTTGGGGATAGCTCAAAGAAAGTCTACTTTGAGCAATTTCCATATACGGGTCTATCCAAGACGTACTGCGTCAATCGGCAGGTGGCTGACTCTGCCTGCACATCCACAGCTTATCTGGGTGGTGTAAAGGGCAACTATGGCACCATTGGTGTTAATGCAAATGTGCCACGTTATGATTGCCATGGTGCCTATGTTCAGGAGGATCAGGTGGACAGCATTGCACAATGGGCGCAGCAGGCAGGCAAGGACGCGGGCTTTGTGACCAGCGCACGTGTGACACATGCCTCACCCGCCGGCATCTATGCCCACATCTCCGATAGGAACTGGGAAAACGATGCCGAGGTACTCGAGGGCAAATGCGATCCCGAGCAGAGCATTGACATTGCTCGCCAGCTGGTGGAGTGGCCCGTGGGCAAGAAACTGAAGGTAGGTTTTTTAATAATTCTAATCGGATCTGTTTCTTTATGAACCTTTCTAATTCAAGGTCATACTTGGTGGCGGCAGACAGAACTTCCTGAACAGCACTATGCGTGACGAGGTGGGTTACGCCGGTTATCGCAAGGACGGACGCAATCTCATCAAGGATTGGCTGCATGACAAGCAGGCTCAGAATGTCTCTGCCAATTATGTGTGGAGTCGCAAGGGTCTCAGCGAGCTTGATCTAAGCAAGACTGACTATCTGTTGGGCTTGTTTGCCAGCGGACATCTGCCCTACGATGGGGATCGTGCACGCAGTCCTGCACACAGCCATTTGGCAGATCCCTCCCTCACCGAACTAACGGAGGCAGCGCTCCGTGTGCTCCAGCGTAATGATAAGGGTTTCTTTTTGTTTGTGGAGGGTGCACGCATCGATATGGCTCATCATTCCAACTATGCGCAACGTTCGCTCGAGGACACCGCTGAGTTTGCCAGGGCGGTGGAGAAGGCACGTGAGATGACCACTGAGGAGGATACACTCATTGTGGTCACATCGGATCACTCGCATGTGCTGACTATCAACGGTTATCCGGTAAGTTACACATCTTTTATAAACATGTTTCCATTTCCGATCAAATCATTTGAAATCGCAATTGTTAGCTGTTCTGTGTTACGCAAATCAAACGAATAGTGAAATGAAAACTATTTAAAAACAGAAAAGAATTTGAATTGGCATTATGAGCAGGCTCGTTCTAGTTTCGGTTTTTTGTGGATTCAATTCACTTGTCTTTGATTTAGAATTGAAAAAGATTCAGTTATAATAATAACTTAAAAATCAGGAAAAGGATCAGAAGACTAGAATTAAGATTTTGAGCAGTTCACTTCCGATTTTGAGGATTTAAAAAACTTGTCTCTGATTTAGAATTTAGTTCACAAACTGAAAAAATTCGCATTTCACTTACAGTATCGCGACCAGGAGATCACAGGACTTGCAGCTGACCTCGCCGATGATCATCTGCCCTACAGCATACTCTCATATGCAAATGGACCTGGCTATGCGGGCACCTTTACCAAATCGGAGGGACGCAAGAAGCTAACACAGGGAGATACCGAACATCCGCTATATGTGAGTCCAGCGATGGTACCGCTCACAGCTGAATCGCATGGTGGTGACGATGTTGCGGTCTTTGCCTCAGGACCCTATGCGCAGTACTTTAGCGGTAACTATGAGCAGACCAATATACCCGCAATGATGGCCAGAGCCGCTGGGATTGGACCCTTTGCAAATGTTTAATGCTGAAAAAAGGATTGTGAAATTCTATTTTTGTTTTTATGTTTTTTTTTTTTTTTTGTCATTTTCGTGTTTGCGAAATGCAATTAAAAGGGCGAAACAGCTAAATGCACTTTTGATGACGTTTGTTTTCTTGTTTTGTTGCTTTTGCTTTTGCTTATGGCTACTGGTATAAATGGCATTCGAATTCCTTTTAATTGAATGCCAATTGGCAGCGACAGCAGCGCAATTTCCTGTCAATATTCCTCATAACATTGACAAGAGAACAGAAAGGACGAAACGAGACAACAACTACACGTACTGCACCTGTTTTGTAAATTCGCAATCTGTTTGAAATTCAACTCGAATTCAATTAACATCCAACCCCGACTCTCAACTCTCAACTCCCAACACTCCATCTATCCACTTCTCAACCTCAATCATTCAGTCAGTCAAGTCAATTGATGACTCAAGTGCTTTGCCCATTTCAATTCTCAAATGTCAACGTTAAAGTTAAATACAGGATACACAGTTCAACAGATTTAACAATTGAATGTGCTCGAGACTAGGATCAACCTATTTACTAGAGCTGGCAAAATATCGATGCACGTGCAACCGATAGTTTTTGTTAGTGATAGTCAAAAACATCGATGTTATTGTTAGAACAAGAAAGTAAAATTATCTTTGGTGTGCCTAAAAGTTGTTCATATAAAAACATAATTTTAGACCGTCTTCTCTATCCTTATGAAATTTCAACATTGACTGCATACCAATTTTCAGGAAAATTCACCCGCCTGTGTGAAATGGGTGTTCAAGTTTATATGAGCGAAAGTTTAATGTTCGTTTCAAAGCTACAGAAAATTTGCCTGAAAAGTCGGAAAACTGACCACACAACTTTCTTGTTTCGCATCCGATCCGCTCCAAACTTATGTTCAAAGCTCTACATAACAAAATATTGAAAAAGTTGTTTTCAAATTTTCGAAAATCCGAAAAAAATTGTTGCAATAAAACTTTATGAGAAGCTCAATTTTATTTTTTTTCATTTTGAAAGCCTCACATAAAAAAATATTATCAACGTAATTTTTTGTTTGTAGAATATGATTTGAATATTAACTGAACGTAGCATCGCACGCCGAGAAATGCTAATATATGTATATGTATGTATTTAAGTTATTTATTTTTAATAAGATAATTGATGCTACAACTTTGCAGTTGCTGCATTTGTTGCATTTAAATACATTTGCAATGCGGACTTTCTCAGGTTTTTATACTCTTTTTTTCAAAAGGTTCGTAAGTTTTGAAGCTAGAGACAGACAAACTGTTAAGATTGATAACAAAACTTGAAAGATTCCAACGCCGCAAAGAGTATATTTTAGTCGAGAGTATCGGACTGCAATATTCTTACTTGTTTTCTACATATATATGCAACTGATACTGCATCATTATTTTTACTTACCATAGTTATGATTATACCAATTATAGTAGTTTCTGATCAAAAAAGATTCAAGTAAGAGTGATTGGAATTTGATTATCTAGTTTCATCCCAGACACAGTCTAGCATAGATCGAAAGGAAAATGTTTACAAACTACATAAGCTTGGTAAGTCAAAGTTTTGAGAATAGATGTTTTCAACCAATAAAAGTGTGTTGAAATCATTTTATAAAAACGTTCTATAGTGTCAATATACCAGCATACTTTTATTGTTATAGCTGCTTCTTGTTCTGATGGCAAATGGGTTGATTTCAGCTGCGCTGCCAATCAATCCATACAATTATGAGAATTACCTGCCACCGCCCATATATAACCCAACATACTATCCGATGTAGGTGATCTTTTAAAAGTTATTTTTAAAAATAATGTATTAATTGGTTTTCATAAAGTCAACAGGATCAACAGGATAATGGCGAGCTGAATGTAAATCAGATGGCGATTAGAGATTTCGAACCAAAGGATCTGCCGAGACTTACGACCTATGTGGTTAATCATAATAACAATAGCTATGTGTATTATAATAACAACACTTATAACTTTTATTATGGAACAGATCAAGGTGTAGCACCACAGATACCTCAACCCTATCCCCCTTATCGACCTCTCAGCCAAGGCGTTTTGAAAGCAGGTGCTGGCTAATTTTAAGAAGCTTGTTCTGAAGACATTCTCAATAAGAATAATGTAATCGATAACAAATTATAAATATTCAAATTGGTTATTATGAATAGAATAAAAAGAACATCTTTTAGATATACATATGTATATGTAATTGTTTAATTCTCTTAACCGCACATGCACAGGTGTGTGTGGGAGGGAGGAGCTGATGGAAGGCAAACTCTTTTGTGCCCAGACTTCCTTCATTCCAACTGGAAAGAGAGCTTCTCTTATTGTCAACCTCAAGATGGCGTCATGGCTGACCACACACAAATACATACGCACATACATACATATGTATGTATTATCTATCAAAATCTGTTAAGAGACGGAAACTTGTTAACTCACCCGGCAAAGTAAAAACGCTGCTGCAGCAAATATGCACTACATTTTGTGATGCTTTTTCATTTATTTACACACTGTTTACACTTATTACACTAAAAACACCGCACAAATTGAAAATTTCGCACTTTCTTTGTAGAAAAGGGGTCAAAAGCAATTTGTTTGTTTTGTTTTGTTTTGCTTTATGCTTCAGTTTCTGTTTTCGTATTGTTCAACACTGTTCGCCAGAGCTGTGTCGATCCGAGTTGAACTAGTTCGAATGACCGGCAATTTGAACTGAACTATTGATTATCGATCAATTTTTATGCTCGATAGATGCTGCTCTGCTTGCAGCTTGCCAATATCGATAATAGAAGCTCGTTTTGTTTACGATAACCAATATTCAGTTTAGCAGAGGAAAATTTACGATTTTGATCCTGATTTAGATGCAATTTTTTTAAACTACGTCAGAAAAGTTTTCTATTCGCTTTTTGTACTAATGCGCAGTTTATTAAAAGTTAAATTTCGGTTTAAAAAAGTCGATTAAAGTTGATTTTTTCAAATTCATCAAAATTTGAGTGCAATGTCAATCAAAAAGATCTTCAGTTCATTTTTGACGAAGTTATGAAAGTTGCAAACCTGGAAAGAAACTTTTTTATTGAGTTCGCATCCTAAGAAGTCAAAATTGTTTGTCCTTTTGGAAGGATGAAGAATGAAAATGAATAATTATAGAACAAGTTTTCGTATAGCTTTTTATATAAATTTTGATGTATTTTTTGAACTTCCAGATACATATATTTCAATGAGAGAAAAGTTAGAAGAGCTCTTCAGCTCTATCTTTAAATTACATAACAGTTTGATAATCATTTTGAATCATATAGAGTGTATGTTCCACAATCTGTGCTATCAAACTGAAAGCCAGACACTTATTGATGGTAAATATGCCAAATATGTGAATCCCTGTACTTTGAAAACTGAGCTGTAGACACATCCATGCATTCTGTAAATATAATTATTAAGTATTATTGCAAATCCATACATAAGCAGGCCTGTTTCCATTTTCGAGAACTTTTAGATCCAAATCGTTTTCAATTTTGATCAAATGTTTCTAACTAAAGAAGCTCTTATAGCTCTACATAAACTGTTTCAAAATCAAACGTTTTTAAACCGTATTTCTTATTGATATTCGGAAGTCAGAACAGTTTATGGTTATGGAAACAGGCCTGAAAATCAACTTACAATACGTTCCTTGGGTTCTAAATGTGGCCTAGATTGTCGCAGCATACACATGGTGTTTGGGATGAGTTCTTCAACAGATCCAGCCAAATAGTTGAGAATATAAAACTCGGCCAGATCATGGAAAGCCACGAGCGATATGATAATGCCAGTTCTCAAAGTTAAATGTGAATGCGTTTGGCCAAAGATGATGCGTATAAGAAAATAACCACTTTGGATGCCCGTAAAAGTGGTGCACAATAAATACCACAGTAAAACCTGCCTAAAGGTGAAACAAAACTCCGTGATTAAGTTGATAAGCAACTGTTGTTCAGCATAAAGCTGTTGCAGTAGTCGTAGACCGTTGTTGCGGCTTAGTTGCTCTTTAAGTTGAGCCTGCAAACACAAATTGCAGTAACATATTTTCCAAAGTATTCCAAATATTAACAGGGATATAGCACTTGTCATATTTGTAGCGCAAAATTTCCAAATGGCACCCAGATATTGAATTGTTGTCGAGTCCTTGTATGTTGCTGAGAGAAAGCAGATGTGAAGTCCTAGGTGGCAAAGGACGAGCAAAAGCTTAAAATAACTCAGCATTTGAAGGTGTCCTTGAGCTGGTGGGGTTGTCCTCTCGCATTTTTGATGCTGTAAGCTTTGCACCTTTTCAAAAATACACCGAATGGGATTTTGCAGTGCACTAGGATTGTAAAAATTTAGTTTGCTAATCGATTTTACAAAGTTACAATCGATATTGTTTCGATTAATCATATAGAATAAATAGATTAATTGATCGACAAATATTGATGATCGATAATTATCGATTATATTTGTAGCAACACAAAAAGTAGCAATATTGAGTACTCAGTATTTACTAAAAAATTGATTAATCGAATAGAATAAATAAATAAATTAATCGAAAAACGATTATATTTGTAGCAACACAAAAAGCATCGATTTTGAGCACTCATTTTGTAATGAAAAATCGATTCAAACGATTTATCGATTATTTTGTACAACCCTACCGTGCACAGTAGATACAGGATAGTATAAGCAGCACATTAAAGATACCAAATATCATATTGATATAGTAGATTTGAGACGACTGAATCTGGCTTCTGACTGAAGGATTATTCAACAACAGATCGTTTAATAAAACTGGCACTCCGAGCAGTATCAACACGTTGTGTATAATGCTATAAGCCTGCAGATAACGTGAGCCCTGCAATTGTACCGTATGCCTTCTAGGATAGTAATAGATCATTCCGTTTATAGCCAGAAAGGCTACAGTGCAGAACACGCGCCAAGACATGACTAAAACGGATACTTTATGATAATCCTTTTGAATGTTTCACATTCATTTATTTAGTGGGTTATCTGTCAGCACCTTGGCTTATCAGTTGATTTCCCAAGTGTATATTTTCGAAAACATGTTTGTGTTTACTGATAAAGAGTTAGGAATTCATATAAGAGTATATAGTTTTAAGGCAAAATAGTTTGTAGCCAATTTATAGATATCAAGAAAAGTTTCATATTACAGTTTTCCACCTTGTTTTCAACCCTGAACGTAGATTTTCAGCCATTTTTCACCCTTGACCGTAGATTTACGTAAATCGTATGGTAATTAATGAACTTCATTATTTGTTGTGTTGAGGTTTTAACTTAAGTTTGATATTAATCGCACTAAAAATTAAAAATTTTTCTCCGACGTGTTGGAATTTACCAAAAACATAATTTTTTCATACTCCTAATAACAATTAGGTAGATTAAGCAATTCTAAAACAATGTCTACTTTACTTTACTGCAGTGCACTGTTTCTAATCAACTAGCGAGTAGTGTAGAAAAGTGTCCTTGCGGAAAGGATACAACGAGGAATGTGAAGCATGCAATTTGTTTTCGATTTGGCGCGTGTTTTGGAAATTTGATGTAATATCCGTTGCAATTTCAATTTAACAAGATTATATTTTAATTTGTAAACCGAGTCAGTGCATGTGACATTAGAAATGGGGTGTGAGGCGGGAACGACAGGAAAGTAGAAAAAGAAGCTAAGGGGTGGGGCAAGGGCGGTGTCAAAGGGGTGGGAGGCGTGCTACGAGTGCTACTTAGATTACCCAGCGACAAGAAAGTTGTGCGGCTATAAATTCTGTGAAAGCCAAAACCAAAAACCGAATCCCAAGCTCAAACCCAAAACCCAAAACCCAAACTCCAACTCCAACTCAAAGCCAAAGCCAAACCGAAAACCTAAACCAAAAACCCACTTGGCCGCATAGGGAAACTAGGTCAGCAGCGACATGAGTGTGAGCAGAGTGAGCTAGAGCGCGAAAGTGTGGCTTTGCGAGAGCTACAGATACATAGGTACATACACAGCTATACAGCCACATAGATACAGATACACATGCAGTTAAATACAGGTAGAGCGCTAGAGAGCGTATCAGATATAATAACAACTACAAAAAAAAAAGAAATCCAGTTGTGGTTTTGTGAATCTGCTATTTGAAGTCCATTATAATTTGCTCTGGCCCCATGCATATTTGTATCTGTCAGCTACATGCTTGCAACGCTGCATAAACATTCGAAAGGCGACAAACAAAAAAAAGCAAAAACATAAAAAAAAACAGCCCAACAACAATTATGCGCAATGCGCAGTGCGAAAAAAAAAGGCGCTGGAAAGCAGCAGCGTAGCAGAGTAGAAGTAAAGATAAAAAAAAAAAAAAAGTTAGCCCCGAAGGCAGCATACACAAAATGTGTTCAAAACTAATGGCGCTGAGTCAGCCGCAGTTGCTGTCGCAGTTGGCGTCGTCGTCGCAGTCAGCGCCGAGCGCAAACTTAACGTGCGCCACAAAAAGCTCTGCGCGGCTACAAGCACGCATGCATAAGCAGAAGAGCACGTGACAGCGCAGGCAGCTGTATTGGTGGACGCTGTCGCTGTTGCTGCTGTTGCTGTTGCTGCCGCATGCGAAGCTTTTTAACGAAACTTTGCGCGCGCTCTCTCTCACGCGCGCGCACTTCTAAGCACATTCAAATAGAAGGCGCTTTTTGTTTGCATCTTTTTGGATACACACACATTATGTACATAGGCGTAGTATGTAGGGAGCATACACACATGAGAGTGTGAGTGAGAGAGCAGGGGAATTTTGCGACGTCGACGCAGCATTTAAGTGTGCCACATTTTTTTATGTTGTTGCTGCTGCTGCTGCTGCCGCCTATGCCTGGTTGCCAAGCAAACTACAGATACGAGATACATACTAGTATTTTTTTTTTTTGTCAGCCTTATGTCAAAATTCATGTGAATTAACAGCCAACGATAGCGATGACTGCAGTATTTCAATTAATGCTGAATTCGTGTCAATGTAGTTGTACATATGTACAAGAAAACTCTTTGGCTCTGTGCGTTTATCGACATTATGTTGTTGTTTTTTTCCCTCTGTTTACTTAACCTAAATGCTTACAGAACACCCCCTACGCCTGCCCGCTCACATGACTTGCGTGGCAGCTTATGTAAGTCTGGTTGCGGAAATGGGCCACATATTTTATGTATATACATACATACATACATACATATACATAACTGTAGTGGTGCCTTGCCTCGCTGAAAGCCCTTTGCTCCAATAAATAGAGCTTTTTTAAGTGTGCGCACACACACACACACACACACACTTACATACATACATACATACGAACACAAGCAAGCGCCTACACCCATGTTTAAAACAAGTTAGAAGCTAAGCAAGTTGCTGGCAGCGGGCGCTACAGCGGGCAGGGGCGTAGCGCAGAGCCTTTTCTATTTGGGGTGTTCACGGCCAGCTGGTTAAATGCTTAACTGACAAGCCAATTTAATTTAAGCTCAGATGGCCGTGAGCACGTTACTTAAGTCGGCCAGCAGCTGTTCTAATTTTCGCTTACTTTTAATTCCGAATCGTATTCGATTCCCCTTTTCGCATGATATATCAAGGGACTTTGATTGTTGAATATAGATTTGAATTGTTTTCCATACACAAACTTTTCAAAACCGCATATTCTGTCGTTTTCCGGAACACAGAACAGATAACCATTTTTTCAAATCTAGACTTGTATAGTTTTCCTTGCGCAAACTTTTCAAAATCGCATTTTCTATTGGTTTTCAGAGTTCAGAAATAGCTAAATATGTTTCCGAAAAATCAAACAGCATTGGTTGAAAATGTTAACTTTTTGTTTACGATATTTAATACGATATTTCTCAATCTTTAATCAACCAATTTGTACGCTCAATTAAAACACAAGTAAATTTTTTTTAAAATTTTGCCATTTATACATATATTTAATATTATTTCACTTAATGCATAATGTTACTTATTTCGATTGTAATGGATTATTAATTATATATATATATATTTCATTATTATGTTTTATCATTTTTCTCTTTGCTGTTGTTTGAATGCATGTACATAAGAATCGGGGGAAATCTATACCTTTATATAATATATATTATTAATCAACTTTTGTTGGTATTGCGACCAAATTCTGTTCTTGTTCTTCTTCTCTGCGGCTGCAATTAGTCTAAAAATGAGTTGATTTTATGATTGATATATATACTATATATTTACTTGTTCTTATATGCATGTGAGGCGCGCTTCGCCTTGGCCTATTTTATTATTTATTGTACAGATTTGCCTATATCTCCGCTCCGGCTTCAGTTCACATAATTCATTTCTCAAATACAATTACATATATGTCATGTTGGATGGTATATATATATATATATATATATGTAAACTAATGTTGGGCATGTCTGTTGTTGCAGTGAGGCGGCTTAGTTGTTGTTGTTTTTTAATAATAATTAACTTTAAAATAGTCTAAACAATAGGAAATTAAGGTTTAAAATAAACTCGTTTCATATCTCAATCTTGAAATCTCCCAGCCGCAACAATCAATTATAAACGATTTACAATAATGTGTATATATATATCTATACTTTGATTTTGATCTTTACAATTGAATACGCAAATAACAAGGTATGTTCAATGCATTAATTTGTGTATTAATAATAATAGTAAAAAATTAAGCGCATACATATACATATATATATATATATAAGATAAGATATAAGATCATAATCGGGCGTTTTTGAAACAGTTTAAAAAATGTAATTGTTATAAAAAAAGAAATTCTAAAATTTAACAGTTTTGTTTAAACTTGACTGACTTTTGAATTGGCTTTACAATAACAATATTTCTGCTTCGTATTTATAAATACACATATCTGATTGAGAATATTTATATAGTTATATGAATATGTATATATATATATATATAGAAATTTATATGTGCTTGTTGTTGCTGCTATGTCTTTTCTCATATGTTTTTTACTTTTTTTTTTTTTTTTTTTTTTTTATACAATAGCAACAACAACTACATATTTACATCGCATTTGTTAGTTTTTTGTATTTTTGAGTACATTTTGCAATTTTTTTGTTTTGTTTTGTTTTCGCTTTTTTTTCTTTTTCTTTTCTTTTTCTTTCAATTTTTTATAAGTAGTTTGTTTTGTTTTTGTTTTTCAATTTGTTTTACGTTTTCCGTTCTAGCTTTTGTTTTGGGGTTGAGCTAATTGCTACCTGGAGAAGCTCAGGTATAAAACCACAGGTTAATACACAGGAATTTTCATTTTCATTTATAATTATAATACAAATCAATTTTAAAAAAGTTTTTAAACATTTGCATGGGCATTTTTAAAATGTTCTCATTTCCTTTGTTTTGTTTTTTGTTTTTGTTTTTGTTGTTTTCGATTATATATGATGATCTCAACACTTTGTTATTATACTACTAAATACAGTTTTGAATTTGTTTGCTTCTTTCTCTCATATTTAACAGCACTTTCCACCTCTCGTTTTCTAAGGGCTCCTCTTTTTTTTTTTTTTTTGGATTTTTGTTTCTTTTTTTTTTTTTTGTTGCTCAGCGTAATTTCATTGTTTCATATTTGCTTAAAATTATTTACTAAAAACTAAACACATTTTGTTAGTATCCTATATGTATGGTATATATATATATAATTGATTTTTATGGTTGCCTTTCTCTTGCGCTGCTGTTGTTGTTGTTGTTGTTATTCCTGCTGAATTGCCTGCTGCTTGCGTCTTATCAGGATCAGGGCACAAACACCCATGATAAAACGTTGCACCGTTGCATTAGTTAATGCTCAGTTAATGCTAACAACTTCTTGAGTTTCCCCATCGACGGCCATATTCAGCTGCTGGGTAACATTCGATTTGGCCAGGCAGGAACGCGCCACCGATTCGAAGAGCCTGCAAGAACGTGTTAATAATATATGAGAAATGTTTTTAATTAAAGTTATACAATTATATTGAAATATTGAATTAGCTTAAACTTACTATATTTACATGTTTGATATTTTAAAATGTTTTGCACATGCATTCTTAATAAATAAAATTTGTTCAATTGGTTTTTTATGATGGAGTGGGGGGCGGGGGTTGGCAGGGTATACGATTTACAGGATGACATGCAAAAAAAAAAAACCAGATGTTTCATTAAAATTAAAACTCTTGCTATGCTGCACACAGAATGCCGTTGTTCATTGGCTCAAATCGATTAAACACAATCAGACATTCACCAAAATATCTGAAAACAAAACAAACGAGGAAATCATAAATAGCCACGCATGTTGTGTGTGTCTGTTGTGTATCTGTGTTTGTGTGTGTGCATGTGTGCTTCTTTGTGTGTGGGTGAATTGCTACAAACTACGACTGGACTAGTATACTGTATTTATATATGGTATTGCTGCAAAACTATCAATGGAGGTGTTTACGATAAGAAAAAGTGCGTTTCCGATTGTCTTTTATATAACATATTGTCGGATATTAACGATTACAACAAATGATTGATACGAAAAATGCTTACATAAAAGTAGTACACAATTTGAAATATACATATTTAAAACAAGAAAGAAAAGTTATCTCCGGCTTGCCGAAAAGTTGCTCAAATGAAAACTTAATTGTTCCTATGACAGCTATTGTAGACAGATATAGTCACCCAATTTTTCTAAAATTTGGTCAGCATGACAAGAATTGATAAATTTGGCATCACAAACAAAAAAGTGTTAGATACAAAAAATAGTTTTTAAACTGATTATTTCGATGAAAGCTATATGATAGAAGTGAGATTTCATTAAAATTTTGTAAACGTGTTAAGATAATGCTAAAACTCAGAATTAGCTAGTTTAGTTGATTTAGTTTGAAAAAACAAAAATTTTCGATTGGTCGTTCCTATGTCTGCTATATGTTATACTGTTTTGTTTCGGCCGATTTTGTCCAAAAAAAGAAGCAAGATAGCTTCAAAACTGAGAGATTTGTTTGCATATAGACAGACGGACGTGGCTATTTCGACTCGACCGATGATGCTGATCAAGAATGTATATATACTTTAAAGAGTCGAAAACTTCTCCTTCATTGCCTTACCCAACAGTATAAATATCGATAATATAGATGAGGCTA
Organism: Hirtodrosophila cameraria; assembly: GCA_949708635.1. NCBI lineage: Eukaryota > Metazoa > Arthropoda > Insecta > Diptera > Drosophilidae > Hirtodrosophila > Hirtodrosophila cameraria. Next base: position 1,860,554 of record OX453089.1, read on the forward strand.
ACTAAGGATTACCCTTATAATAAAGAGCATCAATAACTTAACATTTCTTTCCATTATATTACTTTATCAAAAGTATTCAATTTTAAATATAAAAAAAATTAAAATAATTATTCCAAACTATGAACATTATCGATCGATAATATCGTGTAGAACCACTATCGATACTTTTGCAACATTAATACACTACATTGTATAAAATAAAAGTAGTAAGAGTTGAAAAGTACAAAACTTACTTTGTTATCTCAGGTGCACAGTGCACGAAATCATGTTCCCAGAACTTGTAAATTGGATTCTTGATGAGCTCAATGAACGTGATCAGCAGTCCCCATGGATGTGGTCGATTAACAATTAATCGCTCCAGCAGTACCCTTGTTATTTGCTCCTGTATGGCCTCCGAGTTTGCCTCGGCAAACAGATGCAGCACCGCACAGCTGAAGTAATGTGTGTGGCTATTCGGATAGCGCAGCTGATTGGCAATCGCATTGAGGAACAAATAGCGACCCTCAGTGTCCAGATCCACGGCCAGGTTCTGGAAGATGTCCATGTGTGCGCTGTGCGCAATGTTCGATGTGTTCGGCACAAAGTTCTTGTTCCTGTTTTTGGAGTCACAACAAATGATTGGTTTATGATTACTTTTCAAAATATCGAAGGCAATAACGATTAATGGGTATGAAGAAAATAAATCGATATTCATTAAAAATATCGGCCTAGTTTCGGTTTCGGTTTCAACTTTTAGCAAGAGTTTGCCGAGTTGAAATTTCTTTAAGGGATAAACATTTTCTTATTGCTGCTCATCATGTAAATTAAATCCCATTTCAATCCCATTTTAATTCAATTCTTTTTCAAATAAAAGTGAATTCAATCAAAAAACAAAAATTGGGAATATTTAAGGCCTGATTACTTAACTTATCGATGTATCGAATGTTAATTAATTAATCAGGCCTGTTCCCATTTCCGAGCACTTCTCATTTCGACTCGTTTTCCATTTTTTGTTTGTTTTCGAATAAAATACCAATCGTTTTCCCATTTTTAAAGATAAGTTCGCATACTTTACATACTACTGTCTTAAAAGCAAAACTTTGTAGCCCAAATTTATCTGCAATAGTTTGAATTTAGAACAGCTAATAATTCCGATTCCGAATGTTTTGATCGGAATCGGAAATGTGAACATGACCGATTGTTAATCTTATGCTATTATGGAAATATTACTACATATGCGTTTTTGCTTTTAAACAGTGGAATGAAACTGTTAGATCACAATTTCGAAAAGGAAATTTGTTTCGGAGTGAAAAGTTGTTGGAAACGGGAACAGCCCATCGAAAGATTGATAAACCTTTGATAAAGAATATATATCTAGCAACTCACCTGATCAGAGCTATGGCCTGGGTGCCCACATACATGACCAGGGCATTCATCAACGTCATATTGTAGCGTGTGCCCGGCTCGCTGGTTACTTGCAGATGTCCACGCAGCTCCGAGAGGAATGTGACAGGAGCACGTGCCTTCAAGTAGGAGTCGAGATCCTTTTTAAAGTTGGGCGGCTGTATATTCATGATATAGCTGCTGCACACTTTGGGCGCATTGCTGCTATCGGATAGCATATCAACCTTCAGATTGGGCGTGAACGGATCAGGTAATCGCATGTTACGTGGAAATGCCGATAAGATGATATTACGCATTTGGACACAATTTGGCGGTATGGTATCGCAGAAACCAAAATGATAATCGCATAGAAATTCGGGGAAATCATGCAGCAAAACAAGCAGGACACGCAATGTGCCCTTATATAATAGCTGTACAGGTTTACCCAATTCGGTATTGCGCAAGAATGGTGCGAGATATTTGAAGAGATCCTGCAAGAGCTGTGCATAAAGGGGCCAGCCCTTCTGGCCGGGTATCTGGACCAGAATGCGACCAAGGAAGACGCGATGTGAGATTAACTCCAGCCAAGCAAAACAGAAACCAGGCGCCACGCTCGGATTAAGCAAGTGATATGTGTAGGCAAAGGCCGACACAATGCTGTGCATCAACGACTCCAATATAACATCCGCCGAGCACAATTCCATAAAGAGCATCATGAAGAAACGATGATAGCCCACCTGCTGGAAACCAACGCCACGCATCTCATGATCCTTGAGCAATGTGCCCAGCACAATGCCCAGCACTTTGTTCAATAGATTTATCTTGGTCGTTGGATTGCCCGCCTCACCCGAGTGCCTCACCAGCATTGCAATCAAATGCACAAACGCATCGATCCATTGGAATATCTTGTTCTTGGCCTGATTGATGGGCAATGTGGGTTCCGCAAACATTCTGTAAACGACATCCGTGCAGATGTGCGTCGCCTGGCGGAAGAAGCGCGTTATTAGATCATCTGTCTTTAGTATGCCATATGTGTTCATCTTTTGCACAAAGGCACCAAAATTGCGCGCATCGCGTGTCGTTTGCTGATTTTGTTGTGTGTAGAGCGCTACCCAATCCTTGAGCAGGAACTCTGTCTTCTCCTGCAGACCCGGCGGATCGTCTGTATCGCATGACTGTGAACAAATATAAATTATAATAATACGAGATATAAGATATTAAAGTATATGATACTTACCCTGACGTGATGCATGCCGGAGTGTATATAGTGGGATGCGCCGGCGAGATAACGTTCACCTGGATTGAAGGGGCCATAGTCGCTGGTATTGAGATTGCCCGACCAGAGTGTCTCAATGGCATTCACAATGCACTCGGGATAGCGATGACGATGCTGAGTAAGTCTGCCTAGAAGTTCAACCGTGGCCATAAATTCATTATCCGAGACAATGTTAATCGCACGATCCTCCATAATTAAGCGCTCGAGCAAAGCAATGCCAAAGGAGATGGCCACATAATTGTTGCCATTATCCATGCAATCGCGCAGCATGCCATCAAACTGATTTAGATTGACGAAATGGGATGTGATTAAAGCGCGTGCCGCTTCCACATTGTAGCGCACCTCCTCGCGTATATCAAAGAAACATTTGGTCACAGCACGCTCCGTATTAGGTGCACCAAAGCTGTTGTGCAGCAGACTGAGTATGCGTAAATGTATATCCCGATAGAGTTTCATTTGTTCCATGTGATCCTGGACATTAATCAAGCCCTCGGTTAATCCTTCCACCGCACGTGTCAATAGATTAAATGCCGATTCCTGATCCCTCAAACGGCGTGTGGCCATCAGGGCATTAAGAAGCATGTGCATCTTGCTTGCCTGCAGTTGCAAAGTGGCCACATTGATGGCCGTGTTCATAAAGGCCTCCATTTTGCTGGCCACCTCTGCGTACACCATGCTGCTCTCATCATTGGCAAACACATTGGGAGTTTGTATCTCTTGCGGCTTGGGCACAAACAAAGCTATATCTCGATCGCTCATCTGCTGGAAGCCGGGTATGCTGCGCGCAAACTCTGAATAGACGGCATATAAAGTGGGCGGTGCTGGGCCCACTTTAAGACGCACTGGCTCCGGCAAACGTTCCTGCTGATAGCTTAAAATTTGTGCATCCACGAATCGACTGCCCTCCTCGCGTGCTATTTTACGCGTCTCAAAGTCCGTGGACAGACGTCTATCGATCTCCAGCGCTGACTTTTCCGCTGAAGTCTTTTGTATAAACGCACAAACCAGCTCCACATTCTCATTGGCCAGCTGCACGGATGCTGCTTGTATGTCCGACATGCTGGATACGCCCGTTAACGCCGCCATAAAAGCCTTGTGTAAGTTTTGACTTATTGCACGCGCGATTTCATCCTTGCCTGTGATCATGGCCATGCCAGCTGCCAGATTACGCACCATTTGATGTGCAGCCGTTCGCATGCGATTCTCATCCGCATCCAAAGCAAAATCTTTCCGTATTATTTGCTCTGTTGTTGCACACGCAATGCGTATGCTGCGATCAACGACAGGCTGCAACCAATCGGTTATTGTGCGCTCAATGGCATTGACAACAATGTGCTTTATGCCAGGATTGGCATGCAGAAAGGGTATATTTGCGGGCAGCACCAATTGTTGTGCTATAAGCTGGAAATTGTTAACATTTACTTCGACATAGGAATAGCGTGGCTCTGGTGGTGGCAAGACCACCTGGCTGGCATCTGTGGGCAGATTGGGTGAGGCAGCATTGTTGGAGTTGTTCATCATCATAGTTTGGGCATCAGCATCGGCGGCAGGCGGCGCAGCTGTTGGCTGTTGTTGCTGCTGCTGCTGTTGTTGTTGTTGCTGTTGTTGTTGCTGCTGCTGTTGTTGTTGCTGTTGTTGTTGCTGCTGCTGTTGTTGTTGCTGCTGCTGTTGTTGCTGCTGCTGTTGTTGTTGCTGCTGCTGCTGTTGTTGCTGCTGCTGGCTCTGCTGCTGTTGTTGCTGCGTTTGTAGCTGCTGCTGCTGCGTTTGCAGCTGTTGTTGCTGCGTTTGCAGCTGCTGTTGTTGTTGCTGCTGCTGTTGCTGCTGCGTTTGCAATTGTTGTTGCTGCGTTTGCAGCTGCTGTTGCTGCTGTTGTTGCTGCTGCTGTTGCTGCGGCATTGCTTCTACAACTTTCGGCTTCGGCTGTGACATTTGCTGCTCAATCAACAAAGCGCGCGTTGGATCCTTCAGATATATAACCGGCTTTAACTTCTCCAGCTCCAAATTCAACGTCTTACAAAGCACCTCAATTTCAAATTTCAAATTTAATTTCAAATCCGGCTCCTGATGCAGCTCACCGAGCACATACATGATACCCATGGTCCAAGGATTGGGTGATTTGAATATTCTCGACTTGGCAGACGACTCCAAAATCTTCGCCACAAATGGCACCACAAAAAGCAGCTCCTGCTGTCCCTTATGATAGGCTTCCGCCAGCAAGGATTTCAAATCCAAATCCAATTGCAAAATGGGTCGATTGCGTCCCAACGTCATCATGCCCAGCCAATGTCCTAGATTCTTGAGCAGACTACGATCCGAGAAATTGATAACACCTTTATCAGAGCGTAGCAGAACTTTAATATTGCGCAACGTCTCCTTGGTCACAAAACGATTAATTTCACCATTCTTCAACGCATCCAAAAAGTTATAATAAAGCGTATGGAAATTAAATTCCATGGAGGCGCGTTTCAAAACCAAATATTGTGCTAGCCAAGGCCAATACTCTTTGGTCATAATCTCCTTAATCTCCTCACACTTTTGTGGTATATTCAATTGGCTTAGATTGTTGAATATGAATGCCGTTTTATCCTGCACGGGTTCCGGCGGCACCGTTACCTTCTCCTCCTGATTGGCCACAAGCAGCGTATCAATATTGGTCGCATTCGCAATCGATTTCATTCGCGTCGCATGTGACACCACAGTTGGTGGCTTCTGGGCATTCGCGGCAGCTGGCATGTTGCCTCCTGCAACAATTAAAAGCACAAGTCACATATTTGCGATTAATTACATTTATATTTATAATATTTCATTTTATTTTCGATTATTATAAATCGATGGATTGACGAGCTTAATTATTAAATGGTTCAACTTTCGGTAAGATATGGCGAAAGTGATTTTCCATAAAATATTTCCATTTTTATTCAGCTAAGATGTTGTGGATTGAATTCACTTTCATTCAGGATTGAAATAACTTTCCCTTGAGATAGAATTCAATTTCACAACATTTTAAATAAGGAAGTTTTGACGATAGTGGAAACTGAAACAAGCATGAGTAATTGATCAACTCGCATTTTTCGTTTTTTTGTATGATTTAAGGACTATTGAAACTATTGGTGTCGAGACTATCAACAAGATAAAAAAGACAATCGATTGTAAGACTATCGACAAGTTGAGCAGCTGCAACAGATGAAACATGTTCAAAAGCTCAGCTTAGAGTGTATTACAATTATCGATAATTTTGAAGTCTTTGAAACTATCGTAAGTGAGACTGTCGAAAAGTGGAAAGCTGAGCATTATTATATAGGAAATGTTTAATTAAATGCTAGAAACTATCTATAGTATCGATAATTTGAGGACTATCAAAACTATCGTTGGCAAGACTACCAAAAAATGTAAAGCTGATCATTATTAGGTGAGAAATATTCAATAAAATGCTAGCCACCATCAATAATTTCGATTATTTGTAGACTTTCTATATAATTAGGATAAATAAAATTTGATAGATTTTCATCGACTTACCACCGGGCATTGAATTAGCTCGATAGAGTGGCTCCACTGATCCTTGTGCTATGGTCGATGATGGTATGGTGTTGCTTAGGCCAATCAGTTTCTGTGCCGGCGGCTCCTGGCCGTGCATGCCGTACTCAACATACTGGATTAGATGCTGAGGAAAGTCGGTGAAATGAGGTATAGAACGTATATGCTCGCAGTACTTGTTGTATGTGTGTAGCCGAGTTTTAAAACGATCGAGGGCCGTAACACCAAAATAATAGAGCTTTGATCCATCGGGTTTGCGCAGAGCGTCCAGGACACAGCGTAGGGAGAGTCCCAAGGCGACAAATGTGGGCACCAGATTGCGATCAATGATGCCGCCAAAGAGCTGTGCGGTTATTTGCAATTCCTTTTCCGGATAATGGGAGAAAAACCGATATTCCTCAAAAAGATTACGCAACATGCAAAGAAACACCTCCTGTTCCCTTCGATTGCTCGATTCCTTGAAGCGTTGCAGTATGTCAAGCACCTCATCAATGGATAACGTTGGATTCGGCTGATGATTGTAGATGCGTTGAAAATATGAATTCGCCTCATCCTCCACCTCCTTCGAAACAGGCATCTGTAGATCGGCCATAACCGGATTATTGGGATTCGGTGCCGATGGCTGCGTTGGCTGCGGTCCCGATGGCAACATTCTGCCAAGATTGCCCACATTTGGTGGCGGGGGCGCTGGTATCTGTATTGGAATCGGCGGATACGGATTGGCACCGGGATTCATGAGACGCGATGGAGATGCTGGAGTAGAAACCAAGTTATCTGTAGCCGTTCATAAAGACATAGGTAGGTAGACACATAAATGTACAATGTACAATGCAAAATAACAAACAAACAAACACACAGACAACACAGATGCATACACACGCAAACAAAAACAAGCAAACAGAAAACAATGTTAAAAGTGGCCATTAGAGATGAGCATTAGAGATGTGATTTTCGCTGATTAACTATTTAGAATAAGTGAAATTGAGAACAAGTCTGTATATAATAGACTTCGATTTATGAGTAACGTTTGTTAATCAATATTGATGTAAGCCACAAAAAACAATGCTTAATTGCAAAGTTAAAAAATATTGATACTTTAATTAAAAATATCTTCCTGATTCAACATGATATTGTTCGTGTATCGATAATTTCACAAGACAAAAAGTGCGATTACTTTAAGTCACAGGACTAACAGTAAGACTTCGATAAGTCACAGTTACAGTTAAAATCACAGTAAGCTATAAATGATCATCTCTAGCGGCCAGTTATTTAACTTTAGAATACTTACTCAACATGTTGCCAAAGTTGAAGGCGCCATTTGGACCGCCCAGATTGAGTCCAGCTAGATTGTTGGACATATTGGTTAACGGATCCATACCGCCACCGGGCCCAAACATTTGTTGTGCGTTTAGGTTGCCCGAGAAGGGCTGAGCCTGCGGTGGTGGTGGCACAGAGCCGGGCACAATGCCGCCACCGGGCAGATCCATGCCGCGATGACCACGCAAGATACTCGGCGGTGGTGGCACAAGACCTTGTGGACCACCAACTTGCTGCTGCTGTTGTTGTTGTTGCTGCTGCTGTTGCTGCTGTTGTTGCTGCTGTTGTTGGGCCACAGCACGCGCCTTGTTGGCCATAATGGCAACATTGGCTGCCATTTGCATTATCATTTCAGCAATTTCCGGCTGCATGCAACTATTCATACACGCCTGCAAACAGTTGATCATTGTGGTAACCGTTTCAGGCAGAAGCTGTGCCTGCTTTGGCGGCAGCTGATCCTCGGGTAGCTTGGAGTTGGTTACCTGTTAACAATTAAATCATTTTTAATGCATTAGTCATTTTATTAGCAATTGTGAATGCTAATTAATTATCATTACTTTTTCAACATGATTTCTATTAACTTTTTTTTTGCATAATGATTTTCGTTATCATTACGTTTTTTCAATAATTCTAAGGAACACAACACTTACCTGTGGACAGCGACGTTGCAGCACTTTGATAATGGCCTGCATGAAGGGATCACCATGATCGCGTATCTTATCGCTTAGCCATTTCTCCAACTTCAGGTATTCGCGTCGCGAGGCCAGACAGGCCAGATCGATGATGAATAGAAATGAGCGTGCATTGAGCAGCGAGGATAATGCCTTTAGATCCTGTGCCAAGTCCAGGATGCGTGATAGTTTCACTTGATCGAATTCACTGCCACGCAAATACCATTCCGACATGGCGTTCATAATGCTGGGACGTAACTGAAAATTGGTTGAAGTCCAGGCACTGGCCAATATCACATTCGAATTGGGATGATTGTTGAGGAATGTGGGTATTAGCTGATTGAAAAGATCCTGACGCAAGGGCGTCAATGGCGGATTGATATGCAACAGCGCCAGAAATAGCACATCGGGACAGTTCTGTGCCGGAAACTTGAACAGCTCGTGCACCTGACTAAAGTAACCCTTGTCCGCAATGGAAAGCAGCACCTCAACCAAATGCAACGATTTCCATGCCGCAATCTCCTTATTATCCGCATCGGGTGGCGTTTTTAGCACATCCAACGATGGCTGACTGAACACGTAATCGGCAAAACTGAACAGATCGGGATTCTTTAGCATTGTCGTTATTAATGACAGCTGCCCCTCCGTATTCGCCCAATGGCGGTAAATGCATTCCGGTTGTGGAAACAGTTGCGATTGCGTTGCCAATCTCAAAATTGTCAGCAACAGATCCAAACCGATACGATCCTTTAGCACAAACTCTGCATGATCGAGCTCTGTAACAAGAAATTTTTCAGTTTTTATAATCAAGTTGTCTTTCATCTATGTCAAATCTATATAAAAAGAAAATTGTTTTGTCCTTGAGAAATCGATTTGTTCTATACGAGTAATCGGAACTATCGTTTGTTAGTCTATCTAGTAACTAGTAACTATCTAATAAAATATGAACTTACCCATGCAGACATCCTTCCAGTTGAGCTGTGGCACCAGCTCCTTGAGGGCCTGCACGAACACGTCCGGTTTCCATGTTTGTGTCGCATCGGTCGTCTCCTTTTTGTCCTTGTTCTTGTCGCTGGCTGAGCTGCTGGATTCATTGTTGCTGCTGCTGCTGCTGCCATCGTTGTTGTTGTTGCTTGAATTCTGCTGTGCAGCCTGTGAAGCGGCAGAGCTGCCACTCTGTCCCTGACCTGGCCAAAAGTTGGCTGGTGTCGGCAAATTTACGTTGCAATCGAGCAGCGATGAGTGTCGCCGGCACATGAGTCCCACAATCTTGGCAACATCTTTGGACTGAAGTTCCCGAGATCCGCCGCCGCCGCAACACAAATGATTCTTGCACTCTTCAACGCTCGAAGTAAATTCATAACCGATTTCAAGGATTAAATTAATCCAAGATGTGTCCATAATATTATTTTTGCCCTGAAATCGAACAAATTCAATAAATATATATCTTTGTATAAAATAAGAGTTGGGCAACAATCGATGATGACCTAACAATAGCATAGATAGTTCTGTTTCGGTTTCCACTTTCGGCAAATTTTTGCGTTTTTGAATTTCTCATGAAATGTTCCAATTTTTATTATTTCCAACAATTTTAATTCTATCTGAATGGCAAGTGAACTCAATTTCGGTTCAAGGGCATGTGAATTCAATTCGCAAATTCTGTTCAAATGCACTTGGAGCAAATTAACTTGCTCAAAAATGTACTCATCTTTTAAAGGCAAATTCGAAGTGAACAAGGACTTTAAGCAACAGATAAAAAAATCGATTTGAAAAACTCGATGCACCGATGTAAAGGAAAATTTTACAAGTTAATATCGAAAAAAATCGATATTAAACACATTTCATTGTGCTTACTAATATCCAAAAACTTATATCGATTGTTTTACCGAAACTATCGTAGCCTAGCCTATCGATTGTTTGTCCAGCTTTATTGTTAGGAGCTTTATGCGCACCTGATTTGTAAATATTATCTCGCATAAATGGTCATAGATATCCTCAATGCCAACTTCATTCAAATTATCTGCATCGGAGGAGCTGCTCCAGCTATTTCTGCTGTTTCTATTCGTATTCGCAATCGTTGCGTCCTCCTCAGCATCAGTTTCGTTCGATTTGGCGCCCGTCGTTGCTGTGTTATTTTTGATCTTGCCACAATATAAAAGTGGCGCTAAAACCAATGGCACCGCCTCACGCGGAAACTCCTCACGCAGCTTGCACAAAAATTGCGCTTCCAGCTGCGGCGATACGTAATCGCTTAAACAGCACAACAAATACTGCAATAAATCAAAGGAGATCTCGTGCAGACCGCTGGCTGCTGCAGCCGCTGCTGCGTTCTGACCCAAATACGAATCAAGTAAATCGGGCAGGGAGCTGCGTAAACTATCGCGTGCAGCTTGACGTAGTTCCGGATGAGAGCTGTGGGTAACCGCTAAGGCAAAGATGCACTCGCAAAGTTTATTAATGCCCGTTAGTTTGGCCAACTGTCCAATCAGCTCGGCGAGCGCAAGCGGCTTCAGACTCTGTTTTCGGAATACATATATGTTATTATAATTTGTAAAAAGTTGAAGGATTAGACGCACCTTTTGCTTGCCAAAGTGCTGATCAAAGGCAATGCAAATATTGGTCACAAACGAGGAGCTCTGCAATTGGCGCTGCAAATGGGCGCCAAGTAGCTTCGCCTGCAGCTGGATGCTAACGTTTGGCGCCGGATTTGGATTCGGATCGTTCAAGTTGACTAGCGTAAACAGATAACGCAGACAGCTACGATCCGCGTCGAGGCCGTAATCTTGAATAAGCTGCATGAATAGAAGAAAAGAGATTGAAATCGATTAATAAGCTTATTGCACAAACCGGGCCTGATTACCTGAGCATGTTGCCGTGCCCGTGCGGCAGAAGTTTGAGATCGTAAATACATTAATCTATATATCGAGAGCAGGTGTTTTTTTTTCAGCAATTAACAATTAACCGATTTATAATTGAATGCAATTATTTGTTATCTTCTTTTTCATCGATTTTCATTGCACACTTTGAAATTTTGACATGTCACAAAGGGGAAATGTTAAGCATAGCCAGCTGTACATTTGATCCAACAAATCAAGTTGTATATATACATTGTATCTGTAGCATTGTGCTATATCAAAATCAATGATCAACGAAATACAAGTTGGTGTCATGATCCTTACTTCCAGTCACCAGTTGAACAAAACTCTGGTTAAACATCGGTTATTTCGATAGTTTTCAATTCGATGTTCAATATATCGATAGTAACATTTATTTAAAACCAATGTTTTTTTAAATTATATTAAATTTAAGATCTTTTGGGGCATTTTTAAATTTAGGATTTGCTTAAGTTTTTCCCTTTTTTAAATTTTTGGAATTAAAATTAATTGAACAGAATTTCATAAAATTGGCATTTATATTAATATATTTACTTTCATTGTTAACAATTGGTAACAAAGAAACGACTCATGATACCACCTCATTAAATTACAACATGAGTTGTATTTCAATATATGATTAAAATCATAGCCAAAACTGAAACTCAACGACAGCATGGTGTAATAGTACATGGTTGTATCAGGCCAATAAACTAACAACCGAATCGTTAGTTGATACATTAACCGCTTTATAATCTTTTAACCATGATTTGTGCTGTGTTTACTTTCGATCATCCAAATATAAATTGGTAACTCACAAAATGAGTCATGATAACACCACCTTATAAAAATAACACCATGAACTCAAGTGTACGCAGAAGCGAGACAACAACAACAGCTGTGGCCGCGCAGCTGCTTCACAACAAAAATGCAAAACGAAGAGAAGACAAAAAAAAAAAGGGAAAAAAATTGACATACAAAGTACTTCTCGTTAATCTGGGCAATTTTCGACCTACACGAAGTTAAGGAGTTAGAGCAGGCAGGCAAGAGGGAAATATGTATGTACGCAGCAAAAGGAGAAATAAAGCAAATATACAATTGCTTACCAAACTTATAGCTTTTAACAATTTCAATGCATAAATTTCATATATTGCGCACACAATATATTAAAATAAATGTTAACTATTTAAAAGATCATACACTGACTTTGCAAGGCTGGCGGCAGCGCAGCTTGCAAAAAAAAGTCGGTTTGAACGCGTTTCTTTTTTTTTTTTGCACAGTTTCATAAAAGTTATTTCACTATGGCGCACGCAAGAGCGCTATGCACTGTTTATAGTTAACAATTAAGCTAGTTTTATACATTGTAAATAGCTCGCAACTTAACACAAAAATAAGGTAAAAAATTTTTACAAGAAACTCCGCGCAACACAGAGAAATTTTCTGCTTTTACACACACAAAACTGTAATGGCGTCGGCGAAAATGCATGTGCGAGCGAAATGGCGCTATTGTGCGCGCCGCTCTGCGCCGAAATAAGTTGGCAGCACTGTTTTGAAGCTCAGCCGATATGTGCAAAATTTACCAACACTCACTTCTTTATTGTTGCTGCCATAGTTGTTGTTGTTATTTAGTATTATTTGGTTATGTATTTTTTTTTTTTTTTTTTTGGAAACAAGGTTAAATGTTAAACGTACCTGTTTTATTTGCTCGCTGCTCTCATTAAAATTTCGCTTGTTCACGTGTTTGACCAAATTACGTATTTGCGTTAGCGGTGTCTTCAATTGGTTCTCTACGTTCATAATTCTACGTATCTATCAAAATTGTTGCTTGTGTGTGTGTAATTGTTCGTACGGTGAGCTTTTTTTCTTCTGCTGTTCTTTTTTGTTGTCGTTGTCTTTGTATGGCCTGCTCTTTCTGACGACTGAGCGTTTGGTGGGTGGTGGTGTTGATAACGCCAAAAAGTTGTCGGAAATACTTTTCACACACATAGACACCACACACATACATGCATACACGTATATGTGTATGGATCTTTCAATACGACCAAAATTTCACTTGTCTTGGTATTGGTTTCGTTTTTATTTGACGTACTTATTGCTTCTTCTTCAAAACGTAAACTTTTTAATTTGCGGCGCAAATTTTAATATTTTGTATATTGTTTGTATTTTTGTTGTATTTATTCCAATTTAATGGCACTTAGCTGAGGCCCCACTTCTCACTCCCCCTTCGTAGGGGCCCAGCAGCAGGCAACTCTACATTGCAAGCATCTATTTTGACAATTTGAACAACAAAAATGTGCAAGTCATGGGCTGGGCTAGCTGTTGCTGCTCTTGTTGTCGTATTCGGCTCTTAACGTTGGTTAACTTTTACCCCGTCCTCAAACCTTGCCAGCAGCACACACGTAATGAGAAATGAATGAATCGCACGTACGCATACACAGACAACAAAACACACACATGCACCAGAAGAGCACAAAGAGATTTCTCGGTTTTTTTTTTTTTTTTGTTTACGCAGCAGTTTTTATCCACACGGTTTTTCTTACGAAAAACACTCACTGAGAATTTTTGGTGCTTTGCACGCGTTTTTGTTAGTTATAGTCGAAAATGTGTTTTGTTTTAACGCTAAATTTTGATTAATTTTTTATCGCTATTCGATCGCTTTTTAATTTTGTTCGTGTCTGTCTCGGTGTTAGAGATGTACAGGAAACATCATTGATATGCTATCGATAGCGGCGCTAAGTTGCGATGACTGCAGTGTTGGTTAGCGTTGCGCATATTCAAACAGCTGTTTTAAACTATATGTATTGAGGAATGTAACTGAAAATACCATTAAAGGCGCATTTAATATCCAAATGGCGGTCATGCAGACTGAGCGTGTATAAATGGCGAATGGCTTGCATGATAAATGAACAAAATATAGATTTAATAATTGATTAATGTTAATGAAAGAATCAAATATATGGCAATTAAATACAAATAACAACTGGCATTCTTAATATTGCATTAAACTACAAGAGATCAGCTGTTGAAGTCAGTTTATTGTAAGCGCAATTTTTCCAATTAGCCTTCATGCAGTCTGTTCGTGTACTGCCACCGCATTAGACACAAGTAGAAACCATTATCATTAAATAATTAATATAATTAGGTATATAAATTGAATATTATTTTATAAATTACAAATAACATCTAAACAACAGTAATAGTACTTTAATAAAAGTTTGTTTATTGTGACCGCATTCCTTATCCAATTAGACATCATGCAGTCTGTACGTGTATTGGCGTCGCAACGCTTGCAAAGTGTACATAACAAGCACAACACACATACATATATACACACAAGTGTATATATGCACACACTTGAGTTAAATCAAGCAATTAAGTTAAATGTGTGCAGCGCGTAGTCCAATTGTTAGTGCATTATTTAAACAGAATGTGGTCCTGGGACGCTTCACGTTCCCCCCATCCAGCAGCAGGCTGAGCAGCACCAGCAACATTATCGATATTAATACTGGATCAGCCGTTACGACTCAGCAGCACGCTCTTATCAAACCCAATACGAATCCGAATCCCAATCAGAATCAATCGAGCTTTAAAACAGTGAGTGATTTCCAAGCGCTCTACGAAGCAACCAAAAAGAAATTTCAATGTAAGCCTTTGAATTACTTAAATAGGCACCCGTAATAAGTAGTTTTTAAAACGTTTTCTTATTTAATACCCTTGCGTGCGGATTTTAGTTGATTTTGTCATGCAACTTGTAACGCATGAAAGAATGCGTTTTCGATACTTTTCAGTTTATATATACTTCGAGTCGAAGATGACATGTCCGTCTGTCTGTTCGACTTTCTGTCCGTCCGTTTGTCCGTATGTTGATATGCGAACATAGTTTTAGTTCTTCATGAAACTTGGTACAAATGCTTTTTTCTGCTGCATGCAAAACATATGTTAGAATCGGCCGGATCGAACCACTATATATATGTATATAGCTGCCATAGGAACGATCGTTCGAAAATGTTTTTTTTAAGATTTTTAAGGTTAAAACATTTTCTCGAAATCGGATTACTACATCTTATAAGAAAAATCGTTTTAAAAACAAACTGTTTTGTTTTTTAAGGGTATATATCTTAAATATATCTCAACTAAACTTTGTAATTGCACATTTTATCAAAATCGAATCCTATATCTTATAGCTATCATAGCAAAAATCGTTTGACAACTTTCTGCAAGGGTATATAATAGCTTCGGTATACTGAAGATAGCAGTTTTTTATTGTTTCTATTATTAAACTAGTCGGGTTAAATCGTTTGAACTGTACAATTTATATATCTTATGTGATTTGATTCTGTGCTTTGCAGCCAAAAAGTTGCCAATAGATGTGCATCCAGATGCGGTATTTGCGTGCAATGAACTCGACCTCAACGAGGTGCAGGTGTATGGCTTCGACTATGACTATACGCTGGCATGCTATAAGCCCATATTGGAGGATTTACTGTACAATTTGGCTCGAGAAATGCTGGTGAAGCGTTTTCGATATCCGGAGGATATATTGGATTTGGAATATGAACCAAATTTTGCGGTACGCGGACTGCATTATGATGTGGAGAAGGGCTTGCTGGTAAAGTTGGACTCATTTCTACAGTTGCAATTGGGCTCCGTTTATCGTGGACGCACCAAGGTGAGCGGCGAGGAGGTACTTAAGCTGTATCACAATCGTCTGCTGCCCATTGCCTATGTGGAGGGTCCCAATGACTCACATAGGGTATGTATTTTCCTTAATATAACATCAGTTCTATATATTAAAAAACTCAACCTGACTGTTTAGGGTCGAGTGGACAGGCTATACGGTTAAAACTAGAAGTCTGAAATTTTCTTTTATCCTAAAAGTTAGTACTAGGAAGGGAGTTTAAGAAATGTACACTACAAATGAATAAAATTCGTGGAATAGTTTTGTATGTAACTTTGCTGTTTATCAGCCGACCGGAGGCCTAGGAAAAAGGTGATTTTAGTCCGAACGGGCTCAAAACACATTTCTAATGCTTTTCACAAAAAATTATTTAACAACGATTTCAGAAAATGCATATAATATGAAATTACAACATATTTCACCAATTTCGGACAAATTACCCCCTGGGTGGAAAATGACAGTGCCGAGGGTTGGCTAGAAAAAAGTGTAATTTTAAACCGAAGCGGTTCAAACATATTTCTAATTCTTTAACACCAATTGTAGAAAATGAAACCACATTGTCGTAAAATAGTTGGAAAACTAAAACATGCATATTTTGTTGCTGTTTTCTTCGATTTTGATATATATTGATTTGTTATCGTTTTTGCAGCACAACAACAACTCGAAAATGGTACAACTGGCGGATCTGTTCTCCGTGCCAGAGATGTGCCTGCTGTGCAATGTTATTGAATATTTTATGGTCAATCGTATCGATTATCATCCCGAGATTGTATTCCATGATGTGCGTACCGCAATGGGTAGCTGTCATCCCATAATGCATGCAACCGTTATGAAGAATACTGAAAAGTATATCGAACGTAACTCCAAGCTGGTGCATTATTTTCAAAAGCTACAAAGTGCGGGCAAGAATCTCTTTTTGGTTACCAACAGTCCGTTCTCATTTGTGTAAGTATAACTCCAACTATATATCTATATATCTTTAAGTGTCTTTAATCTTTTATAGAAACTGCGGCATGTCCTATTTGGTGGGTGCCAATTGGCGTGATTATTTTGACGTGGTCATTGTTCAGGCACGCAAGCCAAAGTTCTTTACGGATGAATCTCGGCCTATACGGCTATACGATGAAAAAACTAGATCGCATCTATGGGATCGCGTTTTCAAGCTGGAAAAGGGCAAAATCTATTATGAGGTGCGCTAATTGAAACAGCTGTTTAGGCAACACATTTTTATCGTAGTTATGTAACATAACACTCAAGTGTTTATACAGCTTTACGAACTGCATTTTTCTAAGAAATAATATTAATACTTTAATTTCTTTTCAATTTGTAGGGTTCTGTGCGCCAACTGCAGGAACTAAAAGGCTGGCGTGGCCATTCTGTGCTTTATTTTGGAGATCATCCTTACAGCGATTTGGCAGATGTCACCCTCAAGCACAGTTGGCGCACGGGCGCTATAATTAGCGAATTGGCAGTGAGTGTTCCATATTATTAATACTATAACTATATATTCATGCAGAGTTTGTTCTTATTTGATCATGACTCAAAATTAAGATCATCAAAATTTCAACAATTTCGCTCTACCAAAAATAATATAAGTATAAAGAGAAGTAACTACGAACAATAATATGTGGCATGGCAACTTTTTTGCGCGACGGTCAAAAAATTGACACGATGAAGTCACCGAAGGTATAAAGTATATATATTCTTCATCAAAATCGGGCGGATATGTCTTATAGTTGCTATAGGGACGATTTGTTAAAAAAATAAGTTTTTATAAGAAGAACTATTTTGCTTATACAGGTATCTTAAACAAAACTTAGCAACAGCTTGCCTTATTATATTTTATATAGGTTGATCAAATTTGCTAAAAATCGGAAATTAAGTTTTTACGTAAGAAACTTTTCTGCTGGGGTATATAAAGCTTTTCTTGTTTAATGTAAATTGTTCAAAAGTGAAATTTGATTAGTTCCTATTTTCGATAAACTATTTAATTAATAAATCTTATAAAAATACTCTTAATTGCAGCATGAAATTGAGACGTTGAATCGCGTGGACTTTAAAATGAGCGCCAATTGGCTGCAAATGCTGACACAGCTGATCGAGGACACGCAGGACGAGGACAGTGAAGCGGCTCAGCAGTGCCTGCGTGATTGGAACGAGGAGCGTGATCAGTTGCGGTAAACATATATATTTTTATATATATATTTATAAATACGTAGTCAATTATAATTACCAACTTTTATTTATTTTCAGCAATCAAACGAAGAACGTGTTCAATGAACAATTTGGCAGCGTTTTTCGCACATATCACAATCCAACGTATTTCTCACGTCGTCTGTTCCGATTTGCGGATATATACACATCAGATATAACGAATTTGCTCAAGTTCTCAACATCGCATACCTTTTATCCCAGACGCGGTGTCATGCCACACGAATATGCCTCTCATTTCATATAAAGTTACGAGAGGATCTCTCTAAAACAGGATCATTTGCCTTGAGGCTGCTTAGCAAAACGTAGTTTTACTTAGATACAAAGTGCCAGTTAATTTTAGTTGTCGTTGTTGTTGAATCTAGAATATCTTTATATTATGGTTAACATAATTGTAGTGCCTACTTGTATTGCTGCTCAATAAATTCGTTGTAATAGTTAACATAAATCTGTTTCGTCTCGCTTCCAAGATACTCCAGTGAAGCTCGCATTCTTTTCAACTCCTGCGCTTCACATTTGTGCACACCCCAGGCAATCAAATCCCACAGATAGCTCAGTTTGCTTATATATTCAACGGAGTTCTGATCAAACTGCGCTGCAGTTCCTGCCAGCAGAAATTGAGCTATGTGCGTCAACTGGTCATAATCCAAGGGATTCAAGACACAACCGTCTGTTGGAGAAAAGATGATTGAATTTGAAAGTATTTTACGGTTATAATTTTCGAAATATAATGAATATAACATTTAATTATTTTGTACTGTACTTAAAACGATTAGGGTTATATAACAAATTCGTTTCCGTACCGTCGAGTTGAAATCGAATTATTTTGATAAAAATTCCATAAAGTAATGATAATTTAAAATGTAAAAATAATTTGATTAGTTTTGAAAAACTCCAAATTAATGAAAATACTTGTTTTTGCATTAATATTTACTGTGCTAAGCTTAATTTCATTCGCATTGATAGCTGAATTACTTTTCAACATCCTAAGCTTTTTCTAATGAACACTTTTCATTACAATTACTTTAGTTTTAATGATAATGTAAAGCTAATGTAAAGGCTTTGCCACAATTAGCTCCTTAGCCAGGCTCAATCTAAGACCATGATAATCTAGAATGTCATTATCATTACCATTACCTTTGTTTTATTGATAATGAAGAAGTAATGTTAATGCTTATGGACACATGTAATTATATGCAATGAATTTTCAGCATCATTAGCTTTTTCAGTTCTAATGAAAATACTTTTCATTACCATTACTTAAGTTGAATCACAATGAGGAACTAATGTTAATGCTCATGCTAATAATACTTAAGAAACATAATAATACCTTCTTTCGCTGCAAAGCAGGCCTCAAGAAGTTCCTTAGCCAGACTCAATTTAAGACCATGATAATCCAGCAGCCAAGTCTTGAGTGAATCGAATGCTCTGTACAAATCACGACGAGCCTGCGTCTGATGACAGCGCTCCAGCAGCTCAAGAAACTGATCATACCAAGCTGCAGGCTGTGCTCGTTCGCAGACAGTGCAACAAATGGTCACATGCTCCTCGGGATGAAGCCACCAGCTGAGACTACTCTGATGAGGTAGTTGCAAAGGAACAAAACTTTTGCCACATTGCAGCCATTCGCAGCGATAGCGATGGAATTGAAGCTAAAATTAGAAAGTGAGATTACAATAGAATTAGTGATTTATAAGGTTTAGGATTTATAAGTTTACCCACATAATCCTGATCCGGCTGTGCACGCAGACACTTTATGCAGCCGCAGCGAAACTTGTAAGTATGCTGCAGTTGCTCCTGTCGCTGCGAGCACATTGAGTTCCTATAATCCATGGTATAGCAATTGTAAATCTCTGCGCCCGCTTGGATGTTCTGGGCGGCAAAGTTGCACACCGTTTGACCATTGAAGCTGGTGCGCAACGAGGCGGCACAGGCATGATTACAAAGGCTCAGGTGCGGCAAATTGATGGCCATGATGAGGGACGAGTGCGAAAACTTGTGCAGGCAGCCCAATTTAAGTTGATATGGTCGTTGCCAGAGCTTAGGTTGCAGCAGCGCAAACTCCTTGCCGGCCAGCGAGCCGGGCAGTATGGCATGACCCACATGTCCATTGACGAGCAGCTGGCCAGCACAGCGCAGAATAAGCGCAGCAATCAACATATGACAATCCTCTATCTTAAAATTCTGGATCAGCTGCAGCTGATCAAAAAAATTTGTGCATTTGTGCAAATAAACCTGCAACAGATTCGCGCAGAGCGTATGGTATATGAGTTCCGCGGCGGGCAGCTTGTGCAGATGCGTGATCATGCGCAGACTTTGCAGAGATTGTGGCGCAGCCAGGCTGCTGTCTTCCACTGCTGCCAGGGAACTGTCCTGCTCAGCAGCCAGGGAGCTGTATTCGTCTGCTGCCCGGGAGTTTTCTTCGTTTGCTGCCACGGAGCTGTCCTGCTCAGCAGCCAGGCACATAAGCAGCTGCCAAATCTCCAAAGCAGTTGACCTGCTACCCGCACGAGGCAGCTGTTGCAGCCACTGTGGCAGATAAGTGAGCACCATACGCATGGCCAAATGGGCAACGCCCAGCATCCTCAATAGATCCCAACGATAACCAGCACACTCATAGCCGTGTATTAATGATTGCAATTGGCGACAGCGACGCGAACAGTAAACCACACGTTGATGACATGCCGGACATGGTATTGGCGCACACATCAGACTGGCACCACATTGCTGACAGATCAGTTGCTTCTCAATGGGCACAAAGCACTCGGCATGCTCCGTGAATATAAGTTGACCTGGATCAATGCGCTTTGTGGCAATCATGCGACGTTCTTTGCTTTCGGAATCTGCCATTCTGCAGGTAGCAAACATATGGATTAATACGGAGCGACATCTTCTCCAGTTAGACTTACATTTTGTGAGTTTTTGTTTCCGCTTCGTGCGACTGTTCTTGTGGCTGCTGCAACGATTGAGCGCCTTGCAGCAGTGCTAGTTGCTGCTGCAACTGTTCCAATTGCTGGCGATAGCTTGGATTTAGCTGCAGTTGCTCCAACTGGGACACATGCACGGCAAGCAGCTCCACATCTTGCAGCTGCCGGGCGCAATAAGCCTGCCGCATAATTAGCTTTTGTTGCAGTTTCAACGGATAGCCAAACTCCAAGGCAGTGGCGCAGTCATCGTATGCCTGCGCATAGTAGCCGTAATCCTGCAGCGCCATGCCACGATTGGCATAACCTAAGCACAGCTGCTCAAAGGCATTCTCCGCGGCCAGAATTGCTCGTGTATATAGACGGCAGGCGGCAAGCAAACATTCCGCCTGTTCGCTTGGTTTCCTGCTGTATTTGGTTTTGTATACCTGGTTGCCCTCCTCCCGCAGAAAACGCGAGCGTTCCGCACAGGCTTCTTGCTTTTGCTTAAGCTGCTCCGACTTATCCAAGTTATTCAGCAAACGTAGCGTCAGTCCGTTGAAACGTTGACGCTTTGACGCTGGCAGCGCATGCAACATTTTGATAGTTTTCAACTCATTTTGATATGGTACATTGAATGCAATTAATTCGCCCTGCTCCGCAAAGATTTCCGCCAAGCTAAACATTTTGTTTTGTTTTGAATTTGATCAGCTGTCATCGGCAATAACAGCTGCTGCCTATCAAAATATATCGATAGGCAAAAAAAGCTACAGCAGCTTACATAATGCACTTAGTTGTATGCTACTTTTTTGATAATTGTCAACCCGACATTATTTCTATAGTTAAGATTTATGTTAATAGCTTATATGATAAAAAAAAAGTTGGATAACTTAAAAATATACCAAAATATCTTTTTTTAGATGTCCCCGATATTTGTCACAGTTAATTAGCAGTATCGCCCATCTCTAACGCATGCCAAGAACTTATCAAAATATCGATGCATCGATATCCTCTGATTGCGATTCTCGCAAAACTACAGTTATCGTTCTTTTTTCTTGTAGAGGTAGAGAGCAGGTTCGTATTATTTTTCTATACCCGCTGATTTTAAAGGCTCAAAAATAATACTTGATTTATTTTCTTCTAGTGACATCAACAGAATGTCTAATTCACCTAATCCCAACGATCCGTCGACTACCATATTGATGCTGAACGATGATTGCCTAGAAAATATACTACGCCGACTATCGCGTCCTGATCGGATCAGCTTTGCTCAAACCTGTAGTCGTTTCCTTGTTGTTTATCAGCAAAACTCGAAAGTATTGGACAAATTGGTTACTCTCAGAGACTTAAATAAATTTTCTTCATTTGATAGAGTCCTGTTTTTTAAGCTGTCCGGTCATCATGTAAGGTTTATCAAAAGATCATATAATTATACTCGCAATAAGCTGTGGGGTTGCTTGGGCACCTATTGTATCAACTTGGAGTCAATGACTCTCTATGGCAACAAATTAACAGTGGATGACATGAGTAAGATCTTTCCAAAGTTAAACTACCTTCAGAATCTGGAGTTAATAGATTGCGGTCTCAACGATAATTGTCTGCTAAAGCTGAATCATTTGACTCAGCTTAAGAACCTTAATCTAAGTGAAAATGGAATGTTGACTGGTTTAAATATGAATCATTTACCAGCTTCAATTGAGTCACTGGATCTTTCATACTGCTGTAGATTCTTTTCGAAATTGTTGCCAATAATCTGCAAGGCACTGCCACAGCTCAAGGAGTTAAACATCGAAGGAATCAACACAGAACACTTGAATCTTGCACATTTAGTTAACGAAAACTGCTGCGACTCCTTGGAGACTCTTACCATGACCATATATTCCCATGAGAAATATGAGCACATTGCAAGGCTGCCAAACCTGAAAAATATAATTTTGTGTGCAGACTTAGCCTCATCCACCTCTTTGCGTTCAGAGCTACTCTCGATGCTGCTCGAGCATAAGTCGAAACAACTGCGCCATTTTGAGCTGAGCTTTGATTGCTACATTAACTCTGGGATCCTTTTGCAGATTGGCAAACTGAGCGCATTGCGAAAGCTGATCTTGCCGGATAACGATGCGGTTGACGATCGTGACATGAAGGAGCTGAGAAACTTGCAGGAACTAGAAGAGATTGATATAAGATTTTGTAAAACTGTCAACAACAATGCTGTTCTTCAACTGATACTTGCCTGCCGAAAGCTGCATGTGTTGCATTTAAGGGAATGTCATCTGCTAACTAATGAGTTACTTTCTCAAATTGTTTTGAAATTGCGTCTACAAATTTCCCAGAAGTCCCAACGAACGCTTCCAATCAAGATTTATGTGGACTATCACTATTCAAAATTGACTTCAGATAATACTGCCAGGGATATCATCGAATTATACTATGAATGATGGACGACTTTGATGATAGAACTATTACATTATAAATTATTTGCCAAAACTTTAAGTACTTATTTTGTATGAATATATGTATAAATAAACGTTACCTTTGCATATTTTAAAAAGCAGAATTTTTTTTTAAATAACATGAGTTTGAGACTTGCAGTAAATTTTCCTTAAATGTGTTTGATGTAAATCAAGTTAATCAAAAATATTTGCATGCAAGCGAAAACCGTTCTGTGGAATACGCTAATTCACAGATTGTGGTGACATCTATCGATATACGAAATTTCGATAGGTAGATTATCGCAACTTGTTGCTATTGCTTGTAATTATCGCTCATCTGAAGCCGTCGCTTTACATTATATTTAATTTATTTCCGTCAATTTGATTACAGTAAACACAATGGAAAATTTATCCAATTCCAACGCTCCGTCGAAGACCATAATGATGCTGAACGATGATTGTCTGCAAAATATACTACGCCGGCTAACGCGTCTTGATCGGATTAGCTTTGTGCAAACCAGCAGTCGTTTCCTTGATGCTTATCAGCAAGTCTCGAAAGTATTGGACAGATATCTCGACGCAAAAGACTTAATTGAACTGTCTTGGGATGTAAAATATTTTTTGAAATTGTCCGGTCAAAATGTAATTGAAGTGTTTTATGACAACACATTTGGGAATCGCGTGGACTTTTGGAACTTTTGTATTAACTTGGAATCATTGACTATCTCGGGCAAATCATTAACAGTGGACGACCTGAGCAAAATATACCCAAAGCTGAAAAAGCTTCAGAATCTTGACTTAAGCATTTGCGATCTCAAAGATGACTGTCTGCAGGATCTGAAGTATTTAACGCAGCTTAAGAAACTCGCTCTTTCATTTAATTGTGCGTTGACTGGTTTAAATATGAATCGTTTACCAGCTTCAATTGAGTCGCTAAATCTAACGAACTGCACTGCAATCCAATCGAGATTATTGCCAGAAATCTGCAAGTCACTGCCAAAGCTGAAGGAGTTGAACATCATGGGAATCCACACAAAAAGCCAGGATTTTCATCACTGTCAGCAGAAACTGCTGCGACTCTTTGGAGACTTTAACCCTTAGCATCAGATCCGACGATCATGAGTACGAACATATTGCAAAGTTGCCAAAACTCAAGAATATCACTTTGGTCAGTGAATTTGGAATGTTCGCATTTAGCCAGGTGCGTTCAGAGCTGCTCGCAATGTTGTTTGAGCACAAGTCCGAAGATCTGCATCATTTTGAGATACGCGGTGAAAACAGCATTAATTCTGTGATGATGTTCATGCTTAGCAAGCTGAGCTCATTGCGATCGCTTGTCTTGCCGGACACCGATGCGATTGGAGATAAAGAAATAGAGGCGCTGAGTAATTTGCAAAATCTGGAGAAGATTGATCTTAGTTTTTGTAAAAATGTCTGCAATAATGCTGTGCTAAAACTGATACTTGACTGCCCCAAACTGCAGGTGTTGCACCTTAACACATGTCGGGAGATAACAGACGAGCTACTATCTAATATTATTTTAAATTTGCGTCAGCAAATTGACCAAAAGAAAGCCCAACGTCCGCTTCCCATCAAGATGTTTGTGCACGGAACCAAAATCAACAAGTTTATACTGCAGAATGATATTATTGACGTAGATTTGGGATACGATTTATAAGATGTACAATAATAGTGAAGTAATGAACAAAATTAAAACAGATTTGATATTAAACGATTTAAATCCTATTAAAATTTTGCGCTATAAAATCAAATGAAATTTAGTGGAATACCCTTAATATCGCTGCTTACAGTTGATATCGTAAAAAACTATCGTCGAGAAATATCGATATTGCTTTATTCATTAAAACAAGACTTGTTGTGGGCTGAAAAATAATAATAAAATTAGACAGGACTATTAAAAGGATAAAAGGCAACAATGGACTTGCAGCAACTGGAAGAGGAGGCGCGTCAAGCAGCGCTTAAGGACATACAGAATATGCTGCAGCGTCCTGGGCAGCTGGAGAAGGTGGAGCAGTATCGTCATCGCATTGCACGGAAAAAGGCGTCTGTGGAGGCGTTGCTGAAGACGGGCATGCAGAATCAGCTGGAGGGCGTGCGGGTGGGTCTGAAGCAGCTGGAGACGTGCATGCAGGATGTGCGCGAGGTGCGACGCCGCATGGACGAGGTGGAGCGTTTGCTGGAGGGCGTGCCAGATGTCTACGATGCGCTGGAGGTGGTGCGGGAGGAGAATACGAAGCATTCGCAGTATGCCACCGCCATGGAGAATCTAAAGCATATTTTTAACGTGGACGCCAGCGTTCAAAAGACAATGGCATTAATTGACGAGGATAAGCTATTGAATGCACATCAGTGTCTGGCTGATCTGGAGAATTCACGCGATGATTTGTTATATGAGCTGCACAAGCAGCCCAAGCAGCATGCCTCCGATAAGATCACCTTGAAGCGTCACTTTGAAAAGGTGGACAGCGTCTCGCAGGCGCTGGAAAAGAAACTTCGGCTCATACTCAGCCGGACGCTCAACACGGTGCGCAAGAAGCCAACGGTTATTGTCACCGCATTGCGCATCATTGAGCGGGAGGAGAAGAATGATCAGTTTGCACTGCAGCAGCAAAAGGTTACGGGCTTCTTGCCGCCGGGTCGTCCAAAGGCCTGGCGTAAAATGATTATGGATGTGCTGCTGGCAGCCGTTGCCACCCGCATCGAGGGCTCCAAGCTGGAAGAGCGGGCGGATAACAAAATGTGGCTGGTGCGCGATTTGGAGATATTGCGTCAGATCATTCTTGAGGATCTGCGCGTTATCAAATCCCTATGCGTGCCCTGCTTTCCACCACACTATGATATATTCAACGAGTATGTCAAGTTCTATCACGAAGGTCTATCCAGCTATGTGAGTAAAATATATATTCTGAGTGAAATTCAGAACAGGCCTAACTTATCTGATTTGACTAAAACTAAATACAATTCTAATTTGGTTTATTTGCAGCTGGATAACATTGTGCGCTCTGGTTTGGAGGGCAATGAGTACGTATCGATGCTGGCCTGGGTAACGCACACATATCCGGGCGCTGAGCTAATGTCGCATCCAGATCTTAATGTGGAGGTGCAGAAGTTGGCGGGGCCGCTGTTGCGAGCGGAACATTTGAAATCATTGGAGGATGAGTATTTGCAAAATATGCAGCGCAATTATCAGGAATGGATGACAAAGGCGGCCGAGACGGAGAAATTGGAATGGTTTTCCGAAAGAGTGCCCGATCAGGATGAGCATTATTATCATACATCAGCGCCGGTGATAATCTTTCAAATGATTGACCAGCATTTGCAGGTGACCAACACAATACATCAGGAGTTGACATTCAAGGCGCTGGTGATGAGCATTCAACAGGTGGAAATCTTTGGACAAACATATCTAAAGAATGTTATCGAACTGAAGGAGCATCATTTTCGCAATCGTGATCAGATTAAATATTTTACACACTATATTATAACCATTGTGAACAATAGCCAACAAATGGTGGAACTGGCGCAACAGATGAAGCAATTGTATTGGCCCAAATCTCGCACCGATCACTACGAGGACTTTGAGAAGCTGCTGGCCACGTTCCAACGCATACGCGCCCATGCCGCCAACTACTTGCTGGAGGAAGCCTTTCTCGATATGGAGTGCAAATTTAATGATCTCTTTACGGTTAAATGGCTGGCCAGCAGCGATGCCGTCGACACGATTTGTGTCACATTGGATGATTATTTCCAGGACTATAATCACTTGCGGCCAGCCAACTTTGAGATGGTCATCAACGAAGCACAGAAGCTGCTCGCCAAGCGTTATATACGTGCCTTGTTATCCAAGCGCTGTTCCAAATCGCGCATCGAATGCGATGCGATTACGCGCAAAATCAATCAGGAGGCCAAACGCTTTAAGTTGTTCTTTGAAAAGATTGCGCCCAAAATTTCGCTCAGCGATTCCCCCCTCGATCTGATTGCCACACTATCCTCGCTGCTCATCTCGGATATTGAGCTGCTCGTTTTGGATTTGCACACTTTGTTGGGTAGCTATCCATCATTGAGTGAGGATCATCTGGTGCGTCTCTTCTACATACGCAACGATGTGAAGGCAGCCGAGGTGCGGGAGAAGGTCCAGGATGCCATGAAGTCCAAAAAGTCTATGGTCAGCATTGCCAAGCAGGATTGCATCTTCAAGGAGATTGTCTTCAGCGACAAGCTGTGGTAGAAAAGCACTACAATAACAAAATATACTATAAATATTGGCTTTCTGATATATTTTACAATTACACAAAATGGTATTAAATATCGTTTAGTATATAGGAACAAATAATAACTTTATTTTAAAAATAATAAATGTTGATAAACTCTATTCAAATCTTTATTTCAACAAAGCAGATTTTAGCTATGCTCTATTTAAATTTTATTTAAATCGGATTACTTTATCTTAAAGCTGTCATCATTGCGGACGATAGTCCGCGCTAGTGACGAAGCATCACGAAGGATGTTGGAATTATGGGTAGAAATATGAGTTGCATGGAAATATTTTTATAACCTTGTATTATAATTTTGTCTCGGAATGTTAATAGAACTTTTCTGCAAGAGTATATAAGATAACTTGTTTTTCTTATTTAAATATATATTTTCCAGATTATAATCTTTAGTTTTGACAATAAACTACGGAATTCGTAAATACTTTTTGCTCACTGTAACAAGTATAATACTACCCAACACCCATTACCACCCCCTTCCCATTGCTCGGTCAGCTGTCGCATGCTTTTGGCGCGCTTTAGCTCAAAGCTTTTCCCAATCGACGAGAGCTTTCAGCATGTGCAGAGCGCGCAGTGGCGTAGTCAGAACTTTGACTAGCCGCTGTCGCATTGTGGCGTGTATGGGGCCTGGGTGGGGCTTTGGGGTACGCCACTGTATGTAGCATAAGCATTGTGGAGAGCACGTTTCCATATGATTTGTCAGTTTTGTTTGTGTGACCGCAGCAGCAGCAGCAGCGAGCAGTGGCGGTGCCAGCAGCAGCGCAGTCAGCAACAGTCGTAGACAGTTTTTCAATATTTATTTATGTTTCGTAGTGTTCAAAATCTAAACTTGATTTTTGAATGAATATTTAAACAAATAATAATACGTTTGATTGAGCAAATCAATTTCATATTTAATTCAAAGTAAAGAAAAAAAAAACTATTTTTGGTGAGTGCCACGAGGTTAATGTTGACCCTTTGACCTGGAGCAGCGACTTGGGAGTTGCTTTCGAGGACTACATAAATATATATATATATATATATATATATACATACATACATATATATGTATATACTCGAATGTGTGCAAAAACTTGTGCTGTGTTTTGTTTTAAATTTCGAAGAGAACCTTGAAAACTTTTTGGCCATTTTTGCTTTTGTCAAAATATAAAATCAATGCTGCGCTCTCTTTCTCGCAGCAGGAGCCACATGCATAAATACAGTGCTTGCCAAAAGTCTACATACAACTCCAATTTCTCTTAACTTAATATATGTGAAAATAAATTAATAATAAACAAAAGATGTCTTTGGCGTCGGCAAATTTTATACCCTTGCTAAATATACACTTTTTCCATATGGGAACAGAAATATAGAAAAAATTGATAATTATAATAATTAATTATTGTTTTTTAAATTATCTCGATCAAACTAACAATTTTAAATTTTTGACTAAATTTGATTAAACGATACAACAATTGAGATGAACGAAAAACTATTATTTCTGAAGAAAAGCTCAATCAAATTTCAAAATTGCAAGTTTGTTTGCACTTTGTAAAATTCAGTTTTAGAATTTAATCAAATATATTTAAGCTGCAAGGGTATTATATTTTGGACATACCAAAGATACATTTGTGTTGTTGTCACAATGGAGAAACGTGTGTCGTATGCATACTTTTGTTGACCACCGTCCCTATTTGTATGACTGTCTGAATGAATTGTATAAGCAGACGTTGTGTTTGTGTTGGTATTCGTGTTGCTGGGGTTGCTTAGCACAAAGAGCTGATTGGTCCAGGCCGGTCAAGCACCAATTGAATATCTGCTCATTTGGCTATTAATAAATGCATATCTATAAGGTACATACATTTACACATATGCTAAGCTCTCTATTTAGATGAGTTCTCTCGCACTAAGCGACTCTTATCAAAGCCGTGTGCTTTATTTTCTTATCATTTAATTGTTTATACACTTGTATTATAATTTTGTGACGAAATGTGTAACGTATTTTAGAAGAAAAGTATATATATTCAAATCCAACTTTTTCCCTATCTCAGTGGTCTATGGAAACTAGACTCTTTTTGAAGCTATCTTAATGAAACTTCAGAAGTACATATATCAGAAACGGCCGGAACGGACCTCTATATCTTATAACTGCCATAGGAACAGTTAAAAATAATCTTTTGGTTAAAAAACTGTTCTGTTTCTCAAGATATCTTAGCCCAATCTAATTATTCTACGTTTTAGTATGTTCTTGTCATGTTGACCAAATTTGATCAACATCGGGTGACTATATCTTATACCTCTCATAGAAACAAACGCTCAAAAATTAAGTTTTCATATGAACAACTGTTCTGCACATTTCTTCGGAAGATAACTTTTCTTTGTTATTGTTTTCTGTTTTCCTATCAATTCTTTTTACTGCTAAAAAATAAATAATGCTTTTAACAGCTGGTTTTGCAAATCTTTTTGCTAAGGTATTTGTTGCTTTCTGCTGAAACGGCTACAATTCCAATTTTGCATATGACAAACCACCTTGCCACATGTCACTTGCCACTTGCCAGTTGCCACTCGCCGGTGCACGTGTGTTTGCGTGAGTGTTGCAACAAGCCCCAACCGCTTAAAAAACAAAATCAAAACAAAACAAACGCACACAATAAAAGTTTAGCCGGTCTTTTATTATAATACCTTAAGAAAGGTATTTTACTTGTATTTTAGTGCTTGCAACGCTTAAGGGAAAATTTATCTGTTCAGAATATCTAACATTTGAAATCTAAAATATGATTTTTCAAAATTGTATAACATTTTTGGCATAATTTTGTCACTAAAAAATGATTTTCGTTTATGTAATTTAATAATATTCTACATTAATCAAGTTAATTTGACAGCTCGAATTATTTAGTCCTTGGCTTTTGAGTCATTGGAATTGAAAACTAATCAAATTCTTTTTTGGAAAGTTCTCGTTCAAAATTTGAAGTGTTTTTTAAAAAAATTCCACTAATGCGAAATAAATTAATAAAAAGAAAAAGTATGTTGATACAATTTATTCTATTCTAGATATTGATTTGAAAGTTGTTATGAAATTTTGAAAAAAAATTCAAAAGTATAGTATTTTCCCAAGGCTACTTAGGCAACCAATATTTATCTACTTAAATATAAGCGCTTGAAGTTAAGTATCTAATCCTGCCTTCGAGCTGCTTAGAAGTAAAACAAAACTTTCAACCAAAGAGTATAAAGATACAAAGAGAAGTATCAGCGAACATTTAATACACAACCTTCAACTAAAGAGTATAAATTTAAAGAGGAGTAACAGCGAACATGAAAGCACGAGCCAACATTTTCAGCCTGTCTTTTCGTTCTATAATTTTTGCATCAACTATCTAATTCGTCTTTCTCTCTTTGCAGTTGTAGGAGAATTATTGGTATTATATAGCGCAATGAGCAAATTGCATCGGGAGCACAAGATCGTTGTCATCGGAGCCGGTGCATCGGGCATTGCCTGTGCCACAAAACTTCTGGAATATGGATTCCAGAATGTGCTAGTTGTTGAAGCCGAGGAACGCCTTGGTGGACGCATACATACGATACCATTTGGCGATAATGTTATCGATCTGGGTGCACAGTGGTGCCATGGCGAACAGGACAATATTGTGCATGAGCTGGCCAGCGAGCATGACTTGCTGGAGTCCACAGGTCCTGTCTATGAGAACTATCAGTGTGTGCGTAGCAATCGGGAAGTATTACCCGATAATATAGCCAATCGTCTGAAGGCAATTGTAGGAGATTCCCTGGTCTCACGACAGAAGGAGTTGCGTCACTGTAGCGGTTCCTTGGGCAGTTATCTGTCCAGTAAGTTTTATGAGATGCTGCGTCGACCCGAGAATGCGGATATTGATCAGGTGATCGCTGAAGAGTTCTTTGACAATTACAAGAAATTTGAAAACTCTGTTGAGGCATCCGATACGCTGGATGAGGTCTCCGGCCGTGGTTATCTCAATTATTGGGAATGCGAGGGCGATATATTGCTCAACTGGAAGGACAAAGGCTATGTGGAGCTACTGCGTCTGCTCATGCAAAGTGAATCTGAGACAGATCTGGGTGTACTCGAGCAGCGTGTTCTATTTAATAGTCGCGTCTCGCGTATTAACTGGAATCGCAATGATGCACGCGTGGAATTGTTTTTAAGCAATGGCGATAGATGTGTCGCTGATCATTGCATCCTAACCGTATCCCTGGGTGTGCTCAAGGAACAGCATCGCCAGCTATTCGAACCCCAGTTGCCCGTGGCGAAGCAACGTGCCGTCGAAGGATTGGCCTTTGGCACCGTCAACAAGTTGTTTGTGGAATTTCCGCAGGCCTTCTGGCCGGAAGATTGGACGGGTTTTACGTTGCTGTGGCGTGAGGAGGATTTGGCTGATATCAGGAATACATCACGCGCCTGGCTGGAGGATGTCTTTGGCTTTTATTGTGTCAGCTATCAGCCACGTGTGCTTTCCGGCTGGATTATCAATGCCAATGGCAGGCATATGGAAACCCTACCCACGGACGAGATACTCGCCGGCTGTGTCTATCTCTTCCGACGCTTTCTACACTGGCACATACCGGAACCTCTGAGTTGTCGAACCTCTGCCTGGTATAGCAATGAGCATTTCCGTGGCTCCTACTCTTTTCGTTCCATGGAAACAGAACGTTTGGGCACTGGCGCCAGCGAATTGGCTCAACCATTAACTGTGGTGACAATGACACCCTAATCCCCGCGCCGTACCATCGCCCGTAATCAGCAAAGCCGTTGCGATAAGCCCGTTGTCCAATTTGCCGGCGAGGCAACCAGCGAGCATTATTATTCCACTGTACATGGCGCTGTGGAGGCGGGTTGGCGCGAGGCCAAAAGATTGGCTGACTTTTATGGCTTGGGTGAGAATAATGAAGATGAAGCTGTGACTGAAACTGTGACAACAACTGTGACCAAGTCGCAGCTTTAGCATAAGCCAAAGCGACACAAGGGTTAGTGTTCCATATTGTAACCTATGACAAAAATAGTATATATCAATGGATATATATATATATATAAACTGTGAAATCACGTCTTCATTTTCAAAGCAATCAATCAATACTGGATAGACTTTCATAATGCATAAGTTATTGATATGTACATAACTAAATAAGATAATATATTATTGTTGCGGCTAGCTCGCAAGCTTATATTTAAAAACAAATAATTTGTATAGTTTTAAAGTATTCCATACTTTGACTCCCTCCCATTAAAAATGGGGAAAAAGGGAGTTATAAAGTACTGCAAATGTGTGTAACAGGCAGAAGGAGGCATTTCCGACTATAGAAACTATATATATTCTTGATCAGCATCAACAGCCGAGTCGATATAGCCATGTTCGTCTGTCTGTCTGCCTGTCTGTCCGTATGAACGCGTCGATCTCAGAGACTATAAGAGGTAGACACACCAAACTTGGAATGTAGGTTCCTCTATACCATACGCAGATCAAGTTTATTTCAAATTTTGGATTTTAGATGCAC
Organism: Hirtodrosophila cameraria; assembly: GCA_949708635.1. Lineage (NCBI taxonomy): Eukaryota > Metazoa > Arthropoda > Insecta > Diptera > Drosophilidae > Hirtodrosophila > Hirtodrosophila cameraria. Next base: position 1,893,605 of record OX453089.1, read on the forward strand.
CCCCCGCACTCCCGCAAGTCAAAAATAACTCCTACAGGCACAGTTTTAAAGATAATGCTTTGATTTTTGGTACACATATATGTTTTATCAATGTTGATCAGTTTCGTATTTCATTACGATCTGATAAATAACACAAAAGTTATGGAAGAATCTATTACCCCCGTCTCAGCAGGCAGAAATAACAGTTTGACAGGCACTGTACAAGTTAAGTGCACTGCTTGCATGCGTTGGCGCTGAACTGATTGAAAGGCAAATTGGAGCAAGGAGTCTCGTAGTTAGGGCTTACTCGACTAGAGTATTCTTAATGGCTTTTTTTTATCAATCATACGTTTTTTTCAATTTGAGGTTGTAACAACGAACCTCCATGCCGAGCACAACCATGCACTTGTCATAATTATCGAAAGCTGAGAAGGCAAACGCGTATGCACCAACTAGTGATATAAATTCGAAATGAAAATCTATTTTAATGAGTTGGACAAGAAAATCGGAAAATTTAACATCGAGGAAAAAATCGAAATCGAGTTTTAGATGTTTTTTCAGATCAGTACATATAATTGTTGTGAAACATGTTTCTGATTTATTATTTTCCCAGGAAATAAATTATATATATACTTTTATTGTAGTACATCTAAACTACTTGGTTTGGCCTTACTAATATTCTGCTTTTCTATTAGGGGTATTCATTTCGTAGAAGAATTCGGCTCAACAATTATAATCGGTATATCTAATTAGAAGTCTTAAAGACTGAATTAAAGCTGAGAACTTTAAATGATGAATTATTCGTCAGGTAAGATGGATGTTTAAAGACTAAAGCAATCATTTAGTAAGGGAAGTAATCCATCTATCTATCTTGAAAAGAAAAGTAGTTAACTGAAGAATTCTTCGACAAAAGCAAGTTTTAAGTTTAATAATAAAATTAAAGATTGAAGAGTTATTTTTTAAAAAAGAAAGATAAATTTGAGGAAGATGAGTTAATAAAAACATATACTTATAAAAATTGGAGAAAACAAATACGGGATAGACAACTTTCGAGTTTTTTTCCGGGAGAAATAACACTTTCAGGAAGGTAAGTTAAGAAAGCCAGATAATCAAAGAATTAAAGAGGTTTGAAGAGTCGGAAACTTTATATTCGATATAGAACATTAGAACATTTTTAGGGTGTTTAAATTAAGAAAGTTTTAAATTTAATAAAGAAAAAACTGAAGAGTTATTTTCACGGAGAAGGAGCACGTTCAGGAACATATGTTAAGAAAGCCAATGATTCAAAGAATTGGAAAGATTTGAATAGTCGGTTACATTTTGTACAATAGTTTAGACCAGTATAGATTTAGTATAAACAAGTTTTGGGGTGGGAAAGCTAAGCATGCTTTAAATTCAAAAAAGATTTGACAGTTTCTTGACAGTTTTCCAGTTATTGTAAATTACGATCTATGGGAAGTGTAAGTAAAGAGCGCATGCCAGACAAAGGATGTGTTTTTAAAAAAAAGTATAACTCTTACAGTGCTGTACGAAAAAATCACAACGAAGCCTACACCATCGATACCATGCATCCAAGAGGAAAGGACCCAAGAAACTTAGTCAATCATTTCATGCGGAACCCAATATACTCATCCTTGGCGCTGGCGTTGCCGGCTTGGCTTGTGCCGTGGAGCTACAGAAACATGGTTTCAGTAAGGTGCAAATTTTGGAGATGTCCGATCGGATTGGCGGACGTATAAGGACGATGAAGTTTGGTGATAACTGCATCGATTTGGGTGCACAGTGGGTGTTTGGTCAGCAGGATAATCTTGTCTATCAAATGGTTAGAGAACTAGACCAATTGGACACATCCAGAGATATGTTTTTACGCGTCGAATGGATACGCTCCAATGGACATCGCTTGTCCCGCAATTTGGTCAAGATGCTAGTCAATGTCATGGCGAACATATTCCGTAATAGACACACTGATCTGATGGATCATGAAGGCACCTTTGGCGAGTATTTGGTTGAGAAGTTCACCGAGGAGCTAGCAAAGCCACATTTGAAGCACATCAATCGTGTCGTTGCTGCGGAATTCTTACGCACCTTTAAGAAAATGGAGGGTTCCGCCATTGATACGGATATGTGTGCATCTGGCTATGAGAATTATAGTACCTGCCAAGGCGAAATGCAAAACTGGCGGGACAAGGGGTAGGCTTAGGATATTAGAGATGGTAGCGGGATAGGTAGAGTTCGAAAATAGTTTACAGCGTCTAAAACTATTTTCGATTTGTATTTTTATAATCTTGCAGTGAATTCTGCAATCCCATAAAGAATGTAATATTCTTCTTATAGCTACCATAGAAACAATCTGTTTTCACCAAATTTATATATGTAGAGTTTTAGTATTATTGGAAAGGGCATAAAAATGGTCTTTCTTTTCCGAGCACAAGTTGATTAGAAAATTATTTTTCCTGCAGTGACACTGATTAAGTTTTCTATCCCCATACCTTCTCTAGTATATAGGGATACACTTTGTCAACATATCCTTGAATCTGATCAGCAATTCTATCTGTTCCAGTTTCAAAACATTTCTGCATTTGCTCGTCAATGGGGATGAGATGAACGAACAGGGACAACTAAAGGATTGCATTGAATTCAACACGCGAGTGCTGCAAATTGAATGGGATCGCTTGGATGGCACGGTGCAGGTATCCTGCGAGAATAAGAAGAAGTATATAGCGGATCATGTGGTGGTGACCGTATCGCTGGGTGTGCTGAAAAAGAATAATACATTATTTGTGCCATGTTTGCCACAGGCGAAAAGAAAAGCGATTAACTTTCTGGGCTTTGGCAGCATATGCAAGATCTTTGCAGAGTTTGAGGAACCTTGGTGGCAGGAGAACTGGCCCGGGTTCAATGCCATGTGGCGACCCGAAGATCTTAATCAGCCGCAATTGGAATGGGTTGCGGATATTTATGCTTTCCATCGCTATGCCCATCAACCTCGTGTGCTGCTCGGCTGGGCAGCTGGTCCCTATACTGAGATTATTGAGACTATTGATAGTAAGCTGCTGGCCCAGGGTGTTATGTACATGCTGCGACGATTTCTGCCCAAACAGAAGATAACACATCCCAAGCGATTGGTCAGTAGCCGTTGGAGCATTGATCCAGCCCATTTGGGCGTCTATTCGTATCCCTCCACGCTGACCAAATGTTATAATACTGGCCCAGAGCAGTTGGCCCAACCGGTCAATATGCTGACCTATGAACCCGTAGATAGCCGCAGCTCTTGGCAGCATGTCGCACCCATGTCGGTGCGTCCCATTCTATTGTTTGCCGGTGAGGCAACCAGTTCCAATCACTTCTCCACGGTGCATGGAGCTGTGGAGACGGGTTTGCGTGAGGCACGTCGCCTCAGCGGCTATTATCAGAAGGATTTATGATCAAATTGTGTCTGAGATTTGTCCATTTGGCTTTATATTTTCAATAAAATGTTATTTCAAGTTTTATTTACTTCTCCCTGATGATCTGCGGCTTAAAGTCCAGCTCGGTTGCCTTCTGCAGCGATTCGGCATACAGCGGCAGGCGTTGTGTCATGCGGAAACCCCAGAAGTCCTTCACCTGACGGCACAAATTTAGATCCAGCTCAGTTACTAGCAGGCCATCATTGCAGCGTGATAAACTCTGCAAGGAATAGCGTAAAAAAGAAAATTTGAATCCAATTGCGAATTTTTTGAATGGAATCAAAAATAGGAAATGATGAAATTCTAAATTTCAGTTTTTAGTTTTCGAAATGTCTTTCAACTTTGCCCAAACCGAAGCGTTATTCGACACTGATGAGATTCCAATAACAAAAACCATTTAAAGTAACAACCTACCGGTGTTCTGGAGCCATCCGGTGCAGCCACATATGTGGAGCCGTAGAAGGGTCCGAATTCCTTGTGCGCAGGTTTGCCATCTCCAGAGGTGTACTCATTGGGAAACTGCTCGGTACCCACACGATTGATGGGCACTGTAAAATAGCTATTGGCAATGGCTGCATTGCGTGCCTCAATGCTCCACAACGGCTCCGAGAGTCGTCCAATTGTGGCCGATGGATTGAATACGATCTCTGCACCATTCACACCAAACATCATCCAGTTCTGCGGATGATGACGACCATAGCAAATGTTTATTGCAATTTTACCAAATTCGGTCTCAAACACCGGATGACCCGTATTGCCCTCCATGTAGTAGCTGGATTCGTTGAAGTCACCCACACGTGGTATATGATTCTTGCGATGTTTGCCCATGTAACGACCGCTGTTTGAGATAACGACGGCTGTGTTCCAGATTGTATCGCCATGCTCAACATCTCTTTCCAGAATGGAGTGTATGATGACCATGTTGTAGGCCTTGGCTAGCTCGGCAAGCATTTTGGTTGAAGCTCCATGCTCAGCTTCCTCCGCAAATTCGCACCACGGAAACTTTTCGCGTGTGCAGAAGGCAAAGGGCATGGCTTGGGATTTGAAAAGAAGAATTAGAAACTTGAGTTTTGTGCCCAGTTTGTGCTGTACTCACTCCATGCCTCCTGGGTACACACAATGTTGCAACCGGCCTGTGCCGCAGCCTTGATCATCACCTTCACCTTGTTCCAGATACCCTCCCGCTGCTGCTCAATCGGTGCTGTCGTTGGCAAAGCTATCGAGTTCTGAATGGCACCCACTCGCACCAGGCGAGGCTTACGCAGTTGCTCCACCTGAGCCGTGAAACGATAGCCCTTGATTTCGAAGCCATTTTGATCGGCTGTTAGCTTGGCATCAGCGGGTAGCTCCAGGATTTGGCTATAAAGCGTGGAGTCACGGAGAAAGTGTGAGAAGTATGCGTATGGGCCCCATTCACGACCAACTAGAGACGAATAGGCCTGTTCCTAGCTCCTATTCCCTATAATATAACTTAACATAACAAAACATAACAAGGGGGAGAACGACTTAGATTTCCTTTGGAAACAGTAGCACAAAATCGAAAACGATTCGGTATGAAAACTTTTCGGAAATAAGAACAGGTCTGTTAATGTCAACTCAAATTTCCCTATCCCCTCAAAAAAATATTAAAAAATTCTTGAGCTGAAATAAAACTATTATAATCAAAGTCAAGGCAGCAAACCAAAAAATTTCGACTGTTCGGTTTACGGTTCGAACCAAAGTTTGACTTGTAGGCTCAACTCACAGCATTAAAAGTTTAAAATTCTGAGTTCAAAACGTTAAAAAAGTTGTATATGTCTGTCTTATAAAATAATAAATATTAACTTGTGAAATTTAGTTCACTTTTAAGTTTTTGTCGAAAGTGCCCATAAGATCGTCGTAAAAGGGAACCCTTAAACCAAAGCGTTTTTGTACTCCTTCATTTTGTTGCTTTCTTCGTAAACATTGCGCTCGAATTTTATGTATTTGTTTTTGTTTTGGTCGCTGATTTTTGCCACAAGCACTTATGTATGTATGTATGTGTGTGTGTGTTTGTCGTCGTATTATATACATATAATCTAAATTTAAATAAAATTGCGAGTATAGATTTTGTTATAGGGAAAAGTATCTACAAGTTGTCCAAAAAGATTTCATCAAAATGTTGACTGAATATTCTAAACTTTTGATAGACTTATCTACACAGCTGCTTTTGGCATTTCGTTAACATTGTATGTCTTATCAATTAGCATAGTTCTAATCTCTGATTAGCACTTAACTAAATAAATTCATTCAAATGTTGGCTTGTGTTTCTATATATACATACTATATGTACTTACTCTTTCTCCACGCCATACAAAATACGCTTGACTTCTTTTAGCTCCTCCGCTGGCAAATGCTTTTCCAAGCATTCATCCAGACTTTTTAAATCAAATGCGGACATGTTTTTGAATCGGATTCAATAAAAATGCAAATTGAATTGAGCGTGAGGGGGGAGTACGGGAATAACGGCTAGGGGGAGCTCTCTAGAAGACAGCAGCAACTACTCGCGATCAGCGCAGAACACGGAATGTTCAACGTATTCGATCGCTGCCAACGTCGCAGTTGCTACATTGCTCTTTTTCCTTCCTTCTCTCCTCTCTTCTACTCTTCTCTTCTCTTTGTTCTCTTCTGCTGGGGTGGCGCTCACGCTCTGTGACCTTATCAGTGAGGCGTCTGCTGAAAAGAGCGCATGCTCTTTGGCAACCCACAACAACAGCGCAGTCGCTGCTTTAACCCTTATGTGAACAGCCAGTTTATAGCATACATGCGAGTATATATGGGTTCAGAAAATAAGATATCTACAAAGTTTGAAAATAAACCTGACATAGAATCAATAATAATGTTGCTTTTCGTAGTTCTCTAATGTGGTATACTCTGTTTACAGTATTTGAGGTCAAATTGAAACTGCTTTTCTATTTGCCTACTCGACTTTAGCTATAAAGATGTGAGATGTCTTATATAGATTTTTATAGTCTTGCAGAGCGTTTTATATAAATTTGAACGTAGTTTACTTTTATCAGTGATAATAAAGATTCGCCAGAAGTTTTTTCGAGATTCTGTTGCTGTCATGATAGAAAAAACAATGTTTTTTTGCTTATCAACAGAGCATTAAGTGCTATCAAAAATGTTTTGTGATTTTAAATAAGCAAATACAAATACTGTTTTGTGAAATCATATGTTCATATGTATGAGAGAACTTTATCATTTTATATATTTTGAAATAAAAACAGGTCTAATCAACTTAAAAGCGTACAATACTTTGAGCAAACTTGAAACTTTTTCTTATTTTATTAAAAGTTAGACGAGCTGGTAAAAAAACTGGTTAGAATCGGGTCTTAGCAAATAAGAAATTTGGCGGAACTAGCAAATTCCCTTTTAGGAAAAAGAATTCTTACCAAGAATCTGAATAATTTATGCTGGTTGAACGTTCTTTGAATCACTGTGAACGGCAGTCTACGCTAGTGACGAAGCATCATGAAGTGTGCAAAATGAAGTTAACATTATATACAGAAAGAATTAAAGATTTGCTGTGAGTGTTGGATCAGATCGAAAGGTTTAACTAAGAAAAGAGCATCTTCTATAGTTTAACGAGACATGCAAAATTCTCAGAGCTTTCAAGAAAAGTTGATTTTTATATATAAAGCTAACAAAACTGAAATAAAGAAAATCAAAAAGTAACAATAAAAACTACTGTTTTATGCTCACAAAGATTCAAGTTTATAGAATTTGTTACACATTTATAATAATCTTTGGTTTTGTCTATAAAATTTAAACACTTTTATATATATATATATATATATATATTTTATATATGGATTTAGTGGACATTCATTATTTGAATAAAATAATTGTTGTACAACATATTTATAATAATTTCGCTTAAATTTTGGTTAAATGTGTGTGTCTTTAATTTAATTAGTTTACATCAATTATATTTTTTAGTTTATTGTATTCTTTTCATTGTTTTCACTTTGACGCAAAAAGGTACATGTTGTGAAAAGGACTAACATTGGACAGGAGCGTCCCGCAGGAGCGCCTAAAAGGGTAAATACTATATATTCTCTATATGTATATATATATATATCTTTGTCTGTCTGTTTTGTTTTGTCTAACTAAATGCCGTCCAAAATTGGCAACTAACTGTACATTTAGCTTAGCAGTTTAGTTGTTGGCTAACAACAATTAAACAGTTGGCTAAATTCGTATGGCAAATACTTTGGTGTTTGTTCGAATTGTGCACGGAGAGAAATTTATGCCGTTTTTATGCGCTCTATGCATAAATTTTACAAAAATCAATAGCTTTAATAGTTAATCATAAATTAATATTGGTGCAGAATTTTCTTCATAAGAACATTATTAGACCTGTTCTAGCTTTCACTTTATATAAATGTGAATTCAATCCGCAAAATCTTCTCAAAAAAAAAACTATTACACCTTTACTTGCTTTCACTTTCGAAAGAGTTATGCAGTTCTACAATTCCACCAAATGTTCAGAATTTCATTATTTTGGTTAAGATAATGTCGCTTTTTAATGTGAATTTAATCCGCAAAATTTCTTGTCAAAATGGAAAGCTGTGACAGCTGTTCTGATTTTTGCTTTCGATAAAATTTCAGAATATAATGTGAATTCAATGCCAGAACATAAAAATGTGAATTTAGTCCGTGAAATCTGGTTGAAAGTGAAAACTGAAAAAGCACGTTATAATTCTTAAGTTGATAATCATAGATTAAGTTTGAATTGTTAACTTTCTGAACAAATAAACATATTAAATACAACAAGCTTAAAGCTGCGCATATAACGGTTCAAATTGGAATCTATGTTTAAGCTAATCTTAAATAGTGCATAGCACATTTCTCTCCGTGATTCAACAATGCTTCTTATATATATTTTACTGCACCCAAATCGAAGGTGCCCAGAGTGGTTCATTCTCCAGACGCTGTACATTTATAACCAGCTGTTCAAAAGCATTCACCAGCTCGCCATTAACAATCTCCACGTCAAAGAAGTGACCATGGAGGAAATCAATACGCTCCGCTGACTTTAACATATCATCGAACTCCTCATCTGTAAAGCTTCTCGCATTCGCCTCATCGAATGTAGACTTGGCACGTGCCTCCGTTCGTGTTGACTTCAGCACCTCCAGCTCCGGTGGCTTAATGTGTATTAGGAATGGCTTCAACTGTGCCGTACGCAGCGTCTTGATCGCCTGATAGTGTGGACTGAGTACACAAACGCAGCCGGCGTTTACAATTGACTTGACACTCTCCGCTGAGGTGCCATATAGGTGTCCCTTGTATTCGCCATGCTCCACAAACTTTCCAGCCTCAATATCCGCATCCATTTTGTCCCGTGCCACGAATATGTACTCCCGCCCTGGTACTTCCCCTGTGCGCATGGGTCGCGTAGTATCTGTAAAGAACGTATTATATATTAGAAGAAGCTATAAATACAATGTTTTTTGTCATGTTCATATGTTAAAGTTCTCGGTAGTTATAGGACGAAAAAGCAAATTAAAATTTAGCTACAAGTTAAACCTAAACATGAACATGACAAATTGAACTAAAAAGCTTTCGCACTTACATGGCACTGGACTGCGAAATTTGTCCGGATCCCGGGCTATCAGGCGACGGCGCAGTTCGTTGCGTCCAACGCCGGGGGCACCAATAAGGACGACGGGACGAAAGATGCCTGGACGAGGATAAAGCTTGGCCACCTCCTCATATGTGGCAATCAGTTCGCGATCAAAGTCATCGTTCTCTGTCAAATCGTACATGATCTTTTTAGTCTTTGGCTGGCGACAGGACGAGCTGCTGCTGCTCGTCTGCAGTCGCGGTGAGCCCGGCGGGGTGGTGCAGAGTGAGGCGCATGAACCCGCTGTGCCCAGATGAGTTTAGGATTGAGTTTTGGGTTGAATTTGAGGTAGAGGTTGAGGTTGATGTTGAGGCGATTGTTGTTATTGTTATGAGTAAGCGTTAGAATGATAAGAATGGTTAGAATGAAACCCAAGCGAGAGAATACATTGAACAATATTTGAATAAATGCATCTAGTACAATTAATATTTCAATATTCGTATTTGAAAGTTTTGAGAATCCAATAAGATGCAACTACATTATTAGCCTTGATTAACAAACTCAGCCCAGTTCCTATTTTCGATTAAAAACAAAATCGGAATCAATCGAAAATTCGGCTTAAAAAGTTTTGCTCTTGAGATAGTGAAAGGAGAAGTATTAGAACTTATCTTTTAAAAGAAAGAACAAGTGGAAATTCGTTTGAAAACAAGAACAGGTGCGAACAGGCATAAAATTTGGGTATTCAATTTGTATAACATATTTTGCCTTTTCATTTTATTCTTTTTAAGCTGGCTAGACAAAAAGATTAAATAATTTCTTTTGAAGTAGAGACAGGCCTCTTAATATTATAAACTCTTTGGTATCAGCCTAGAGTTAGTTACATAATTAAGTTGGAAGCTTTAAAAATAGTAATTAAAGAAATCTTTCAAAAATTAAATAGAAATAAGAAAGGGCTTCAAATGTTTTGATATCTTTGATAAGCATATTCAACTTAATATTGATCGAAATATTTTGTTAGATGAATTAATTCAATGATCCACAAACTTACGCTTCGAGTCCAGATCATTGGACTCCCGTTGTGTACGCTCGTGAAGGATACGACGCTCTTGTAGGGCACGACTGGGTATGAGACCGGCACGGGCAGAGCGTTCGTGATCCTTGCGTGCCTGCCACCAGTATGCATCGTCCTGGGCCACAATATGCAGGACATCGCCGCGCTGAAAGGCCAAGCCGGCCTCCTTGCAGGGTATATACGGATCCACATCCGGATTGTAGTCGAAATGGGCACGTACGCGTACCTTGGACTCACGCTGAGCTCCTTTGGTATCAGCAGGCACCAGCTTAAAGGTAATGGTACCTTCGGAATTTTGCTATAAATATCAAATATTTGAGTTAATAATCATAGTTGCATCATATCGAATTTATTTACTAGAATGGTGAGCACATCGCCCGGTGTCTTGCCCTCCACATTGATGCTGTTGACCTCGATGACCTCGTCGCCGACATGTATCAGACCCGAGCGATCCGCAGCGCCACCATGCATAATTCTCGCTATGATTATCTTGCCCGTCTCCTCGTCGGTCTTTATGGTTGCGCCCTAAAAGTATGCAATCAATTATTATCAATGTTTTCAAGCATATGGCGTGCAATGTGTGTTTGTGCGTGTGTGTGAGTTTGAGTGTGAGTGTGAGTGAGAGTGTGTGTGCGTGTGTGTGGATATGTACTGGAGCTAGAATATTATCGATATTGATTAGACTATCGATAGACTAAGTAAAACTTTCGATTCAGTTGAGTGAAAACTGAATACGTCGCAATGAATTGTGCAAAAAAGTATCGTTTGTAATCGGAAAACATGCTTCATTTGTGCTGCTTCGATTGTGAGATTGGCGATTATTTTCACAAGTCATCGAGCAATCAGTGGATTAGTAAACTTTTAATACAAAAACTGAAAAGTAATGTAATAAAAAGAAAATATTTTGATTTGTCTCATGGAATGCATGAACAGACATGTTCATCTTTGAATATATATCGATAGTCAACGAATTCGATTTATAAGTGTTATTTGATACTAATAATAAACGACTTTCCGCACGATTATTGTAGGTAGAATCGAAAATCACACTTATCGATTATCGATTAGAACTATTTACAGTTTCAAATCGATACTATCGATTGTTTTCAAGCTCTAGCATGTGTGAGTGCATTTTTGTTGAGGGGGTATTTGAAAATTTTGGAGTTATAACATATGAATTTGAAATAAATATGGACAACAAAATGTTTTTGTATTAATTGTTTTGTTGGCTTTGATTTTGTTGTTGTTGTTGTGTGGTTTGTTTGCGGTTGTATTTGTTGTTGTTGTTGTTGTTGTGCCATGTTTAACATCAGTCTTATTTTATGGTTGAACTATACAGTAAGGACATTGTTTACTTACAACAATCGGTTCCGCACTTTGTGCTCCTGTCTGTGTTATTGTTAATTAACATTTGATTTACATATATATAGTAGTTGTTGTTGTTGTTATGGGCGAGTTTTTGGAAAATCAATTCGATTTTATTCGATTTTTGAAATGTTTTTTGTTTTTTATTTATTTTTTTTTTGTATACAAAGCAAAATGTACAAAAATTATTGTTAGCGTAGAAGAATTTGAAAACAAATGCGATTTGGAAGATGAATGAAAGCGCAAAAGGGACATAGGCAAAAGCTGAGAGAGAGAGTGAAAGAGCAGAGTGTGATAGGGAACAGGACAATTGAAGGACGAGCACAGAGAGTATGAAATGAGTGCCAGATAGCTAGGCATTCAGTTAGTATGTACTTAACAAGTCTTGCTTAGATCAACATTATTCAATATATATATATATATATATATATATATATATACATGGTTATATGACAATGACGCCGATGGACATGAGATCGAATGATTTTGCATCAGATCTGACTGAGATTTATGAAAAATATATCACTTACCAAAGGCTCGTTGCTTTTTACAAGCTGAACAATCTTAATGGTTTCCTCATCCTCATCCATTTCAATGGGCACCTCAGGCAGATGAGGATAAAAGTCCTTCTGAGCAATGGCATCGTGTGCAAATAGCAAATGCTGTTAAAAAGAGTTTTCAGTTAAGTTTACATATTTTTCTATAACTATTTTATATATTGTAGTTCACCTGCACATGCGAGTCTTGTAGTAGATAAAAAGCTTCCTTGCAGTCATCGCTGAGATGACATTGCTGCGAGAGCTGCTCCAAAACTTCGTACAATACCTGTGCGGATGTGGAGAGCACTGCATTAAGTCGATCATCGCGACCAACTTTGGCTACCTTAGTGTGCACATTAACTAAGGCATTGAGCTCCTTGGATTCAAGAAGAGCCTTCAAAAAATCAATTTCCTGATCATTTGACAAATTGTCCGATTCATTCAGCGTTGTTATCAATCTTGATAGTGCTGCGAAATGTAAGGGCCAAAGCATTAGTTAAATAACATAACATATATATTTGCTAACTTTTGATGACCCAGACACTCACCTGGATCCCAATTAATATCTGATGCCATAACTGCAGCTAGCATGCTACGAACACACAACACACAGGCAGCTTTACCTCAAAATAGTGTTTCTCGTTTTACTTGGCAAAACCTGAAAGTTGTGTTATAATGTGTTAGGAACTAGAACTTAGTTAATGAAGAATTTAATTGCGTTTTCAGTAATCTTAATAGTTGATAATATGTTTGAAAATAATGTGTTAAGTGCGCAAAGTTTCCCCAAAGATGCTAATATGTTTAAAAAGAATGTGTTGAAAACATCAAGCTGCCCGAGCAGAGAATTTTGATAGTTTCCTTGGTATCAAGTTGCTTTATTTATTTGAGTTGAAATTTCTGCAAACTTAAGAGATGATAATGTATAAATGAGTGACAGCCGAGCAGGGTCTACTTGCAGTCTCCCCAAAGATGTAATTGATGGCGCCCGAGCAGGGACTATTTATAGTTTACTTGGAAACATGCATCCCGAACTTTTGTTGCGACTGTACCGTTAGCTGATTTAAGGAATTAGGATTTTGTGTATTGTATGCTATTCTCCAGCTCACACACTCCTACGCTGTATTTTCTATTTATGCAAACGACATCACAAGTTTTTATTTCAATATCTAAAGTTAAATCAGTTTTACAGACTTTTGCGCTGGCAAAACTTTTATAAATAAGGACATAAAACGGACAACAACATGCTGTGCATATACAAAACAGCAATTTGATGCGTGCTGAAAGTCCATTTTCAATATTTTAGAAAGGTTCGAATTGGGGTGAAGTGGGCTAAAAGGGACTCTGTCTTCTTTTATGTCAAGTCTTGGCCAAAAAGTTTGCCAACACGTCGTATGTGTTATGTGCACATTCTTTATACTTACAATAGAAAATAGAAATGAACTGAAAGCTGGCGTCTGACTGGCGACACTCTTTTTGGAACAGCTTTTTCAAGCTCAACCCACTTGAATAGTGTAATAGCTTCAAAATGCTGTCGCTGCTTGTCGTTTGTCGCAAATGCAATTAGTTGGCTTTAAGCTGGGGCCAACTAGGCTGCTCCACTTGCCGCTAACTGATTTATGTCTAATGTCTAAAGCATTTGACAGTGGCGGTGCACAGTGGGCAGTGCACAGTGGGCAATGGCCAGTGGTCAACTTGATTAGAATAAACGCAATTTATGTTCACTTTCCCATCGAAACTCATCGTTCTTATCGCGTGGGTTGCTTTGGCCGTTCTCGTTTAAGTGCTTTGCCATAAAAATAAACATTGCAGCAATGTATCATGTAGACACTAGAGCTGTACATTTCAGTTCAATTGAAGGAACTAGTTTCGTCGTTCAAGTTGCTGATGAACGATCTTAAGCTCTTCGAAGATTATATTCACTTGCAACAAAAACTAATTTTTCAATTGATCGAAGTAGAGGAAAGTTTGGTAAGATTTTCAGATTTTCTCAAAAACTTACAGAGCGGTAATATAAAATGCAAAAATTCTAAGAGAATTCTAATGAATGCTCCTTTTTTTTAAATGAATAAAAAATAGAGCATATTGGGTTTGTGAATTGTTCGTCAAGCTGTCCGTATGAAAGCATTTTTGTTGCTACCACTTCCGCCACCCCAAAAAGGCTATAAAAAAGAGTATATCGCAGTCGGGAGTATGTGACAAGTTCTAACTTGTTTAGAAAGCTTTTGTTTTCAGTATAAATAAGACAAAGTGACCTTGGTGTCAATAGCATGTAAAGAAAGCAATATTTTTCTGAGTGTAGGAATGCGAATAAGAAATGAACTAGTTCACTTGTTCAGCTAAGCAAGAACTTTTCCTGAACGATGCTGAGCAACTCAATTTGCAGACACTGCATACATTAAATGTTCATTGGCTGCGCTTCCTGTTGCTGCTGCTCCTCTCGTTTTTCCTCTCACTTTTCCTCTGCCTGCTCCTTTGTGCAAGGAAGTGGAAAACAAGCAATGCCTGCATTTGCTGCTGGACAGCTGCCAAGTGGCACAGAAAGTTCACTAGCACTTTGAATAGTATATACTTATTGGTAAGAGGCATGAACTCTTTGCTATTGTTAGCTGCATGCCAGCTGCTCATTAGCACTATGTTGCAGGGGCAGGTCCTGGCATGTTGTCCTTTACATTTGGCGCTAAATGAGCTGGGAAAGTGTAAGGAAGCCACAAATTAATGGCACCTTCTAAAAATAGCGTGCAAGTTGGCTGAACCTTTAATGATATGCCCAGTCGCAACATTTTCGAACACGTATAAAAATAATCAACTCTGAATATTCGTCCTTGACAGTGGACAGTGGCAGAGTGGAGAGATGCCCGTGGCGATTATTGCTGCTCCACTTTCAGCTGCAGAGTTTCCCTGACCTTGAACTACATACATACCCATACATATACATATGTATATGTACTTACTTATTATATACATACATATATATTTTCACAATATGCCAAGGCGCATACGAAAACAATCGCTGACTTTGTCAGGGTGAAATAATGCAACGACGTCAGCAGCGTAGGCGTTGGGTGGTTGGGTGGTGGGTGGTTGGTGTGGGTAACTATTATTGCCATTGGGTGCAGCAAGGATACGACCTTTAACCCAACTGCCTAATATAATTGTAAATTGTGCCCCAAATCAAATATTATCATAATCAACTTGATTTTCAGCTTAATGAAACATTTTAAATTTCAAAACCAACTTATTTCGTATAATTTTTTGTGGTTTTCCAATGACATGCGAAGAAAATATTAAAATAATCCATTGAATTTTCAGATTAATCTAACAGGATGTGGTCAGTAGTCTGTATGTCAAATTTGGTTACTCTAGCTGAAAACTGTGGAAGATATAGGTTTTTGCGGTTTGTGGGGGAAGGGGTGGGGGTGGGGGGAGAGATCTTGACACTTTGTATAGTCAGACAAACCAACATGTATGCCAAGTTTGGATGCTCCAGCTTCAATATTGTGGAAAAAAACTGCGTTCATACAGACGGACAGACGGACGGACGGACGGACGGACGGACGGACGGACGGAAGGGCGGACGGACGGACGGACGGACGGATGGACATTTCACAAACCCAATATACTCTTTTTTTCCATTTTAGAAAACAGAGTATAAAAACATGATATACATATATAAATTTGGTAAAAAAGCTTGTGAAACAAATAGATTTTCAACCGTTTGTTACTAAGGCAGCTATAAGATATAGTAGTCCGATTTTAATCAAATTTTATAAACATGCATATGAAATGAAAATAAAAACGATATTTTTGACTGATCGTTCCTATGGCAGCTACAAGATATAGCGGTCCAATTCGGACGATTCTCACATATGTTCTGCTATAAGTAAAAAGAAGCATCCGTTCCAAGTTTCGTCAAGATAGCTTCAAAAAGAGTCAAGTTCATATAGAACAGTTAGTTAGATGAATTGTAGGAAATGTCTGGTGCGAAACGGAGAGTCGAAGAAGTCTTCTTCAATGCGTTACAGATACCGTAATAGAATTATAATATCCTCTGCAAGGCTTAAAAACCAATTTTATGTTGAAATGTTTAAATTGAAAACTGGTCTTCCATTTGTTACATGGATAAGAAAAGAAACCAGAAAAAATAGAAAACAATTAATTTGGGGAATGCCCTAATTGGCGATAAAGCAAAGTGCGTGTAAGACCAAATGGCTTTGCCTATCAAGCTTTCTCTGCGTGTGTATGTGTGTGTGTGTGTCTGTGTGCTGGGCTGCAATTACGCTAATTGCAGGTACCGTTGCACAGGACTTCAGAGCGCGCCAAGTGCTCGGTCTAACGGTTCTTTTTTCAGTGTCAGAAAGCGATTTGGTTGTTGTTGTGCATATTAATGATGATACAACGTGTCAATTGGACAGACAAAGGAAGATAAGACAGGTAATATACTTAGAAAAGGGGGTGAAAAGGAGCAGCTAGAAAGACAGAAAAACCAAGAGAGAGAGAGAGAGAGAGAGAGAGAGGGAGTAGGACTACCGGGCAAGGGTTGAAAACCTTCAAAAATCAAGTTGTCCAAGGTTTAAGCAAAACTTCGCATAAAGAAGTTATTATTTAAACAAATATTGTTGCAATTAAATGGCAAAAGCCAGCTAAAGCTGGTCACACTGCACATTCAAGAGAGCGAGTGTATGTTGAAAAGAGAGCGATAGAGCGCGAGTGAAAAAGAGCATTTGAAAAATGTTCATTTTGATATGAAATGAAAAGCAAATTGTAGCAGCTGTGAAAATGGAGCTGAGCAGAGCTTACCTCAGATGATATACAAAATTCCAGAATTCGATGCTCTGCTTCTTGCTGGTTGCTTGTTGTTGTTGTTGTTGTAGTTGTTTACGAGTATGTTTCAAATATATATGTAAGCAAATACATATATTCTAATCTCTAATTGCCAAAATTTGTTTGCTCAGCAAAATATGACAAATGAAAAAAAAAAACTTTTGAAGCTTTTGCGCTATGCGTTGTTTTATTTTTAAACAGTTTCTTTTTTCACTTAGAATACAGCAGCACTAGATATATATATATATAAATATATATATATAAATATAGCTCAGATTTTAGACGCTATTTTTAGTCAGCCTTTGTAATATGTGCACAATTTTGGCTTAATTTTTGTTGCCAATTGAACAGAGTTTTGGAGTCATCCGGGACAAACTGCAGGTGCGCGGTTGCAGGTTGTGGCAAATAACGACAAATGATTATAAAGACGGCGGCGCCTCTTGAACAGAGACAGCAACAGCAACAGCGACAGCGACAGAGACAGACAGAACGAGAGCAGTCAATGTCTCGAACCGAGCGACTGCAGCGAGCGACTGACTCGAACTGAGGCCCTGATCTCTAGCTGGCTGCCTGTCTGCCTGCCTGGCTGCCCCATTCAGAAAAAAACAAAAATGAACACACACAAACATAGAGCACGGAGAACCACTGCCCGTCCCCTGCCTACCCCTACACCATAGCAGCAGCGCATGAGG